>CM035411.1:148032559-148527559 GCA_020310875.1 Ceratopteris richardii | reverse complement strand
GAGGTCAAAAAGTGGGTTGAATGGTAAATTACAATTTTGAAATTATCTAAAAGCACAATTATAACCATAAACTTCCACCTTTAAAAAACGATTTTTCCTAATGTAAAGAATATGGGCAGAACACAACACTTGTAATAGATAATCAATGCCGCTAACTATGCTTGCATACTATATAGAGTGCACAAGCATAAGCGAAAGGAGGTGCATACAAAAATAAAGCATGGATCTCAAAAGAGTGACACAAAAAATGGAACAATGTACAAATAGCTTACAATGAACCTATGAAGAGCATAATAAGAAGTCTATGGACCTTGAACCAAAAGTAAAAAAGGGGTTAAGGAGAGGATCCTTACAAGCATCATATTTGGAATAAATCTCATAGAAAGGGAAAAGGTACACAAGAGACCCTAAACTATCAAGAGCCCCAAAGAGAAAATGAAGTTCTACAAATCAAAGGTGTGCTCAAATAAATGAGATGGAAATAGAGTTATTGTAACACATATATCAATGGACACCTTACAAATTTCTCCATTTCAAGATTTCAATTGAGAAATAGTAATGCATGACAAATTAAAGGAATATATAAGCACCTGTTCGTTCCATTTCACATTTTTGTATGCCTAAGATCAAGGACTCTCTCTATAGAAGCTAGTTAGAAAATGAGAAGGGGAGAGACATAGGGACAGCAACACCTTTGAGTACTTGTATTTAATTTTTAGATGACGTCAATTATGCAAAGGAAAATCACTTGATGTGCAAATCATGGTGCTTAAAGATGATTATCAATATAGGCTACTAGAGGACAAACCTTTGATTTATTTTGCTTGTGTGACTACATGCATCAAGATAGTCCCCTTACAACTTTCATGCTTGTATTCTTCATCAACTTGATAACCCATTTTAAGTTATCCCATCCCACACATTAATCTTAAATTTCTAGTTCAAGACCTCCATTTTTCATGATGATTCAATATAGTTTGCTTTTTTTCTCACTCCTTTTTTTGTAATTGTGAGAGATTCTTCCCTCTTCATACCCTGAATCACTTTTGGTTTCAGTGCCATTCGATCAAAAAATTTAAATTTGCGATATTTGCTCTCCAAGTTCTTTTCCATATCCATGCTAGAATTTAATTTCATGGTTTGCTATCCGTTATGCACCCTTTCTTTGGTGCTTCAATGGGATTTAAATCTCGCATATTTTGAAATTGTCATATTGCAGTTGAACTAACATTCTCATTGTTCGCAACCAACGATGTGATTGTCCCAAAACCCCTTCAACACTAACCTTGTATCAAATTAATATATATGCCGTCTTTCACATCACGTGAAATTGATTGCCTGTTCTTTGTGTTTGACCGTATTACTAGATCCAAATTCGTAATTATTCAGAAAATGTTTACTTAAGAAATAGCTCCATTAAACATCGATTGCCCCCTAATGAGCACAAAATCTGGCATAAACATCAGTATGGACTAAAAACCAACTCAATAAGCTTGACTTTTCACATCACTCACCTCTATTGTTTTCTTTAAGCGCTATTGAATTTTCGTGCATGTAATATGCAAAGAATGACAAAAAACAATTACAGTCATTCCCATGCTGTGATTGGCCTTAGCTGGTCCTCTAAACATGTTTGCATAAGAACCACCATGTAAAGTTTGAATCGCCAGCCTTCCAAGGAAAAACTATCAGTTGAATGAAGAACATTATTGTTCATGTTTGGATGGTCAAGGTAACACCTTAAACAACATGTCCATGTGCAATTAATTCCACAGCAGATTGAGGTCTGACTTATCATTGTTATAACGTAGAAAGATCCCCATACAATAAAGTTAAAGCTCGTGAACAGAATAAACAACATAGAAATTAGGAAATCGCATGGAACATTTGGATTGCTGAAAACATTGTGCAAATTAATTGCGTTTCCTTTTCCATTTCAATACTTACATAATAAATACAGAGGTGCAAACCATTCAGAGATTGATAGAACATGTATCACCTTGTTATTAACTTTGATAAAGAATTAATTGGTACAAAAGACTATACCAGTTTTTGTATCAGTTTCATGTTTAATTCTGAAATAAGAGGTTAGTCCTGCTAAAGACTCTCTTCAATGTGAACATGAAGTTAGCTGCACATAATTGCCACAATCCTATGAGTACGTCTTCGCCCAGTGGATCAACTACTCTCTTTTATGCAGGGCTTCTCATTCATAACCTACACTTCCTCAATACAAAGCTTTAGGCTTAGCTGTACTAAAAAATATTGACACATCAAAATATTTTCTTTATCATGACAATCATTTCTAACTTTCTAGTCCCTCGTGTATTATCCTTCAACAACCCCTTGATATTCACAATACATTGCAGGTAAAATGACATTAGGCAAATGCTGCTCATTTGAGTATCGGGTATCGTTGCAGCCATTCAGAATGCCTAAGGAATGTGAAAGCCTCGGTACTTACAAGCAAACTTCAGGGGTAAAGCAACAGATCAGAGCAGATCATTCTGCTTAAACAGCCATAATCAGATCAATGTCCTCCCTAAAGTCCAGAGGACAATCGAGAGTTCGAGTGCGAAAATAGTGTATAAACAGCCCCTGTCTAAAATGAAGCCATAGACAGATATGCCAGCACAACAATGTTGCAAATAGGTCACTGCAAAAACCAAAAACAAAAAAAAAAAGGGCATGACACATGATTCATCCACTATATCAGATCTGTAAACAAAGCATTCAAGGATGAGGGTCCAAAGTTCACCTAGGGCATGCCTCTTGCGAAATGAATGAGAGCTTGATAAGAGATTTCTGGTTGAACCAAGCAGATGCAAACTCTCGTTAAGATCGCCATCATCATCACCAGCTTCTATAAGCACCAGAGGACGCGCTGCCTCAAAACTCATATTGGGGCATAAATTTACAGCAAGTGGATGTGAAGCACCTTGCAAGTGTGCCAAGATTTCAGGGGCAACATGCTCATTACAGCTCACATCATCTTCATCTAAGTCATCTACACATGTAGCTATTGCATGCCACTGGCTAACAATAGCTGCAATGCGTTGGGCCATGTGTGTGATCTTAGAGGCTGCATGCAGGCAAATGATGAACCCGACCAGTTGCACAGCACAACATACCTAGGCACACACAGAAATGAGAAAAACAGTCACCATTGCCCGAGGAGCATCATGCATGCAACACAAAGTCCTTATTTATTAAGATCACCAACAATCTGGAGAACGCCTACAATTTCATCATAGACTCCTTGAAACAGATATAAAAGTACTTTAATTAAAATCAGGTGTAAATAAGCTAAATGCTCACAATCAGTTCAACACACAAGGACCCTGTCAACAGCTTCAAAGGATTTACGTTTTTCATGGTTTCTGCCATGGTGTCTCAAAAGCATAGTTCTTTTCATGCACTCAGAAATGTGGATGTGTAAGCAGACATTGGCAGCCTCCTTGTGCGGCGTGCCTAGAGCTTTGAGTTTGGAGCCACCCATTTCAGGATGTAAAGGGTAGCCTGTCCAAGGCCTTTCCACTTCATCACATTAGATCCCCACCTTGAGATCTCCCCAAGTGCCATCAACATGTGCCAATGAGGTAATACGGTGAGAGGTGATGAGAGGTGATACAAGATGATACAACGCATTCAAGAAAGTAATAAAAGGTGAATGTACTGCCAATCATCATATTTGGTGAGCCATATAGGGGGAAGTGAGGAGCGTCCAACAAGGTAATGGCATGAGAGGGGTGCTTGAGTGGGAGTACTAAGTGAATGAAGTGAGAGGGTGCTTCAGAGAGAGAGAGAAAGAGAGAGAGAGAGAGAGAGAGAGAGAGATCATCACATGAAATAAAATCCCAAAAAATTTTCACATCAACAAGTACTCTCCACTAAAGTCCTCTCCATCCCAAAGAGAAACAACATGCAAGAAACTCTTTTCTTTTTCTTTTTTCTTTTTCTTTTTTCTTTTTCTTTTTTCTTTTTCTTCTTTTCAACTAGTAGGAGAGATAAAAACAACATAATTAGGCATAGATAAGAACAACAACATAGTTAAATAAGGACTCTTTTCTTTTTGTTTCTCTCTTTTCTTCTTCTTTTCCTTTTTTGTTTTGATGTGTGTGTTTCAAAGGATAAAATCAATCTCTCTCTCTCTCTCTCTCTCTCTCTCTCTCTCTCTCTCTCTCTCTCTCTCTCTCTCTCTCTCTCTCTCTCTCTCTCTCTCTCTCTCTCTCTCTCTCTCTCTCTCTATATATATATATATATATATATATATATATATATATATATATATATATATATATATCTATATCTATATCTATATCTATATCTATATCTATATCTATATCTATATCTATATCTATATCTATATATCTATATCTATATATCTATATCTATATATCTATATCTATATATCTATATATATATATATATATATATATATATATATATATATATATATATATATATATATATATATATATATATATATATATATATATATATATATATATATATACACACACACACACACACACACACCATTGCATACCATTGCGCCGGCGATATGATGGACCCGGGGAACTACAGGACTATTATGATAGGCCACATCCTGTCCAAGATCTATGGGGCAGTACTAGAGGCAGAGCTCAGTACACACACTGAGGCAGCTCGGATCAGAGAACCCGTCCAGGCAGGCTTCCGCCGCACTTTTTCCACCATCGACCACATCTTCGTACTTCGTTGCTTGATTGAGAGCGCGAAGGCGATGATGTGGAGACTCTACTGTTGCTTTGTGGATTTCCGCAAATCCTTCGACATGGTCCCTCGAGAGCGACTACTACGGAGACTCCAAGAGTTACAGCTACCATCAGACATGCTATGGGCCATCCATGCTTTGTATGCACGAGTCACAAGCAGGGTGCGCTGCCCCGGTGGCCTATCAGACAGCCCTGTTAGCACCATTGGTGTGAAACAAGGTTGCCCTCTCTCACCCACTCTCTTCTGTCTCTACGTCGACGAGATCACGGAGTATATACAACGAGCGGGAGGGCTAGGAGGAGACCTCGGAGGTACGCTAGTACACATCCTATTATATGCTGATGACATTGTCTTGCTTTCAGAGTCACAGGAGGGGTTGCAGTCACATTTACAAGCGCTCGATATCTTCTGCATGGAGAGAGGACTCACAGTGAACCTTGGCAAGACCAAGGTCATGATCTTCCACACCTCCGGGGCAGTACGCCATCGCGCCTCTTCCACCACAGCAGGAGGACAGATAGAGGTAGTGGACTCCTACATCTACTTAGGTGTCACCTTCTCGGGCAGCACAAGGGTATTCTCCATGGCACAGGCAGCGAGAGATAGATTGACGCGAGGCTATGCGGCGCTTGCTGGATTGGAGAGACGCTGCTTGCAGGCACATTTTCAAGAGCCCCGAACTAAGGGGTGGCTCTTTGATACTCTAGTGACACACTGGAGGCAATGTGGACGCAGATTGAGAGGCCCCATGTCACCATGATCTCACGCTTGCTCCGCAGCAAGCCCTCCGTTCCACATGACATTATACAAGCTGAGCTTGGCACACCACCGATGCTAGTGGAGGCCCTCTTTCAGCTGGTGACCTTTATCCTGATTCTTGAGAGTCAGAGAGCTCCCTTCCAGTCGACTGACCAGGCTTGCATTTGAGAGCTCTAGACATTTGGCAAAGACAGGGCACAAGAGAGTATGGTATGCACAGACCTACCGATGGTTGGAAGACCATGGCATGAGCATTACCAATCTCCCTCCTTTTCAGTATGACCTCCCTTCCCCCTACATTACCCTCTCTCGTTCTGAGAGGAACAGGATCATCCGTCAGGACCTACTATAGATACACGTTAGGGAGACATGGATAGCACCACGAGAGCCTCTTCCCACAAAGAGGCAACACTACAGAGAGAACTTCCTTTATAGTGACAGTGGATGGTTTCATTCAGAGACCACGATACATGGATACATACATGGCACCAGCAAAGAAAGTGGCCATTGGGCAGCTCATAGTATCATCACACCAGCTCGAGATTGAGGTTGGGCGAGCGACACATACCCCCAGGGACGAGAGATTATGCACGATATGCCGAGAGGAGGTGGAGGACGAGGAGCACTACACATGTAGATGCAAGGCATATGAGGATATCAGAGACCATTACCCACAGCTCTTCAGGTGGCCCAGAGAGATCAAGGCTTTATTGGAGACGGAGGACCAGCGCCCTCTAGGTCGTTTCCTAGTAGAGCTCCAACGCCGCCATGCCTCACTTCTCCAACACATGGAGATACACCCGGCCCCCCAGACTCATACTACAGATTTTTTCAGACCCAGAGCCGCCCAAGGACCAAGCTCGACGCAGGGTGTCACATTACAGAGAGCAGAGAAGCTTGGATGAGAGTGCCGATGACCGAAACCTCCACTCCGGAGAGCCTATCCCCACCAGAGAGAGATTCAAGCGATTCACGCACGCCATGACATGGAGATACGGAGACGTCAATAGCGCACCCCTGTCGATCTCGACGTGCAGAGCATTTTGAGGATCGCCACAATGCCTTACCCACCGATGCATTATATCCTACACCCACTCCAACCATTTAGAGGGTTATGACACCACCGAGCCTCCTCTCCCTATGCCTATGCATATCATATTTGTATCTCGCCTATTGAGCATATAGAGTGCATACCCATAGCACCCATACCCTCGACGCCAGCTATTATCCACTCCTTTTTTACTCTGTTTTGTACTCACACTTTATTTTCCTTTTGGGATCACAGTGGATTGGATCATACTGATGTATATGTTTTGTCTCATATGCATGACTATGGGAGACCAGCAGCGCTTGTGACGCTTCCTCACAGCAGCATACGAGAGGTGAGAGCAATCACTAAAGCCCACACATCAAACACGGGTGAGTACCCAGCAGACCATTACTCAGTTCTTTCAGCGAGCTGAGCCACATCAGAGAGGTCCATCTATAGGGCTCACGATCCACCAGGCAGCAGCACAGAGAGCACGACGTCGACCACGCATGGTTGGATATCGCCGACCACGACTATATCAGGAGGATATCTCACGCATCAGGACAGCCTACGACCGCATGATGGAGCAGAGGCGTACCACCACCCCCTGGGTTGTCTTCCTTCAGGAGGCACTCAGACCACCATCGATGTACCACATACTACACCCACGTCCACCCATTACCAGTAGCTAGGGTATTTTACTCACTCACATTATGGATCCCCCATGTATCAGGTGGCCATTATCTGCAGAGTCAAAGCCATGTCTCCCCAGCCTTTTCCAGCCCTATATAGCTTTGGGTAGCGAGTACTTTTTATTTCATTTCATTTTCTACACAGGGTTACTACACTTGTACATGTTTTTGTCTCATAGGCCAAGTTTGGCCTCTAGAAGACGTTAATATGACTCTCTCTCTCTCTCTCTCTCTCTCTCTCTCTCTCTCTCTCTCTCTCTCTCTCTCTCTCTCTCTCTCTCTCTCTCTCTCTCTCTCTCTCTCTCTCTCTCTCTCTCTCTCTCTCTCTCTCTCTCTCTCTCTCTCTCTCTCTCTCTCTCTCTCTCTCTCTCTCTCTCTCTCTCTCTCTCTCTCTCTCTGTGTGAGAGAGAGAAGTGGAGAATGATATATCTCGGACTCACCTCTCAACCTATTTATAGCCCTCGTCTAGTCACCATCTAGAGTTCTCTCTAAGGTTCCTCTACTCATCTGGCCATCACAAGTAGGTACCTCGTCTGAACTCTATGGCTTATGGTCTCGGCTATCCCCGAAGCAAGGAACTTCTCGTTCCTCCATGCATGTACATCTCTGGAATATGACACTCTCTCCCCCTTCTAAGGATTATTGTCGTCAATGATATAGAAGGAGCTATAGACCTGAGAATCAAAACCAATGATTCCAACTAATAAGAGTAGAGTGTGGTGTTTGAAATATTAGATGCTCAAAAAGTAGACAATTAGTCTCTTGGCTTCCTATCTAGCATTTCCACTAAGAAATAGTAGTCCTTGTCTTGGGCATAATCTAGGAATCCCTATGAGGCCCAATGAGTCCATATGTGCGCAGCATACGTACTCGGAATATCTTCGGACTCCTTATGCATGGACCTTGACACAAATTCGTGACAAGCTTATCACCGGTAGAGACCTTGGCGATGTGGCGGCTTGTCTTTGTCTCCCTGAAACAGTCACTGGAACAACTTGTCGAACAATATAACTGGAACTTACTCTACTACCATAATGAACAATAGTATGCTCGTCTAGAACCATGAGTCATCTCTGGAGCTTCCACAAACTGATTCAATAACTAGGATAGTGTACTCTATACTTTTGGAACAATCTGACTATGCCCCAAATCTCTACAGTTAAATACTAAAAATAAATAGAAATATTTTCTAAATAGTGTTTAATCTCTTTTTGAGACTCAATATAGCAAACTAAATGGTCTCCACTATTTGTTTGCATTGATCCCCTTAGATCTTATAATTATCCATTAGAAAACCCTTCAAACAAAGAACTTATACCAAATTGAATCACCTCATTTGAATAAGATTAGAGAGTTATGAGTTTTTCTGTGAAAGGAGGTATCCAAAAATACATTTAGCACAAAGGAAATATGAAAGAATTCTAATTTCTTGAAAGAAACAATTAAATTGCTAATATTCAATGTGAACTATAAATACATATATCAATATGCATATATTCATACATATATGTACGCATGTATGAGTTTATGCATGTTTTTATGCATGCATGCCATAAATGTATGTGTATAAATTCACATATGTGTAGCTGGATAATTAAATGCATATGTACATTCATAATTACATGAATGTATGTGTGTCATCATATATGCAAACATGAGAGTGTGCAAGTGCGTGTACACATATAAACCTCTTGTTTGTTTACTTGAGTTCACATGAATCTTCCCTCTTTCTTTCTCTGAAGTCGAAGTGAATGTGTTGTAGAACTTCTGGAAACAATATCTCTTTAAGCATCAGAGATAACCCAGCTTGTTGCATATCAAAATGTGGGGAATCGAACATTCTACATGTTTACATAAAGAAATCTGCAAAACCCAAAATATAGACAAAGCGAAAACAAGTTTTGAAATTTGAGGAGAAACACTCTTACCTCATATTGGAGCTAATCACACATGTGTGAAGCCACCGATACATGAAAAAAAGCTCTCAAGACTTGCATACTGCCTTGGGATACTCATTCCTCACCTTATCCATGCCCATGAAGCGAGAAGAAGAGAGAAAAATGCATGAGAAAAGAGGTTTACGAGATTTCCCATGAGCTCTTTCTGGATCCTCCACCAAAATGCTCTCATACCAAATGTAAGAAGTGGAGAATGACATACCTAAGACTCACCTCCCAATCTATTTATAACCCTCGCTTAGTCACCATCTAGAGCTCTCTCTAAAGTTCCTCTACTCATTTGACGATCACGAATAAGTACCTCGTCTAAACTCTCTGACGTTTGGCCTTGGCTATCCCCCATGCAAAAAACCTCTCTCTCTCTCTCTCTCTCTCTCTCTCTCTCTCTCTCTCTCTCTCTCTCTCTCTCTCTCTCTCTCTCTCTCTCTCTCTCTCTCTCTCTCTCTCTCTCTCTCTCTCTCTCTCTCTCTCTCTGTGTGTGACATTGTTCTAGAGAGACCACTCCATGTGTGTGTGGGACAAGGACCAGCCTTAGCCAAGGTCCCAAGCTCGGGGGATATCCTAGGGTATTCAATAGTAATGGAGATGAATGTTGCATGATGGCCGCATGGCGGTACTAGACCATTCCATAGCATTAGTATTTTGGATGGGAGGAGAGTGGCACACACATCATTCACAAGTCTTCATTTTCCAAGTTTGAAGAGAGATTTTAGCTTAATCTTACATTTGGTAAGCAAAGCGTGTTTGGGATTTGAAAGGTCAATATTCTTGAAGTCTTCTTGTGGCTGCCTCATGAATCGTGATGCATCATTGTCTTCCTCGATCGAAGTGCAGAAAATAGCCACGTGAGGGTGTCACTGATGGACGTCGAAGGAGTGGAGCTGGAGCAAAAGGAAGGAGTTTTGATCCCATGGAGAGGAGCCTCAACCCCCCCAAGGAGGCCATGCATTTTTTTCGGTGCCTACAGGTAGAGAGCACAGCTGCCCGGACATCAGCCATGCCCCGCGCTCAGTTGAGCTGCCTGAGAGTGAGGAAGAGGCACAGAGCACACTTCTTTGCTTTGTTGGGAACTAGAATGAAGAGGAGGTGCTATATGAAGCCGATTTTCATGCTCTGAAATGCATATATGAGATAATTCACCATGCTCCCACGTCGTTCTGAGCTACTCAGGAGAAAAAAAAATTCGAATTTGGTTCAAGAACCATCTCCAAACACCCTCTACCATAGCCTATGTGACTACCTACCTTCACTCAAATGGGCATATCTCACTCATTTGGTATCCAAATTGAGTGATTCCACTCTCTATAGATTCCTTGTTGAGAGATCTATCCATTGAGTTGTTAAAATCTATCATTTGAACCATCGTCAGACCTGTACAGAGCTCCAAAGTTGGCTATTCAGCAACAAAGTCCCCCGTACAAGCACCTTTTTGATGCAATAACCATCGAGATACTCTTGGAGACTCAAGAGGAGTGTGTGTTGACCATTTCCAACACGTGCACACACCTGCACATCAAAGTTTTGAACTCCAAGATAAGTTTTCTTGTGATTTTTTATGCATTCTTGCTCTTTTCTTGCATCATTGTGCACGTAGTACACGCATAATGCATAGCATATGTAGCATATGTTTGATTAGAGGCTTGTTCAGCTCTGCATTTTGCATGCAAGTAGCATGTTCATGTTTTATCTTTCAGGTACAGCCAAGAAGTCATAAGAACTCTCAACGTTAAGTTATAAGAACTCTCAACGTTAAGTTATAAGAACTCTCAACGTTCTTATCTATTATACCATGCCGCAAACACGAGATTTTATACAAGGGTGTGTATTGCCCTTTGGTTTCATTGCATATATATTGTGCCTGCCGGCACCTTTTGGTTTGGAAGTGTGTGTAGTGCACTTAGTTATTTTTTTCTGATTTCCATTTTCCTGCCGAAATTTTTAAAATTTTGAATGCATGTGCATAAAAAGTAGCAAAGCATATTAAAAGTTTCTTTTTCTATCATTTCTTTATGCAAAGGCTTCTTATTAGTTCATTTCCACTACCACTTTGTTATCTTAGGTGTACATAAAACACACAAACTTTATGAAAAATAAGAAAATAAATCAAAAACATAAAAGCATAAAAACATGAAAAGAGACCTTCACTTTATTCCAGTATGGAATTAGGACCTTCTTCACCAGTTGGGACTGATACACTCATGAATGAGCATACCTCAGATCCTATAGAGACCATGAGTGCTAGGATAGCATATCTAGAGAGTGCACTTCATGATATTTGGAGCACGTGTGTAGCTCCAAGAAAGAGGAAGTGGTGCCTGCCCTGTCAAGAATGGAGTTAGATGCAATGGAGTTAGATGCTCCAGGCGAGTATCAAACTCCAAATATTCCTAGAGAGAGTGTGTTAGTTAGAGCGGCCCGATGGTAGCTTAAGGACCTTGCTTCCAAGATATCACGGCTCTACTAGTGCAAGGACTGCTTATGGTATTTAGCAGTGGCTCCGCAAGTAGGAACAATGCTTCCTTCTATGCATAATTGAAGAGAGTTTTAATAAAACAAGTATTAAAAACGGGTTTTAAAATGTTTAGTATGTAGGGTACTAAAAAAATGGAAATAAAAAACGAGTATTATATTTCTTCACAACATTTATACATATTATTTTTTAGATAATCCATGAATATGCATATCTAGCATTTCTTTACATAATTAGTGCTAAAAACACATAAAAAACTTGATATCCATACTGCTATCTTATAGGAGACATTAGGTGCCATGATCTACGGGTGACGGCATGCAAGCTTGCAGGTATGGATCATGGTTGCAGTGCTCTTTGGTAATGGAGACATATGCATATTAACTGCCCCTAACTCAATTGGAGTTAAGCAATCAACTCTTTCATGGTTTTTTGAGGTATAGAAGGGCATTTCTCGATGCCTCTATCTCTCCACCCAAGGAGATGAGATGATGAACCATCAAACACTCATGCAATAATTGCATTGCCAAAAGGTGGATCTATTTTCACATTATAAATGACATCAAGAGCTCCACCCAAGATAAAAACTAATGGAAGGTTGAAGCTAATGGATGGTGAAAAGAAACATATGGCTTTCTATCTTGTATCTCTCTCTATGTGTGTGAAGAAAATCTTAACTTCACAAAGGGCTGAAGTTTGAAGGCTTAAAAAAGAATACTTAAGGGCCAAGGCTCAACCAAAAATGCTCAAAGGAATGCTTAAGGGAAGCAAGCAAGGGTGCTTAAGGGATGCATACACTAAAACATTGCTCATACATTGAAAGTTGGAAAAAAACCATCCATAAAAGCCCCTCACATGATAAAAAACGTGCACACCTATCAACAAAACGTATTAGTACGTTTAGGACGTTCCAGAGTACTAAACGTTTTTTATTTTTCATAAAAAACACGTTTAATTGTACTATGCATCTATGCCATATCGTGGATGATAGGCATAAGATTCAGCTCAAGATTGATTGTAAGATATTTACTTTCTTTATTTTGTGTATTCATCCTGTGTAGTGATGGATTCTTGCAACCATGGAAACTCTAGTTCGAATGCTCAAGTACTTTCAGATAAAGTAAGAGAAGAACTCCAAGAGTTGTTTTCGAAAGAATTACCTTCGGGTTTACCTCCTTGCATGAACACTGGGCATAGAATCGAATTGGTACCAAGAGCGAGTCCGACCACTCGACCACCATTTCAAATGATCTTGCAAGAGGAGAATGAAGTCCGCAAGGTCGTGGACGAGTACTTGGAGAAAGGGCTGATTAGACCAAACTATTCACCCTTTGCAGCACAAGTTCTTCTAGTAAAGAAGAAAGATGGATCTTTTAGGATGTGCATTGACTATAGAGCACTCAATAAAATTACCATCAAGCGGAGATATCCCATGGCCAAGATAGATGACCTTTTAGATGCTCTAGGTAGAGCCGTTGTATATAGTAAGATAGATTTGAAAAATGGCTACCGTCATATTAGAGTAAAGGAATAAGATGTATATAAAACAGCTTTCAGGACCCGTTTTGGGCATTATGAGTATTTAGTTATGCCATTTGGTTTGACTAATGCACATGCTACTTTCATGATGTTAATGAATGATATTTTATGACCGTTCAATTGTGGATTTTGTTAATGACTTATTAGTGTATAGTAGGTCTGTACATGAGCATGAAAGTCATTTGAGATTAGTGTTAAATAAGTTAAAAGAAAATCAATCATTTGTAAATCCAAATAAGAGTCAGTTGTTCCTTCCAAAGATAGAGTATTTAGGGCATATAGTATCGGCCGATGGGTTCAGATGGATCCCAAGAAGGTCTCAATCATTCTAGCTTGGCCTACTCCTCAAGATGAAGGGTAGTTACGGTCATTTCTAGAACTTTCCCGTTTTTATCCGAAATTCATTTCCTCTTATTCGTCGATGGTAGAGTCTATGACGAACTTGCTTTACAACAAAGTATCATTTGCATGGAAGCAAGAGCAACAAGAAGCTTTTGATACTCTGAAACAAGCTATCTTAGAGGCTCCTATACTCAAGGTGGTAGATCCGCTGAAACCATTTGAATTGGAGACACATGCTAACGGCATAGCCATAGGGGCAATCTTGAGCCAAGATGGAAGGCCAATAGCTTTTGAAAGCAAAAAGTTGAGTAGTGCATAGCGCAATTGGCCAGTGCATGAATGGCCAGTGCATGAACAAGAGTTGTATGCAGTGGTGCATGCTCTTAAAGTCTGGAGACACTATCTTTATGGTGCAGATTTTAAGGTATATACAGATCACCATACACTCAAGTATTTTTGTAGTCAGCCAGACCTTCGAGGCAGACACGCTCATTGGGCTAAGTTCATGCACGAGTTTCACATGGAAATCTTATATAGAAGAGGCAAAGAGAATATTATAGTTAATGCATTATCACAGATAGTGTATCAAATGCGCTTAACAGTTCTAGAGAGCTCATTGCTTCAAGATATAAAGGAAGCACAGGTGGAAGATCCACATTTGTTACAGATCATTAGAGCCATTAATGATGACTCTGTCATAGGAGATGAGGCAGTTTTAGCTATTTCTTCCCCTAGTAAAGCAAACAAGTCAAGTCCATATTCCAATTTCTCAAAGGAGAATGGAATAGTTAAACGGAAAGAAAAGGTTTGCGTACAAGATTCCCGAGATTTGAGAAGAAAATTCATGCATGATAACCATGATGTTCCTTATGTAGGGCATCCTCGTGTTGACAAAACAATTCAGCTTGTTAGAAGGACATTTTGGTGGCCTTGATTAGCGAGAGATATCCACTCATATATTCAACAATGCTTTATGTCTGAAGTCAACAAGGCAAAAAGGGTAAAGACACTAGGTCTTTACATCCTTTACAGATTCCAAAGCACAACTCGGACAGTGTATCCATGGACTTCATAGTGGGATTACCGCAGACCTAAAGGAAGCAGGATACTATCCTAATTGTGGTAGATAGATTGAACAAGATGGCTCATTTCATACCTAGACAGGAGACGATAGAAGCTCCATAGGTAGCGGAGCTCTTTATCCAGCACGTCTTCAGATTGCATGGCTTACCGACATCCATAGTTTCATATAGGGATGTCAGATTCACAGGAAACTTCTCGAAGTTTGTATTTGACAAATTGAAAGTGTCATTGAAAATGAGTAGTGGTGATCATCCACAGAAAGATGGTCACACTCAGAGGGTCAACTAGATTCTACAGGACATGTTGAGACCATATGTGTTTGAGAGGCAGAGAGAATGGGATAGTTACTTGCCACTAGTAGAGTTTGCGTATAATGATAGACCTCATAAAGTGACAAGAATGTCTCCTTTTGAGATGAACTATGGCATGAATCCCACTACTCCCAATACCATAGGAATGCCAAAGAAATGTCCTAGTGCTTCCGAGTTCTTAGCCAACCTCCAAGCAAATTTAGAAATAGCTAAAGCCAAGATGTAGCAAGCCACTGATAGGGCAAAGGAATATGCGGACATGAAGAGATCTCCTAGAGTCTTTGATAAGGAGATAGAGTTTTTCTTCAAGTGCAAGCTAGGTCTACTTGACTATCCACAAGAAAGTGTACTAAGCTTTCACCAAGGTTTTGTGGACCTTAGAAGATAGTTAAGAAGCTTAGTGATATTCCATACCGATTAGAGCTTCCTCTAGATTGCATATTCCATCTAGTGTTTCATGTCAATAAGCTTAGAAAGTATATTTCCAAGGAGGATAATCTAATACAGGGTATTGTTTCTTTGCAGGAAAGTGATAGCACAAATCATTCTCCATATAGGATACTAGATCGGAGACAGAAGCGATTGAGAAACCGTGTCATCCAGGTGTATCTAGTAGCCTGGAGAGGATTACCGCTTACAGATTCTACTTGGGAATCAGAAGCTCTGATTCGCAAGTACTTTCCCTCATTGATCATTGAGGACAATGATCTTTAGAAGGGAGAGACATTATCAGACATTGGTCTACAGAGACCACTCCATGTGTGTGGGACAACAGCCGGCCTTAGCCAAGTTCCCAAGCTTAGAGGGTAATGGGGATGAGTGTACATGATGGCCACATGGCGGCACTAGACCATTCAAGATGGTAATGGGGATGAGTGTACATGATGGCCACATGGCGGCACTAGACCATTCAAGAGCATTACCATTTTGGATGGAAGAGGATAAATTAAATGGGAGGAGAGTGGTGCACACACCATTCACAAGTCTTCATTTTCCAAGTTTGAAGAGAGATTTTAGCTCTCTCTCTCTCTCTCTCTCTCTCTCTCTCTCTCTCTCTCTCTCTCTCTCTCTCTCTCTCTCTCTCTCTCTCTCTCTCTCTCTCTCTCTCTCTCTCTCTCTCTCTCTCTCTCTCTCTCTCTCTCTCTCTCTCTCTCTCTCTCTCTCTCTCTCTCTCTCTCTCTCTCTCTCTCTCTCTCTCTCTCTCTCTCTCTCTCCCTCTCTCCCCCCCCCCTCTTCATCTCCCTTTCCCTCTCCCTCTCACTCCCCCTCTCTCCACCTCCACCTCCATCTCGTGCACATGCACATAATGAGAACCCAAAATGGGAACAGTGAATAGGATACCTATCGGGACTCCATTTTTTTCCCACACAAAGGAAAGTATGCACCCGACAGGTTCACTGCACACCAGAGCCATTTAGTGCACACAATCGGAACCCAAAATGGGAGCAGTGAATAGGATACCTATCGGCACTCCATGTTTTCTCACACTAAGGAAAGTGTGCACCGAACAGGTTCACTGCACATCAGAGCTGTTTAGTGTTCACAATGATCCAACTATGCAACATACTTTGAGATGTGGCCATTTTTAGCTGCCACGTAAGTGTGTGATATGGACCATTCTAAAGATAATAAATGAGTATCAGAGGTATTTGGGTATATTCTTGCTGGAGATATGGAGACAGTGAGAGCCTTACAAGAAGACCAAAGAAACAAAAACAGAGAAATGTTACAGATTTGTTTAGGCCAACCACCATAGGACAGTCAAATAGACAAATACTAGTGGAGTTCTCACACACTACAGGCATATTACTTGATTGTACAACTCAACTACAATCATGGTGCCCATGATTACAGAGGGCCCCATCTCGAGTCTAGGATTTGGATCATCCAAGCTTGCCATGCTAGGTGGTGCTGATATTAGTAATAGCAATTTTAAAGAAATCAACAAAATGATAGAGAAGCTTCAATTATAAATCAACTGAACTACCTAGGAGCAAAAAAACTTACCATCAGATCACCAGTATGTGCAAAGTTCAGAATATTGTGGGAGGAAATGACTTTGAAGAGGATTGCAAAGTGACTAAGCGTGATGGCACAAAGCGAAAGGAGTAAGAAAAGACGGAACCGATGGCTAATGAGCAACAATTGTTGTCGCAACCGCATATGTTCCTGTAACATCACCAGCACAGAGGATGATGGGGATCCATGGCCCTCCAAAAGCTTGTAGTAGCTTTGCAAACGCAATACTTGAAGGGAGCACACCAGCCTGAACAAGAGACACATCACCAAGAAAACACTGTTGTTGTATAACCAGGAAACCATCCACAAGCAACACATCACCACCTTCTTCACTATCATATCTTCATCAAGAGCACCAATGTAGACATGTGCATATATGAACCAATACACGCTGTGGGCAAGCTCCACCATGAAGGAAGGTACCAGGATCTTCAGTAAGATATTAAAAGCATGCTGCGAAGCTTTCATTATGTCAGAATTTGGCCATAAGGGATACATCAAAAACAGTCACTCGTGCGCACATGCAATACATACAGACGAGACAATGGATGAACACATAAATTAGCAGCAAAATATACACATGTACTAAGATAAAAAACAAAATCAGAGAGCCACAAACATTATTTTTCTTGCAAATTTAAATACGCAAAACAGATAGCTAATCACATATACAACTGAACATAAAAACGTTGGTCAAATCTTCATATATCTAACAAGCCACCTCATGAACTTAAGACAAGAAAACTGGTTTTTCCTAGTCAAACAGATGGATGGCGTGTCGTGCAGAAGCACGTGCAGTTTTCAAGCTACAGAATGAGCGTACGTAAGTGTCATATGTACTCACACTGACATTTCCAGAAAAGCAAGTGCAGTCTCTCTCTCTCTCTCTCTCTCTCTCTCTCTCTCTCTCTCTCTCTCTCTCTCTCTCTCTCTCTCTCTCTCTCTCTCTCTCTCTCTCTCTCTCTCTCTCTCTCTCTCTCTCTCTCTCTCTCTCTCTCTCTCTCTCTCTCTCTCTCTCTCTCTCTCTCTCTCTCTCTCTCTCTCTCTCTCTCTCTCTCTCTCTCTCTCTCTCTCTCTCTCTCTCACACACACACACACACACACATATACAGAGAATCGCCTGCATAGAAAAACGTTACCCGAAGCTTCAGGAGATATCCTTGTCGGACACAGATGTGGTCATACAAAGAGACGTCCTGGAGCAGAAGTAACTCTTGCAAACCGTTTTTTCGCAGAAGGAAGAGTAAAGAGAGGAAAGAGAGTGCAGACATTGAGGACTGTGACACTTGAAGAAGCCTCTGGAAAGGGTGTTGTCGTGAGGGCAGGCAATCCGGGCAGCGCACCACCACGCAGACGAAGACTGGGAGAACGATGGCAGCAACGCAGAAGAGAAGGACGGACGCAAGAACTCTGAGATTACGGCAAGGTCGGTTGTAATCGAAGAACCCCAGCCATCGCAAGGTCCGTTGGATGTTACTAGCTGCCTTGTTGGCCCCATCCCAAAAAAACCACTCCTGCAAAACGGGTAATACTGCGGATTCCAAATTCGATTCTGCTACTGCTGTTTCCTCTCCTTCGTCATCGTCCTCGCGATCGTCGATCCCCCGAAGCAGGCAGCTTCCCAAGTCTTCCGTCTGCCGGGAACTTAACCACTTATAAATCAACTACTTTTCAGCCTCTGTTGACTCATCTTAACAGAGGCTGCTAATTATAATCGATCCATGCTAATGAAAAAAAAAATACAGCATGATTGGAAGAACAACTCACAAATTCCATGTCCTTTGAAGTTGAAAGAAACTGTCAAAGCTTTTAATAAAACCACAAAACAGAAACGTTGCTGGTAATGATACACAGAGTAAATGAATTGTGCATTTATAGCATCAATGGACTCATCAATATGTGTAAACATAAGGCACTTGTGGCACTTTTGAAGCCCTTGTTCCTCATCAGTTCAGCACCAAGAGACCTCCAAGGGTTCAAGAAGGAGGCACTTCAATGTAGTGTTCCTCACCATCCAAACAACATACATTAGGGTTCCTCACCACCCAAGCAACATGAAACCAACAGAAGCGAGGTACTTCTATGAGTGCATTGCAATGCATTACCATAAGAAACGTGCACACATTAGCTTTAGAACCCTTACAAGCATCTTCAAGATGTCCTCTTTTGCATATTTTGGCTAAAAGAAGTGTGCACACATGACTAGGAGAGTACTCTCATAAGAGCTTTCAAGATGCCTTCTTTTTCACTCTCTTTTTCCCATAGCTTCCTTGCTTTCTATGCATTTCTTTCTTCCTCTCCCACCACCATTCTTTTTCGGGCACATCTCTATGTTGAGCATCACTTTCATCTCAAGCGATACCATATGAATCTTTTGAAATATATATGACGAAAGCATTGAGTTCTTGTTTTTTAATTGAGTATGACATGATTCTAATATGAGATAGCTTGATAACTAGCTATGAACACAATTAGTAGCAAGAAAAAATATGTAGAGAGATGAGAGGATGTTTAGCTACAAAGGCTAAGGTTATGTCTTGTAAATTATAATTACCTATTCTAGGATGACGTGTATAGTTTTTCTATAGGAGTACAGACACTAAAGGTTTGCAATGGTTCAATCATAACTTACAATCCAATCTTTTTTTAGTTATTTTATAGCTTAGGTGAAGTGTTCCTAGGCACAAGCATGTTTAAAATCCTTAGATCTCAAATGTTTTTTGGACCAAAGTGTAGTACCTTGTACATTATTTTTTAATCAGGATTTATTTTTGCGTGTGTGTGTGGTTGTGTGTATGTGTGTGTGATTTCCTCCCTTATGTTATGTCAAAAGGGTGGAAACACCCTATTCCACATAAGGAGTGTACATACACCCGATGTGTGCCATGTGGCACTTGAGATGTACCACTTGGAGCCCATGAGAAAGAAAGGAGAAGGATTTTAGAGAATATGTGTCGCACAAAGAGGAGAATAAGAAGTTATATGTTTGTGTATCACCTACAAGTTCTCTATTTTCATCCAAAATTAAAAAAGAAGAAGGTTGCATAGAATGGTATCAAAGCCAAGGAGCAAGCTTATGGGACACTACAAGAATAAGGCGGCGGAGCAACCCCCCGATTGAAAAAAATAGTGGGGATCATTGTTTATGCGATGCTTCTTCAAAAAGCATCACATAAGTGACGTCCCGAAAAAAAACCAAAAAAATAAATTAGGCTGCCGCATATGTGGTGCTTAGAGTTGCTTATGCAATGCTTATGCCAAGTGTCGCTAAGGGCGTCGAAGCCTAGCGACACTCGCAAACTGCCTCCGATGCTTTGGCATCGCATAAGCGATGATAGAGAAATTGAAAAAAAAAATAGCTTTCTTCGACACAAATCAAGCTTTGAAAATGAACGAGCAACCCCGAAGAGCGAAGAGCAAAGAGCAATCAAATGACCGAGGTACACACATATACACACAGATACATACACACATATGCATACACACACATGCACATACATACACACATATGCATACACACACATACATACACATATATACACATATACATGCATACATACACATACATGCACACATATACATACACACATATATACACACACACACACATACATACACACATATACACAAACATACACACATATACACACACATACACACATATACATTCACACATATATACACACACACATACATACACACATATACACAACACACATACACATATATAAACATATACACACATATACATATATATACACATATACACACACATATACATATAGACTATACACACACACATATACATATAGACATATACTTACACACACATACATACACACATATACACACACACATATACACATAGACACACATATACACACACACACATATACACACACACATATATACACACACATATACATACAAATATACACATATACACACATATATACACACACATACATACACACATATACACACACACATACATACACATATACACACATACATACACACATATACACACACACATACATACACACACACATACACACACATACATACATACATACATGAGAGAAATTTTGTCCTCGAAAATAAAGTTGTATATCCCCCGAGCTTCATGTTCTAACTTAAAAGAACATGTTTTCATCTTTGTGGTGGGATTCACCTATATTCTAGTTGAATAAAGGAGAATCTATTTTCTAATACCCATTCAAATGATTCAAGTTAACAATCGATAACTAGAGTAGGATCCACTATCTAATCTACTCATGTGTTTTCATTATTACCATCATTTTGGTAAGACATCAATGTAGTCTCATATTCATTATCCTTATTGATTTCTGTTATTTCTTCTATTGTCAAATCTGTGTTCTCATAAATGACATCATCTATTGATGGACTACTATCGATTTCTAATAATTCTTCTTCATCATCAGTAGAATCAACATGTAGAGTATTATCGTCTTCATCAAATAGATTATTGTCCTTGTCAAGTAAAACGATTCTAATTTCTCTTTGAGATGTCAATATATCAATATCTGATGATGAATGATCAACATGACTTTCTTCGATCTCTATAACAATAAAGTGTTCAAACAATGACTGACCTCTAGGTTGAACATGAATGACTTGCCACCAAGGATGAGCATCAGGGTTCTTATAAAAAAATGTTTGTTCAATATGCCTAGGATGAATATATGGTTCTCTAGTTAATCACATTATTTTGGAAGAATCAATTGCCCAAAACCTAGATAATTCCCTTCTCAATGTGGAATTACTACATTTATACTCAGCTTGAAACAATCAATCTTCAAAATAACCTATCAAAATATAAAAAAACAAAAATTCATTATTACGTGCTTAAAAAAATAATAAACTATATCATAAAAAATAAAAACTTTTTTTTACCTATTTGAATATACGAAATGATATTTTATAGATACCAACAATGGTTCCTACGTAGCCAAGTTCTCTATCTATAAGGTTCATATCTTTTGAGCTCGCACGTGATAGTTGCTTGAAAGAAGAAACAATGCTAGAATCCTCTATTTTACATAAAGAATCAATCATTTTGATTCTAATATGATGTCCAAAAGCCCACATATTTTTTACCATTCAAGTCTGCAATGAAAATCAAATTATTAAAGAGAAATAAATATACATATATGTGAACAAATAGAATATTGTTTAAAACTAAATTACCTTTCTTTCACAACCTATCATTAGCTCTCTCTGCTCATATGAGATTTGTTCATTATTTGCATTGGCTCATTGCATACAAGTATATAGCCAATCCATGAAAGAAGATATATTTGTATTCTCATAACCATCAAGATTACATCTATATCTTTTGTTTCTCCATATTTTACTTTGGAGATTTTGAAGTTCCTATTCATACTCGCTAGCGAAGGCTTGCATGCATTTGCTATTATACGCTACAAAAGTAGAAACATATGTATGTGTGTGTATAAGTGTGAGCGTGCATGCTCATGTATATGTGTATATGTGCATATGAATGAGTAAGTGTGAGTATGTTAATTAATAAAAATAAAATAATTTAGACGATATAAAAACAATGAAAATTGTACTTACAATAATTAGCCATATTTTATGCTTGTTGAAGTTCTTGAATAACGTGCAATAAAGAGAGAGAGAGAGAGAGATCAAAAGAGAGAAGAAAAGAGAGAGAGAGAGAGAGAGAGACAATCTGAGAGAGAGATTTAGAAAGAGATTATTGGAGCTCATAAGCATAACACAGATCTAAACGTTGGAGAGCTCTTCGATCAGTTGCACGTAAAATGACGATCAAAGAGCAATCCGATGTTTTTTTTACTTTTATCAAACTTATCGTCACATAAGCAATGTAGAAGTTGTTGATATATTTAAGTAGTGATGTCCGTGAATACTCTAGGATTGCCAAGGCACTTTTTCCCTCTTTAGGAGGTTTTTTTCCCCTGGCTTGTATATATACCTATTGCCCTAATGGGCTACTTATCTTTGTACATTCGCTAGTAATACATTCAGTATTGTGGCTTGTGCTCCAAGCTTCTTATTCTTCCTTGTGCTCTTCGCATGCTTCCGCAGACATGTAACTCCAACAATTGGTATCAGAGCAGGTCGCAGCTTCATCTAGGGCGTCGTCAACACCTCTCCGATTGCAGTCTCAGAATCACACGAATTTTGGTGAGCATACTCAGCGTGTTTTCTAGATCAAAACAGCTTCCCTATGTGGTATCGAAATCAAGATCTGAGCTCGTTTGGGCCTCCAAACACACTATTGCAACACTTGTGAAGGCTATTTCATCTTTTTGTGCCAAAGGTATATACCAGTTTCAGTTCGCCAGTATAAGCATCTCAAAGTCTGCTATAGGTTTAGCATAATTCATCTGGGTAGTTCTGTTCAACTTTTTGGGATACAGTCAATTTTTTGTATCAAGGTATTTTAGTCACCGACCATGGCTGAAAGCAGTGATGTATTTCGTATGTTGGCTATTGAGGATAAGTTGGATGGCACCAACTACCCGTTGTGGGCTTATATGATGCAACATGTATTGGTTGCAAAAGGACTGTGGAACATTGTGTAGGGTGTTGAAAAACGTCCTATCACACCTGCAACTGTTACAACTGCAGGTACTGAAGTTGATGCAGAAGGTGTCGAAGACGATGATATTATGCATATTCCTGTTCGTGCTATGGTTCTGCAAATTCGTTGAGATGGCAGAGATGCCCAGGCACGTGCATTGATAGCTTTGTCTGACAAACGTGCCATTATTCCTCACATTTGCTCTTGCAGAATAGCTAAGGATGCTTGGGATACACTTACCACATTGTACCAAGCTAGGAATGAGGCTCATGTTGCTTACCTCCGAAAACAGTTGGAGAGTGAGCACATGAATGAAGGTGATTCTATGGACACTTTTCTAACAAAGATCAAAGACTTGAAGGAACAATTGATTTTTGCTGATGAGGTCATACCAGATAGCTCAGTTGTGCAGACCGTTATGAATGGTCTTCCCAATTCATATCAGAGTTTTGCTTCTACTCTTCGGTTGATGATGAAAGGCAATCCAAATGCATTATCATTTGAGGAGTTAGTCTCTGTTCTGTTGTAGGAAGATCAATCCAGGCAGAACAGGTCCATTATGCGAGTTGCAGATCAAGCATTCCTAGCTAGTCAGAAGGGCAAAGCAAAATGGAGCTCTTCAAGTAGTAAGCAGAAATCTGCTGATTCTACACAATCAAAGAGGGAAGACAAAGATGAAAAGAAATCAAAAAAGCAGAAATTGTTCTGCAAGTAATGTAAAGGAAATGATCATATCATAAAGAACTGTCCAAAGCTCACTGCGAAAGAGGCAAAGAAGAAAGAGGCTGGAATGGTTGTTGCAGAGGCCTCTACACCAAAAACAAAGTATGCTAATCTTGTGCAGGAAGAAGAATGGGCGTTTACTACTATTTGCAGTTTTGACCCATCTTCTCATGAGCAGTGCATGTCCACAATAGACTCAGATGTTTGGTACTTTGACAGTGGGGCGACCAAACATATTACATCGCAGCGCAGTTTTTTCTCTTCACTCGAGCCTGCCCCTACAGGGAATACTATTATATGCACCAACAACTCCTCTTATCCTCTTATGGGAGTTGGTAAGATCATTTTGACTACTGCTGATGGTAGTTCTTTCACTTTGTCAGATGCTTTGTTTGTGCCAGGGATCAATAAAAATATGTTATCAGTTTTTGCATTAGCCAAGATTGGCTTGGTTGTGAAATTTGTTGATGATAGATGTATAGTTCATGATCGATCAAATGGTGACATGATTATTGCTTCTGGGATTTTATGACATGGGCTATATAAGCTCATAGAATATGAAAGATCTGTAAATGATTTGGCATGTGCAGTACATAATTCTCAAGCTATGTTAGATGCAAAGCTTTGGCATGCACGCTTTGGTCATCTGAATTTTGCTAGTTTGCTACGCCTGCAGAAATCTGAAATGGTGTCCTCTTTGCCCAAACTTGAGGCGTTGTATTTTGGGCAAAATACAGCATTCCTCCTTTCCAAAAGATGGTTCATTTCGGGCTACTCAGAAATTGAAGCTTGTACATAATGATGTATGTGGTCCTATGCAGACACCTTCTTTTGGAAATTATCTTTACTTCTTGACTTTCATCGATGATTTTTCTAGGCATGCATGGGTATATCCATTGACGGCAAAGTCCGAAGTGTTCATGTGCTTCAAATAGTTTTTGGTTTTGGCTGAAAATCTGTCAGCATGTAAAATGGGCATCCTCCATTCTGATCGAGGGGGAGAACATACATCTTCTAATTTTAATGTATTTTTGGTTGAACGTGGGATAAAACACCAGTGTATAGTGTCATATACACCTCAATAGAATGGAGTTTCTGAATGAAAGAACAGGTCACTCATGGAGATGGCGAGGTGTATGGTCAAGAGTCAGGCTTTACCACATAGTTTCTGGCTTGAGGCTGTCATGTGTGCAGCATATGTACTTAATAGGTGTCCCACTAAAGCACTGCACTCTATCACTCCATATGAGGCTTGGCATGATCACAAGCCATCTGTTGCTCATCTGCATGTTTTTGGTTGTTTGGCATATGCATTACTGCCTGAACAACATCACAGAAAATTGGATGATAAAGCAGTAAAATGTATTTTTTTTGGGTATAGTTCTGAAAGTAAAGGCTATCGTCTGTATCATCCACAGACTAAATGCATTCTGGTGCCGTGATGTTGTTTTTGTGGAAGATGTTATTCAGCCATTGCTTTCATGTACTAAGGAGACATTTGTTAGCTCCAAAGACATGTATGATACTTTGTTGCCTCTTTTTACATGTGGATAGTCTAGTGCTGGTCCTAATAAAGCAACTTCTCAGCCTTTGTAGGTTTCATGTGATGATGCAGATCATCCCATTTTTGATGCAGATCTACATGATGCACTTGTTGATGAGAGAGTTGATATTGAGGAGGCCAAAACTATGCCAAAATGGCTAGTGAAGACTTTGTGTGACAGCAAATTAGATGCATCTCTATCATATCGTACTTGATCAGGCTCTCATAGTGCCTCTTTTGCATCAGATTTCTATGCTATGGTTGCATCTAGTCTCTGTGATGAGAATGAGCCTGTTTCATTTGACGAAGCACAAAATTTAGAAAATTGGATGGCTGCTATGCAATTTGAATATGATGATATAATGAAGAATGGTACTTGGTTTTTATGTGACTTGCCTCCTGGCAAGAAGGCCATTGGCACTAAGTGGGTTTACAACCTAACGCGTAAGCCTGGTGGAACAATTGATAGGTATAAGTCTAGGCTTGTTGCAAAAGGCATGGGAAAGAGGCATTGATTTTGACGAGACCTTTGCACCTACATGTCGTATGACTACTGTTCGGAGCATCTGTGCACTTGCAGCCCATCATGGTTGGAATGTACATCAGTTGGACATTAAAACTACATTTTTGAATGGTGACTTGCATGGAGAAGTGTATGTTTTTCAGCCCCGTGGCTTTGTGCAAAAAGGGCATGAAAACCAGGTGTGCAGATTAAAGAAGGCATTATATGGTTTAAAGCAAGCACCACGTGCTTGGTATGAGAAGATACATGCCTATCTGATTGCACATGGTTTTGAGAACAGTCCAAATGAGAGCACCTTATATGTTAAGCATGCTAATGATGTAATTCTGATCATTGTTGTGTATGTTGATGACGTGTTGCTCACTGGTCCTATTGAGAAGCATATTGCTGATTTTAAGGCTGATTTGTATGCCTCATTTGAGATGTCTGATTTGGGGCATTTGCATCACTATTTGGGCAATCAGTTTATGCAAGTTGATGGTGGATTGGCTTTGTGTCAAAGAAATATATTGACACATTATTGCAGCATTTTGGCCTTGAAGACTGTAAGCCTATTGCCACTCCTATGGAGACAGGTTAACGATTGAGTCTTCATGATGCTGGAGATGCATTTGATGTTGTCCTCTATCAGGAGGCTGTTGGATGCCTGATTTACTTATGCATTACTCGGCCAGATATTTAGTTTGTTGTCTCACAGATGAGCACGTTTATGCATTGCCCAGGCGTCAAGCATTGGCAGGCGGTTAAGCGCATCTTTCGCTATTTGAGTGGTACTCGGCTACTTGGGTTGTTTTATCCCAAGGGGGGATCACTACCACCAGATTTGCATGCTTTTTCTGACTCAGATTGGGCTGGTTGTTATGATGTGTCCACTAGTGGCTTTTGCTTTATGCTTGGTAGCTCATGTATATCTTGGTTGAGCAAGAAGCAGCCTACTACGACCACTTCCAGTTGTGAGGCTGAGTAGAGGGCAACTTTCACAACGATTGTTGAGTGTGTGTGGCTCAGACGCCTTATGGATGATTTGGGTCTTGGTCAGTCTTCTGCCACCACCATCTTCACTGACAGTCAGAGTGCATTGGCAGTTGTGAGGAACCCTATGTTCCATGTTCGCACTAAGCACATTGAGGTGCATTATCATTATGTCAGGGAGATATTCTCTGCTGGGGAGATCAGCTTGGTATATGTGCCCATGCAGGAGAACATTGTAGACCTTTTCACGAAGGCTCTGCTAGGGAGAAGTTTGAAGCTTTCCGCAAAGCTTTGGGCTTACTTCCTTTTGTGGAGTGATTTCCACATAGCTTGGCACTTCCTTATACATGAGTGCCAGCTACTTGTTCACCGCATCACTCCTGGGGGAGTTTGTTGATATATTTAGGTAGTGATGTGTGTGAACACTCTAGGACCGCCGGGGCACTTTTTCCCTCTTTAGGAGGTTTTTTTCCCTTGGCTTGTATATATGCCTATTGCCCTAATGGGATATTTATCTTTGTACATTCTCTAGTAATACATTCAGTATTGTGTGTTGTGCTCCAAGCTTCTTCTTCTTCCTTGTGTTGTTTGCATGCTTCCGCAGGCGTCTAACTCCAACAAAAGCATCATGTATGTGAGCAATCCGTGGGACATCGGTGCCCAATGATGTCGCATATGTGATGCTACCTTTTTAATCGCATAGCGATGCTAACGTAGTGACGCTCTCTTGAACGTCGCTACAAGCATCGAAAATAAGATTGGAAATAATGTCAAGAATAGCATCATTTAAACAACAATATGTGCTTGATGCCCGGTCTGACAAAATTCACGATCATGTAGTGATGAAAATGTGTCGCCTTAACCATCACTATGCCCCTGTATTCCTTGTGGTGGGAGAATTTTGGAGAAGCTTGGAAGGTTCAATTGTCAGATGATGAAGATGGTCACAAACTAGCACAAGACCTAGCCTAGCTCTTTGGATATGTAGAATAGACCTTTTAGGATTGTGATTAGTGCAATAAAACCCAATTGGTACCTTGGAACATCAACAAGAACAAGTTTATGCAAAACAAATAACTTGCACC
This sequence comes from Ceratopteris richardii, assembly GCA_020310875.1. NCBI lineage: Eukaryota > Viridiplantae > Streptophyta > Polypodiopsida > Polypodiales > Pteridaceae > Ceratopteris > Ceratopteris richardii. The sequence continues at coordinate 148,499,160 of CM035411.1, read as the reverse complement.
TTGACTAGCTCACAAAAACCTTCTAAATTTGGATGGAAACTATGACTTCAAACACTCAAAGCAGCTAGCACAATTACAATCGAAAAAATTCCTCTTAAGGGAGTGTCATACCTAGAGTTTGCTTGCTATAATGCAGAAGGGGCAATAAGCTTAACACTAATTGGATGTCATCCCAATTTTTCAAGACTATGCAAAAAATGACCCCAAGACCTTCAACTTGAGATTTCATTGAGTGTACTAAACCAAATGACTTGAAAATTTATAACATAAACTAGAAATTATTAACTTTCTAATGACTTCTAGAATCACTTGATTTGGAGCTCTCTAGAGAGAGCAGGAGCCTCTGCAAGATCACTGAGTTTGAGGAAGAAGGAGCAAAGAAATGAAGGAGCAAAACAAGGATGGCCAAAAGTTTATGTATATTGCTTCAATGTATTTTACAAATTATTGAGAGTCTTTATATAGACTCTTGTACTCTCCCATGACTTCATTCACAAGGATTTTGAATTTGAATAAGAGTGGGAGATGTTTTTTGTGATGAATCAATCTACTTTTCATATAATCTAGGAAAAGGTGAAATCACATTTGATCTACCTTTTGGTAATTGATTGATTGATTGAATAACAAGTTCAACCAAATCAATCTCATGGATTATGAATTTTATTTTTATCCTTTTAGAAGTGTAAATCCCTAGCCTTTTAGGTTGGGCAAATGATCATAACGATACTTATAAAAAAATACAATAAATGAATGAAATTAAAAGACTCTTAATGAGTATCTAAGGCACCATCCAAATGGGGGTTTTGAGGTAGATCATATCCACCTCAAGCAAGGTTCAAGCTTGATGTTCCAACAGCTCTTGCTCAAGATAAAGTATGCTTGAGTCGTCATTCTCTAATAGGTTGAATATCTGACATGGATTTGAACATGTATAGCTTTATCCCATCAAGTCCCTTTCTCATCATATCTACTATTTGCTTCTTAGTAGGAACAAATGAAATTTCAATTTCCTTTGCCATAAACTTCTCTCTAACAAAGTGTAAATGAACCTCTATGTGCTTTGTCCTTTCATGGAAAATTGATTTGTGGCTAGATGCATGGAACTTACATTATCTCCAAGTACGTGAGGCTTGGAACTTAGAAGTCCCAAATCTGAGCACAACTCTTTGAGCCATATTGCTTCCTGAGTTGCAATAGTTAGACCTCTATAATCTACTTTACTTGAACATAAAGTAAATTTTTTCTACTTCTTGGAACTCCAAGAGACCATTTTTTAAATGAAAATGCTAAATATCCAAAGGTACTTCTTCTATCATCCTTTGCTCCTGCCCAATCTGCATTTGAATATATTTTGATATCCAAATCTAAAGAGTGAGGATACAAGATACCTTCACTAAGTGTTCTTTTGAGGTACTTGAGTACTCTCTTTGTAGCATCCATGTGTTGTCTTCTAAGTGAGTGCATGAATTGGCTAAGCACTCCCACATTATAGGATATATATGGTCTTGTGTGAGTAGCATATATCAAGCTACCAACTAATCTTTGATACTCTTTAGGATTATCAATCTGCTCACCTTCATAAACACTTAGTTTATGACTCAATTCCAAAGGTGTACGCTTTGTGTTCTCCATTCTGAACTTGAGAAGTAGCTATTGAATGTATCTTCTCTGATTTAGATACGTCCCTTCAACTGAATGCCATTCAAAATCATCACATGTCACAATTATGTCATCTATATATACACATAGATAGATAAACTCATTGTGGTCCCTTTTGATGAATAGAGAAGGGTATGAGTTGCTAGCTCTGAACCCTTGATCTTGAGGCTATGTAACCAACCTATAATTCCAAGATCTCGGAGCTTGTTTCAATCCATACAATGCCTTTCTTAATTCTACAAACATAAGATGTATGATTAGGGTTTTCAAGACCTAGAGGTTGAGACATGTATACCTCTTCACTTATCCAACCATTTGGAAATGCATTTTTCACATCAAGTTGGAGGAGTCTCCAATTTCTTAGAGTACCTACACTTATCAATATTCTTATTGTAGTCATCTTTGCAACTAGTGAGAATGTTTCCTTGTAGTCTAAACCATGAGTTTGTGAACATTCTTTGGCAATTAATCTAACCTTGTACTTGCAAATTGATCCATCTGAGTTCCTTTTAAGTTTATATACCCATTTGCAACCAATTACCTTGTGATTAAATGACTTTTCTTCTTTCATAGCCTTCTCCCAAGTAGGGTTCCTTTTCCCTCTTGATAGGTTGAGGGTTCTTCTGAAATTAAAACTTTCGCCAAGTAGATTGAATCTTTGTAAAAAATCTAGAATTATATCCATAACTTTCTAGTTGTTTCTTCTCCCTTGTTGTCCTTCTAGGTGCTTGCTTGGAGCATTATCCACACTCTTGCATTTTTGCTTTGCCTCTTGAATTCCATAGCTTGTAATCCTTTTTCCTTTCATCTTAAAAATCATCTACATCACCTCTTGGATCTTGGACTTGTGTATCATGCTTGCTTCCTAATTTATGGAAATCAGAATCAAGATCATATGGTGGAGTTACCTTTTGTTTGTCTTCATCATACCAAGATCTGTGTTCTTGAAACACAACATCCCTACTTGTAGTGAATTGCTTGGTTGAAGGATTGTAAACTTGTAGCCCATCTGTTACAAGGGTCAATAGAAAAGAAAGCCAAAGAAAGGAGCTAGAAGGAGCAAGGAGAAGGAAACAGTAAGCAGATCTAGCAAAGAATAGGCCTAATCATTTTTCTATAAATTATTTTCAACTAAAAGTGATTTTCATCACTACACTAACATTGTAAATACCTTTTTTGATAGTTAGAACTCCATTTTTTATAAATCGAGGATTCCTCAAGCTTGAGGATCACTAGAAGAAGCTACATACCAATTTTCATTATTTTTAGATTCTGTTTGAGCCCTCAAATAAGCCCTAGAACCTAATTATGTCAATTTTGTTGGGATAGATGGATGGATGCTCCAAGAGACTGAGTAGGTACTGCTACTCCTGCTTTGTACCAGCCCTCTTTTGCTTCAGAGTTAATAAGTAGACCTTCTTATCTTTCCAATAACACAAAAAAATGGCCTATTTCCTTTGGAAGTGATGTGTGTAATGATTGAACCAAAACAGATAACTTTGAAGTTCACAAACTCAAGAAAACCTTCTATTTATGTCTTGACACCTGCTGAATATTTTGCTCAGTATGACCAGCACAGTAGGAATTGGAAAAATTCCTTTTAGGGGTATCTAATTAGCTTAGTAAGCTAACTATTCCAAGTGGAATGATGTAAAATGATAAACTATGCTAAGAGAAATCAATTTAGCAAGTTTAGCTATACCCCTGACTTTTTAGGACTGTAACAGGAAATGACCAGAGTTCACCTCGACGCAGATTTCTCTGAAATGGCTGAATAGAATTACTTCAAACTTTGATAGCATGTAGAAGGCTTTAAGCTGAATCAAACAAGCTTTGAATCACTGAATTTGGTGAAGAATTGACCGATATATGCCCTTGACAAGTTGACAGACTTTTGAGTAGACTAACAGAGAACTCAGAGATTAATGATGTAAATGTATCTATTAATGAACACTTGTATACAATCCCATTGGCATGAATAACATTGCCTAATGGTGTATAGAGGTGTAGGCTATAGTATAGTCCTCACACACACTCAAAATCAGTAGAATGAGGTTCGGGAATGATCTCTCTCTCCCGCGATTTTTCATGTTCACTTTTTATATGTAATGAGTGAAGATTTGAATTCAAATTCAAATTTTGGTTCCCTATGATTAAGCTCCTAAATGCTTGGAGATATTCCTTCAATCAAATGAGCTACTTTTCCACGACTCACTTTGGTAGGTGATTACAAAAGATTCCACGTCAATTTGACTTTTACAATGAGGTAAAGTGGTAATTAACCACTAGCATATGTTCCTATGCTTCTTCATGTATGTGTAGACTTCAATGCATCCTTTGAGCCAAATGTGTAGGCTTGCAATTTACACCAGCATCTCCCCCTCAAGCCAAACATTTTGGCTTAAGTCTTCATCTTCAATCTTCAAGTATATCTTGCAATCCAATCATGGATTTGAACCTGCAAAGCTTTGTTCCATCCAAAGCTTTAGCCAGCAAATCTGCACATTGCATGTTGGTTGATACATAGGTAAGTTGAATATCCTTGCTTATCAATTTCTCTCTCACATAATGGCAATGGACCTCTATGTGTTTGGTCCTAGCATGGTAAATAGGATTAGCTGCAAGGTGAAGAGAACTTGTATTATCTCCAAAGATTATTGGAGGCCTAGTAAATAAGCCCAATTCTGTATACAAAAGCTTAATCCAAATTGCTTCTTGTGTGGCATTAGCCAGTCCTCTATACTCTGCCTCTATGGAAGACAAAGCAACAGTAGGTTGCTTCTTTGAAGACCATGTGTTGGGGGATTCTTTGACAAGAAGGAGTTTGAGGGTTTGTAGGAGAAAATGGAAGGACCAAAAGAGAAAATACACCGTGGAAGTCTCTGCCTTCGATTGATTACAGTAAGAAAATTACAATGTTTGAAATACAAGATACACCAATACCTCTGTGCACAATCCGCAGAGTGCCCAATTACAAAATGTCCAATATCCCAATGTCCTATTGCTGCCGACCTCCTCTGCAACAAACCTCCACCTGCTTCAAGCTTCTCCTTGTGCACACCTTGCACCAAGCTTCCACAAAGGGGGAGGAGTGAATACCTGCTGTCGGCAAGCGTACACTGCCAAAGGACCTTGAGATATTTGGGGGAACTATAGCTTAGCACTTCTCTGCACCACAATCCTTGGTCACTCTCTATGCACCTTGCACTTCCACCTCTGCGCGACGTACTCTGGTGTCTCTTGCACTTCCCTCTCTTGCTCCACTTAGCCTATGCTCTCTTGCTTACTCTAACCTTGGTCCAAGAATGGCTCTTCCTTGATTTTAGTGTGCCGATCACGTACGCTCCTAACTGCAAGTGAATCTTGGTGCTCACTTTGATGTCCCAAGATTGCTCTCACAAGTGGCAGCCAACTACTCACTGTTTTGTCCTGTAGTGACTTTAGTCTAAAACCAAAAATTTTAATGGGGGGCCATACTTTCACCTGTGCGTACACTTTGCCGCTTCACATGCCTTCACATTTCCTTTTAATTCTTCACTTTTGCACATAAGGGGGGTTCACCTGAACCTTCCAAAACACTTTAAAACACACTTTGAACCTTAGGGAAATTAGAGAAAGTACCTCTGCAACCTGCAACCTATTTTCTCCAATTTACCCTTTGTGGATAATTCATTGTGCACTACCTGTGCACTTTGACACCTGCACTTTGACTTTGCACCTATTGACTTTGACCTTTGACCTTGTAGACTTTGACCAGTTGACTTTGACCGTTGACTTTGACTGCAGTTGACTTTGACCAACATGACTTTTATGGGCTCAACACCATGAAATTGGTTTGTCACCTGCAAAAGAGATATATCTAGAAGTGCTCCTCCTATCATCCTTGCATCCTACCCAATCTGCATCTGAATAAATTTTGATATCAATATCTGAAGTGTAAGGGAAATACAAACCATGGTTATGTGTACCCTTGAGATACTTCAAGATTCTCTTGGCAGCCTCTAAATGAGGTATCCTTGGCTTGTGCATAAATTGACTTAGCACACTAACTCCATATGCAATATCTATCCTTGTTAAGGTAGCATAGTTCAAGCTACCCACCATACTTTGATAACATGTAATGTCCTTGACTTCATCACCTTCATGGGCACTTAGCTTTAGGTTTACCTCCATTGGAGTGCTTGCTACTTTAGCATCCTGCAAGTGAAACTTCTTCAACATATCTTGTACATATTTTTTCTGAGTGATATATATCCCTAAATTAGTGTAAACTAATTCAAGTCCCAAAAAATATTTCAATAGACCAAGATCATTGATCTTGAACTCCTTCATCATTTGACTTTTGATATATCTGATTCCATTTACATCATTACCTGTAATGATGATGTCATCAACATAAACACAAAGGTATATTACCTCTGAATTACTTCTCTTAATGAACAGAGAAGTATCTGCCTTGCTCATGACAAAACCTTGGTCTTGGAGGTATGTAGTTAACCTGTAATTCCATGCCCTAGGTGCTTGCTTCAATCCATATAAAGCCTTTTTTAATTTGCAAACATATGTTACCTTCTTGGGGTCCTCATAGCCAGGAGGTTGTGACATGTATACATCCTCTGAAATCCATCCATTCAAGAAAGCATTCTTGACATCCAATTGGTACATATTCCAATTTTTTGATGCAGCCACACTTACCAACAGTCTGATGGTTGGCATCTTGGCCACAGGTGAGAATGTCTCCTCATAGTCAATGCCTTGGGTTTGTGCAAAACCCTTGGCTACTAATCTGGATTTGTACCTATTAATTGTGCCATCAGAATTTCTTTTAAGCTTATAGATCCATCTGGACCCTATTACCTTCATTGAGTCCTTCTTAGGTACTAACTCCCATGTGTCACTCTCCTTGAGTGCTTCAATCTCCTCATCCATAGCTTCTTTCCATTCTGATTTGGTTATTGCTTCTTCATATGATCCTGGTTCTTCATTTGACAAATCCTTGGCAAGATAAACAGAATGTTTAGTAACAAGAGATGTATCATACCCATATCTGATAGGTTTCTTGCTTTCTCTTTGAGATCTTCTGATTGATTGAGTTGAAGATTCAGGTACGTCTTCAAGCTTCTTCATCTTCATTTTGCCCTTGGACTTCCATGCCTTGAATTCTTCAAGGTTGATAGTGTCTTCATCATCTGAACTTGAGTCTTCATTCTGAGTAGGTTCCTCCTTTGCAAGTTTTGGAAATTCTTCTTCCAAATCATAGGGTAATTTGACCTTCCTACATTCATTCTCATACCAAGAATCATTTTCATCAAAGATCACATCTCTGCTTACCATAAATCCCTTATTGCTAGGATTATAAAACCTGTAACCTTTTTGATTTAAATCATACCCAATAAAAATGCATTTTTCAGCCTTTGGGTCTAGCTTACCTCTTATCTGAGAAGGAATGTGCACATATGCTACACATCCAAATATTTTGCACTGATCTAATGATGGTCTCTTACCATGCCATGCTTCATAGGGTTTCATACCATCAAGTGACTTAGATGGTAACCTGTTTATGAGGTAAGTGGCAGTAGAAACACTCTCTGCCCATAGATAGTTAGGTAACTTTTTCTCATTTAGCATAGATCTAGCTGTCTCAACAATTAACCTATTTCTTCTCTCAGCTACCCCATTATGTTCAGGAGAATCCCTTGTGGTTATCTCTCTTTTTTATTCCTCTGTCTTGCAAGAAGTCTTCAAACTCATTTGAGAAGTACTCACCTCCACCATCTGACCTTAGCCTCTTCAAATTCCTTCCTGTCTGATTTTCAACTAATGCAAGATATTTCTTAAAACAATTAAATACCTCATCCTTGTGCTTCATGAAGTATAATACAATCCATCTGCTATAATCATCAATGAAAGACACATAGTACCTTGATCCTGAGACTGAGGGGTCTTTGCTTGGTCCCCATACATCTGTGTGTACAAGCTCTAGGTAGTCTTCATGCATGTATCCTTTCTTTGAGAAGGGTAACCTGTGAGACTTCCCAAATTGACAAGCACCACACTTATAAATCATATGTTGCTTGGATACATTAGGTATCCCAAGCACACATTGGTCCCTGCACATTTGTTTCAAGGTTCTTTCTCCTATGTGCCCTAACCTTTTGTGCCAAATCTCAAGCTCTGAAAGTGTTTGATCTTTATAACTGTATAGTGCAATATTCTTTGTATCTTCCAACTCAAAAGTGAAAAGTCTACCTGATTTTTCTCCTTTAGCAATCCTCTTGAACCCATGCCTTGGATCCTCCACATATGCTCCATATTGGTTAAATCTGACCTGCAAACCTTTCTCCACAATCTGACCAACACTCATCAAATTTTTGGTAATGGTTGGTACATAGAGTACCCTGCTCAACAAATTCTGATTTCCATCACAAGTCTTAACATTTCCAACTTTAACTACAGAATGCTTTGTATCATCACCTGTTTGGACTTGATGTTTACCTTTTGGTTCATCAAGATCAGAGAGTAATGCTACATTGCCAGCCACATGATTTGAGCATCCTGAATCAATGTAGAATAGGTGGTCATCATTTGTACCTGACTTTGAAGTCATGTTCATGATCAGAAGAGAGTCATCCTGCTCCTCTGTGTAGTTGTTGTAGTCCTTTCTGGTTTTGAATCCTCCTTGGTAGTTGCCATTGTAATTGTTGTTGTGCCTTGATGATGGTTGAACCTTCGTCTTGACTGTGAGTATCCACCTCTTTGGTATCCTCTTCCTCTATGATTCTTGTAATTCCTGAAACACTCATCTGTAGTATGATTTGATAAACCACAAATGTTGCATGGTGAGGAGTTATAGGGTCTCCCCCTACCTTGCTTACCTCCTCTGCCCCTTCCTCTTGAAGATCTACCTCTCCCTGCATAGTTGGCTTGGGAGGTAGAGCCTTCATCTTCCACCTTCTTGCTCTTGCCTTTATCCTTAGACTTCTTATCAGTGTATAGGGCAGAAGAGTTATTACCTTTGGATGTATCTCCATTTTTGGTGAGCTTTGCTTCATGTGTAAATAGTTGTCCCATGAGAGTTGTAAGATCTGGAGTGTGCATGTCCATGTAGAGATCCATTGCAGTGGTGAAGCTTTCCCATTTGTCATCAGCCTTGATTCCATTGATCACTTGCCTTACAATTTGTTCTTCTTCAATCTCTTCTCCTATGCTCGCTAACTGATCTGCTACATCTTTAATCTTGGTCACAAATTCTGAAACAGCTTGCTTAGGTTGCTTCCTTAGTGTTGTGAATTCAATCCACAACTGATTTTTCCTAGCCCTTGTATTGGAGGAAAAATATGATGACAAGGTTTCCCAAGTCTCTTGGGATGTCTTACAATTTCTAATATGTGGCAAAAGAAAGTCAGAGATAGAGTTGAGTAAATATGACCTTGCCAATGCATCCTTAGCACACCATGTGTTGAGTTTTTCTTGTTCTTCCTTGGTTGGCAATCCTCTTGCTTTGAATGAGGGCAATTCCTCATCTCTTGAGATGTACCCATAGAGACACCTTCCTTGTAAGTAGGTCTTCATCCTTAGAGACCATGATTGATAGTTGTTCCTATCAAATTTGTCAATAAATGAAGGAAAACCATCTCCCATTTTACCTTAGTTGCTCTGATACCACTGTTGGGATAGATGGATGGATGCTCCAAGAGACTGAGTAGGTACTGCTACTCCTGCTTTGTACCAGCCCTCTTTTGCTTCAGAGTTGATAAGTAGACCTTCTTATCTTTCCAATAACACCAAAAAATGGCCTATGTCCTTTGGAAGTGATGTGTGTAATGATTGAACCAAAACAGATAACTTTGAAGTTCACAAACTCAAGAAAACCTTCTATTTATGTCTTGACACCTGCTGAATATTTTGCTCAGTATGACCAGCACAATAGGAATTGGAAAAATTCCTTTTAGGGGTATCTAATTAGCTTAGTAAGCTACCTATTCCAAGTGGAATGATGTAAAATGATAAACTATGCTAAGAGAAATCAATTTAGCAAGTTTAGCTATACCCCCGACTTTTTAGGACTGTAACAGGAAATGACCAGAGTTCACCTCGACGCAGATTTCTCTGAAATGGCTGAATAGAATTACTTCAAACTTTGACAGCATGTAGAAGGCTTTGAGTGAAATCCAACAAGCTTTGAATCACTGAATTTGGTGAAGAATTGACCGAGATATGCCCTTGACAAGTTGATAGACTTTTGAGTAGACTAACAGAGAACTCAGAGATTAATGATGTAAATGTATCTATTAATGAACACTTGTATACAATCCCATTGGCATGAATAACATTGCCTAATGGTGTAGAGAGGTGTAGGCTATAGTATAGTCCTCACACACACTCAAAATCAGTAGAATGAGGTTCGGGAATGATCTCTCTCTCCCGCGACTTTTCATGTTCACTTTTTATATGTAATGAGTGAAGATTTGAATTCAAATTCAAATTTTGGCTCCCTATGATCAAGCTCATAAATGCTTGGAGATATTCCTTCAATCAAATGAGCTACTTTTCCACGACTCACTTTGGTAGGTGATTACAAAAGATTCCACGTCAATTTGACTTTTACAATGAGGTAAAGTGGTAATTAACCACTAGCATATGCTCCTATGCTTCTTCATGTATGTGTAGACTTCAATGCATCCTTTGAGCCAAATGTGTAGGCTTGCAATTTACACCAACAAATTTCACTTAAATGTTTGGAAGTTGAGACCATTCCAATGCTCCTTTTCGTCATGTCTGGAAAGGGCCAAAGCTAGTAAAAAACTATAAAAAGACCTAGAGAGCTCATTTTTGAGGTTAGCTTGTTAGAGATTAGAGCTTTTGTAAAAGAGATCTTTGATAATTAAAAACACTCCATTGTTCCTCTCTTTGTTCTTGCCTTATGTGCGTGTGTGTGTGTATGTATATGCATGTTAGTGTGCTTCTCACTTATGCACTTGTGCCTCCACTTGTTCATGGTCATCGTACTAGTTCTCACATCTTTGTAGATTGACATTTATGAGGTGGATCTCCTCACATTTTTACTCACCATTGTGCTAGAGTAACACCAAATTTGGCAACGTTGCCAGGGAGTGAGCTTCGAGGATGAGTATGTGATGGTAAGACGTAGATTTGTGACATTGGAGTCATAGGTAATTTCTTTACTTTTCACTTTTTTCTTACTTTCTTCTTCTGCATCATCATCATCATCATCATCACCATCATCATCCTCACCATCTCCCACCTCCATCTCCATCTTTGCTAAATTTTCAGCTTTTTGTTCATATTCCCTTCCCCACCTCATTCCCCTCATTTCACTTGTGAGAGAGAGCAAGAGAGATTTATTGTGCATTCTCTTTTCATGTGTTTTTGAGCATTTCTTGTAGGTTTTGGCTATCCCATCATCTCTAGTATCGTGCTTAAGTACGACATACCTCCGCATAGGTCTCGAGAGGATGATCTCTATCTGTCAAAAAGTTGGTGTTTCTTGTTTTCATGCATGGCACGATAAACCATACCACTAGAGCATTCCAAATCATTAGAGACATCATAAACATTTATGTTTTTTTATCTATCGTGACAAACCAAAACCATGATAGACACCCGTCTATCATGACACACATGACCCCATGACAGACGATAAACACTATCTATTGTGACATATTGAAATCCATGATAGATGATAGATGATAGACGACAGACGACAAACACCATCTATCGTGGCATACACCCATCTATCATGACATACACCATCTATCGTGACAAACACCGTCTATTGCGACAAACACCATCTATTACAACATGTCAAAATCTATGACAGACAATAGACGATGGACGATGGACACCATCTATCGCAATAGACACCGGTCTATCAGGACAGACACCATCTATCACGATAGACCGAAACCGGTGATAGAGGATAGACGATAGTCACTGTCTATCACAACAGATACCATCTATCATGGTGGATAGCTATGCACGATAGAGACCCCTATCATGATAGACACCCGTCTATCACAACAAACACCCGTCTATCGCGACAGATAGGTCTATTGTGACAAACACTGACTATCGGGACAGACAACCAATTTTGGCAAAAATTAAGGTGCTAATTTAGGGTTAAATTTTGGCATTTTTGAAGCTCTTTCACCCGCACCATTATGACACCTTAGATAAATGCACAAATATTATCCTAAGAGATAAACCAAGGGAGCTCTAGAGAATTTTTATGCAATGCAAAGGGGGAAAAAAGGGTCTTTAAAAATGTCTGAATCAAACTATTTGTCAATTGAAGTTAAATGATTGAGCTAAACTTGGAACTTTTACATGATCATTAAGAGCCCTTAAAGAGATCAAAGGAAAATGCTAGTGTGTGCAAGCTTGGGAACACATGTCCCAGGCATACAAGTGCAAACAAGGAGAAGCGACTTGAGGTTCGAAGATCTCTCAACCCCCTCGGCCAATTTTCAGCATATGCTAAGTGCGATTAGTGGATTTGATTGATTAGGGGCACGATAAGAACACTCAAGTTCTAAGAGTCTTTAAATTCTCAAGTTTAAGAATAAGTTAATTGCATTAAAGGGACAACTTAAGGGCAAATAATTTAATATGATTGGACAAAGAACATCAAGTATGACAAACCTAAGTGCTCTTGGCGACACATGTTTTAAGACAAGGAAATACATCATAAAGAAATTAAAAGAAACAAGTAAGTGATATCAAGGAATTGTAGGTGGTGAAATAAAGTGTGTGGGTGCAGGGAATGCAAATGCACTACTCCTGGAGCATATGTAAACACATGAACACATTAAAGCACATTACCATAATAGACACATATCCCCAAGCCTCCATATCATCACTAGAAACTACACTTAGAAGTAAGAGTCACAACAGTAGCAAGCATGGAGCAGAATAGAGCACAAGACTACACTAACTAGAAAGCCAAATGTAACACAATCAAAATACAAGCCATTAGCTAATCATACCACAGCTAATCATACCAAAGCAATGGAACAACATGATTCAAACTCCAAATATTCTCTCATAAGTAGCATAAGCAAACAGCATAAGGTCTCTACGAGCTAAGCCTGCTCTCACTCTCAGCTATAGTCTCTTGTAATGTGCACTATATGCTATATCTCATATCGTATATCATATATTTTCTCTCTTGAGGTTTCCCCTTTTATAGGAGAGGTGAGGAACCAGTACAATAGGGAAGGCTGTTACATGGGAGTAATGGGAAGTTAATGCACTAGGTTTTTTCATTTGTCAGCCTGGCTGCCGCCAGTACCAAACTTTGTCGTGTAATGATGAGTGGCTGGGCCCCACTTGGCCGCCTTGTCAAGTCTGCTTGTCTCTGCATGCCTTGGGCATGTAGTCGCCCAACTCTACCATCTGGACATCTTGGTGCCCAACTCTAGATTTTGGGCGTCTTGGCGCCCAATTCCAAATTTTGGACATCTTGGCGCCCAACTCCAAATTTTGGACGTCTTGGCACCCAGTTTGATATTTGGTCCCTTGGTGCCATCCTTTACTCTGTCCTTCAAAAATTTGTCCTACAGGTTGCCCGCCACTAGTGTCTCTCCGTCTCGGAGAGAAGGGAGAGAAGGGAAAAATAAATAATTGAAGGGTTACAAGAGAATAAATGGAGTGATTACATCAAATAATTCCAGAGAGAAAGAGGAGTAATACATCATGAGCTGCCAAAAATAACTCTGAGTTCTGCCAGTACAAAATAAAGTTCCCTGAAGAGTTATACAACTGGTGCAATCATAAAAACTATGACACTGTGTAGCAATAAAAGAAAATACTAGGAAACTAGACAGCAAAAAATAATAATCTCTTGCCAAATGACCATGATACTAGTCACATGCAGGCTCCTTTCTAGGCCTTCGATGTTCAGCTGAAGTGTCCTGTTGGTCTTCATTTTGAATAACTTCCTAGTCGTTTTCTCCTGCTGCTGGTGGTGGGGTGAGGTCCTCCGTGTCAGAAGATGTGAGCAAAGCTTTTAATGCACTAAACTTGGATTTGAGTGCATCCCTTTGCCTCTTTAGCAGTGAATTTTCAGCCAAGAGGTTCTTGTTAGCTCCCTTGAGTTCCTTATTTTCAGCCTTCAGCTTCTTGGTCTTTTCTTCTTCATCCTGCAGAAATGCTTCTAAGTTTTGTACCTTCTTTTCAAGCCTGCTTGCGTCCTTGAAGTGGGTAGACAATTCGACAATCTGCATGTACATCTCCTTGTTGACGAGACTTACTCTAAGAAATTCTTCAGTCAACATGTTAGCATAATTGCGTAGCCGATTCTCTAAATTCATACAAGCCTGCCTGTCTTCCATAATTTTGTTAGTAATCTCAAAAAATCTATTTTTGGCAACATCCATCTGGCACATATTCTGTAAGTGATTGGGAACTAAGGGCCAGATATGTTTTTTGTACCTCTCATTCGTGGATAGCTGTTGTTGCTCTGCACTAGATGCATCAAGAAATGGGTGCGGAGGTAAATCTGTAGTGAGGTTATGGCGGGAAGGAGAGAACGGAAATGGTGGTGGAAAGGGTAGTATTTCGAACGAGGGTGGTTGAATAGAGGTTTGAGGTTGCGTAGGTGGGAGGGGTGTATTACTTGGGGGAATAGATGTCGATGATGGTGGGAGTGGTGAAGGGGGATGAGATGGTGGCTGGGGAGATGGGGAGTGGGGTGGTGCGGGTTGTGGGGGGGAAGGTGGTGGTGTGGGACATGATGGAAATTGGAGATGAATTGGGTCTATGGGTGGATCAATGGTAATGGGAGTGGACATGGTGGAAGCGGGAGGGGGAGTGGGGGTGGAATGAGGTGGGGCAATGGGTGTAGTAGGTGCGTCTGAAGTGTGTGGGGTTTGTGAAGGTGTGGGGGATTGAACGGAAGAAGAAGCTTTTCTAGATGAAGTAGGTACTAGTTTGATAGGCGAAAAGGGGGTGTTGGTTGATGTGCATACCTTTTTTGATGCTCTAGCATATCCTTGCTGGTCGATTGGAAGAGTATCAAGGAGCTCCCTGGAATCTTTCTGAATCTTCGCTCTTCGTTTTTTGCGAGGGTGCGCTGCATGTGGATGTTTCAATGATGTCGGTCGCGACACGTCTTTTGAATGGAGGGCTGCAAAGTACCTATATATGTACAGCATAATGTGACCTCCTACCACTTTGAAGATAAGAACCCTTTTGCCTACCTGCTGCCCATATCTTTTCTTTCATTCGGCGAGCGTCTGAAGTAGAATTTTGTGATATGGGTAGGGCTTTGCTTGGGCGAAGCAAAGAAGAGGTTCACATATTTTTACATCGGTGAAATGTAAATTATCCTTCAGGAGGAAGAATGCCTTGAATAATAGTAGCCTCTTCATCATTACCTGACTACAATTCGGAGGGGAGAAACTAGTTGTACATGCCTGCAATATATCGGGAACAACCAACTCTGCATAACTGCCTGCCTTCTTTGATTCTGGAATCCCTTGTGTTCCCAACATAATGGTGAGCTTGTCTTTAGTGATCCTTCCTCCAAAAAGGGATGGAAAAGACTTGAAGAGTATTAAGATCTCCATACCACAAGTCTGAGGGTCACTAAGTGAGGGGAGCTTGGCATTTGCTATTGTGAGTAAACCCATATTCTTCAATTCGTCTAAAGTAAATGAGTTTTGAAGCTTACCACATATGCTTAAGTCCAATTTCAAAGAGATTTCCCCAGGGATGGAAATGATGATCTCTGTGGTAGTGGCCACATTTGCCACATTTGCTGATGATGTAGCAGAGTCCTTGATGTGAGTACTTGGCTGTGTATTTGCTGCTGGAGATGTGCGCTGATCCTGCTGAATTTCTTCATCAAGTGACTCTGACTCGGAGGGATTCTCCTCAGAGACCATATAGAGTGAATCACTTGAATCACCAGATGATTGCCCCGATGCACTTTCAGTGTCAGTTTTAAATTCAGAAAATGTTTCTTCTATTTCTACTGAAGATGATGCCATGTAGAAAACTCAGATATCTATTATCTTTGATTGAATTTCTTCAGTACTTCAGTATGGTTGCTATTGCTGGTGTTGAGTAGAGACTAATGCAATTTCTTTACAATCTTCAGTTGGCTGAGTGAGTCGTGAGCCTTGGAGAATGAAGGATTTGATGCAGAAGGATAGACGAAATTGGTGAAAGAGGATGCGGATGCTGCTCTATTGATGGGTCGATGGCTGTGATTAGTGGCTTCGATTGATGCGGATGGATTTTCGATTTATGATCCTGGACAGGGAGCAGTAAGCTAATTATCACTGTGATGGCGCTGGACAGAGTTATGGTGCTGGACAAAGTTATGGCGCTAGATAGGTAGGAAGCCAATATGTGGTGGCGCGTGTAGTTTCTCCCAAAAGGATGATATAATGGTGTCAGCCAAATTCTGACGCTGATGATGCTAATTTTTTGTGCTGGACAGTGGCGTGACCGATATCGAATGGATGCCCACGACTGAGAGTGGATGCCCTATTTCGAGTGGATGCTCATGACTTTCGATGGAATATTTACCTGGTATGGGTAAGAGGTTTAATTGGGGGTCGCCAAGTCGTTCGTTCATAAAGGGGGAGGTTAAGTTACACCGTGTGATAGGTGGATGGGAAGTCGCCTTTGCATGAGATAGAGTGAGACAAGGTCACCTAGGTTAGAGTGGCTATAGAGAGGAGGAGAGGTTGCCCAACAAGTGGAAGATTGGAGGAGAGGTCTCCACTAGAGGGATGAGGAGGGGAGGTCGCCTAAGGTGAGAGGTGGGAGGAGGGGTCGCCCTATTGTGGGAATTGGGGGGATAGGTCGCCTTAGGTGGGAAGTAGGTGTCAAGGTCATGAGAATAGAGTTTGGAGGAGGGTCGCCCCAGGTGGGATTTGGGAGGTAGGTTGCCAAGGGTAGAAGTGAGTAAAGAGGGGTTGCCTATTGAGATTCTAAGGAGGCTAGAATGAGGAGGAGAATCGAGATGAGGAGTTTTAACTTAACCCTGGAAGGAGGGGTAGTTGTTCCACGTCATATCTAAGTAAGGAGCAGGGGAGGAGATCCAAGTCATTTGAAGGGAGGAGAAGGGAGGGTCGCCCATAAAAACACATGAGGAGGAGGGGTCACCCACTTTGTCAAGGTGGAAGGATTAAGGGTCACCCAAGTTGGCAAATTGGGAGGATGAGGATCGCCCAGCTTGGCCATAGAGGTTGAGAGGAAGGAGGGTCGCCCAAGTTGGCAATTGGAAGGATGAGGGTCGCCCAGTCTTGGCCATAGAGGTTGAGTGGGAGGAGGGTCGCCCAAGTTGGCACATTGAGGTTGAGAGGGAGGAGGTCGCCCAAGTTGGCCATAGAGGTTGAGAGGGAGGAGGGTCGCCCAAATTGGCCATAGAGGTTGAGTGGGAGGAGGGTCGCCCAAGTTGGCCATAGAGGTTGAGAGGGAGGAGGGTCGCCCAAATTGGCCATAGAGGTTGAGAGGGAGGAGGGTCGCCCAAATTGGCCATAGAGGTTGAGTGGGAAGAGGGTCGCCCAAGTTGTCCATAGAGGTTGAGAGGGAGGAGGGTCACCCAAATTGGCCATAGAGGAGGATGAGGAAGGAGGGGTCACCTAGGTAAGAGGTTCGAGTGGTCCGAGATGAGAAGGAGGGGTCGCCCAGGTAAGTGGTCTGAGATGATCCATTGCCATTCTTGGCCTAGAGAGGTGGCATCAGAAAGAAAAGGGAAGAGAATTTATGTGATAAGAGATAGAAGAAGTTTGAAGCGTAAGCCTATGAGAGGAAATGGTGGTAGATAAATAGGAATGAGTTACGTGAAGAAGATAGATGAGAAAAATCCAATATCTAAATAAGGAAATGACATAAGCTAATAGGGAACAACATAAAGGTATATACATTATATACAAGGGCAATTCCTGTTTCCTATCCTTCTATATAAGGTTTTAGCTTAGATTCATTGACTAGGGGCAGTATTATGCCCGTCAATGTGGAAATTTGTACTACACCTTTTGGAAGTGTGCGTATGACCCTAACAGGTCCGTTCCATCTTGGCATCAACTTCTTCTTAGCCTTCTTCTCAAAGAGTCGTGGGTGGTACAACAAAACTAAGCTTCCTTCCTTAATCTTTGATTTCCAGAGGTTTGCATCATGATCCTGTTTTCTTTTTTTCTGTACTGCCACTAGAGTTTCATTGCCTATCCTTCTCTTTTCTTCAAGAAGCTGTAGCCTCACAATGTTGGCTGAGAGTGCGCTAGTAAATCCAGGAATTCGATTTGTTCCCATGCGGTTGGAGCCATGCAAGAACTCAAAAGGAGCAATTGCTTGTATTCCATACACTAGTTCAAATGGAGTATGTCTTGTTGTGGCTTTGAAAGAAGTTTTGTAGGCCCACAAGGTTCCAAGATATGCCTGGCCCCATGTCTTAGGGAACTGTAAGCATGTTTTTCTTAGTAAGAGCATGAGAACCTTATTTGTGCTCTCTGCGTGATCGTTTGCCCTTGGGTAGTATGCAGAGGACTTCTTATGGAATATTTGATACTTTTCAAAAATCAAAGTCAGGACCTTGTTGACGGAATGTGATCCTTGATCTGTTGTGACCTCTATCGGACATCCATATCTGCAAAAGATGTAATTATACAAGAAGGTGGCTACCGTTTCAGCAGTACATTCCTTACTGGCTATTACTTCAGCCCACTTAGTGGCATAATCCGTTGCTACTAAAAGATACTTTGCACCCGAATCTTGTGCTACTGGAAAAATTAGGCCAACAAAGTCTATTCCCCAATGCTCAAAGGGTTGCCAAGCTATAGAGATATTAAGTGGTTGGTTCCTTTGTCGTGTCAGTTTGGGCGCACATCGTTGACAAACATCACATGCCTTGGCAAATTTAGTGGCATCTCTGAAGAGATATGGCCACCATAGGCCACTTTGGAGTATCCTCAGTGCAGTGATATGTCCAGGAAAATGACCACTAGACTTACCCTCATGTGCCAATTGAAGAACAATTTTTGTTTCATGTGGTTGCAAACACCTTCTGTACATCCCATCAGGACCAACCTTATAGAGGGTATATTTTGCCATCATGAAATTCTTACTTTTTAGGAGGAGTCTACGCCTTTCCAATGGAGTAGACCCGGTACAAAATTGACCTTTTCCTAGGAGGAGAGTTGAATCATCATACCATGTAGGTGCTATATTTACCTTGTATATTTGGCTGTCTGGGAAATCATCTTCTACTCCCTTTGTTGCTTGAGTTGGATGCCTGATGCGAGAGAGGTGGTCTGCAATGACATGTTGCCTACCACTTCTCTGGACAATTTCAAAGTCGAATTCTTGGGAGAGAAGCAACCATCTCCAAAGTCTTCCTGCAACTTGTGGCTTATTCAACAAATATTTCAAAGCTTGATGATCCGTAATCACTGTGAAGGTAGTGCCTAATAAATAGTGCCTGAATTTCTTGAGGGTAAATACAATAGCCAATGCTTCCCTTTCTGTAGTGCTATAATTCTTCTCGGCTTTTGAGAGGAGTCTACTCGCGTAGTGAATGGGCTGATCTAGTTTGTGTGCTTCGCTTGGTTGAGTCAGTATAGCTCCTACTGCATACAAGCTTGCATCTACATGCATGTGGAATTTCTTAGACCAATCTGGTGAGATGAGTATAGACCATCCATGAAACTATACAGCACATCTCCTGCCACATCTTCAATCACTTGTTCAGAAAAGGGGGTGGGAAACACGTAAGGGATGGTTACCTTATTTAATGCTCGGAAATCCACACAAACCCTGATTTTATTAGGTTGCTTCTTAGGTGCTATGACCATAGAGGACAACCATTCTGAATGCTCCACAGGAACTATGATACCTGCTTCCTCCATTTTCTGGATTTCCTTCTTGAATGCTTCTGCATATTTGGGATTTAACCTATACATTTTGTTGATATATTTAGGTAGTCATGTGTGTGAACACACTAGGACCGCCGGGGCACTTTTTTCCCTCTTTAGGAGGTTTTTTTCCCCCGTTTTGTATATACGCCTATTGCCCTAATGGGCTACTCATCTTTGTACATTCTCTAGTAATACATTCAGTATTGTGTGTTATGCTCCAAGCTTCTTCTTCTTCCTTGTGTTGTTCGCGTGCTTCCGCAGACGTCTAACTCCAACAAGTGGTATCAGAGTAGGTCGTCACTTCATCTAAGGCGCCATCGACACTCCTCCATTTGCAGTCTTAGAATCGTACGAATTTTGGTGAGCATACTCAAGGTGTTTTCGAGATCAAAACAACTTTGCTGTGTGGTGCCGAAATCGCGATCTGAACTCGTGTCGGCCTCCGAACGCACTATCGCAGTGCTTGTGCAAGCTATTTTGTCTTTTTGTGCCAAAGGTATATACCTGTTTTTTTTCGCCAGTATAAGCGTCTCAAAGTCCGCTACAGGTTTAGCAGAACTCGTCTGGGCAGTTCCGTTCAACTTTTTGAGATACAATCAATTTTCTGCATCAAGGTATTTTAGTCAACGGCCATGGCTGAAAGCAGTGATGCATTTCGTATGTTGGCTCTTGAGGATAAGTTGGATGGTACCAACTACCCATTATGGGCTTATATGATGCGACATGTATTGGTTGCAAAAGGATTATGGAACATTGTGCAGGGTGTTGAAAGACGTCCTGTTACACCTGTAACAACAGGTACTACAAATACAGGTGCTGGAGCTGATGAAGATGGTGTCGAAGATGATATAGTGCAGATTCATGTTCGTGCTGTTGTTTCTACTGCACCTACTACAGAGCAGATTTGTTGCGATGGCAGAGATGCCCAGGCACATGCATTGATAGCTTTGTCTGTCAAACGTGCCATTATTCCTCATATTCGCTCTTGCAGAACAGCTAAGGATGCTTGGGATACACTTACCACATTGTACCAAGCTAGGAATGAGGCTCATGTTGCTTACCTCCGAAAACAGTTGGAGAGTGAGCACATGAATGAAGGTGATTCTATGGACAATTTCCTAACAAAGATCAAAGACTTGAAGGAACAGTTGGTTTCTGCTGATGAGGTTATACCAGATAGCTCACTTGTGCAGACCGTTCTGAATGGTCTTCGTGATTCATATTAGAGTTTTGCTTCTACTCTTTGGTTGATGATGAAAGGCAAACCAAATGCCTTGTCATTTGAGGAGTTAGTCTCCGTTCTGTTGCAGGAAGATCAGTCCAGGCAGAACAGGTCCATTATGCATGTTGCAAATCAAGCTTTCTTGGCTAGTCAGAAGGGCAAAGGAAAATGGAGTTCTTCTACTAGTAAGCAGAAATCTGCAAATGCTGCACATTCGAAGAACTAAGACAAAGATGAGAAAAAATCAGAAAAGCAGAAATTGTTTTGTAAGTACTGTAAAGGGAATGATCATATCATAAAGAACTATCCAAAACTGGCTGCAAAAGAGGCAAAGAAGAAAGAGGCTGGAATGGTTGTTGCAGAGGCCTCTACACCAAAAACAGAGTCTGCAAATCTTGTGCAGGAAGAAGAATGGGCGTTTACTATTGTCTGCAGTTTTGACCCATCTTCTCATGAGCAGTGCATGTCTGCAGTAGACTCAGATGCTTGGTATTTTCATAGTGGGGTGACCAAACATATTACCTCGCAGCGTAGTTTCTTCTCTTCACTCGAGCCTGCCCCTATAGGGAATACTGTTACATGCGCCAACAACTCCTCTTATCCTGTTATGGGAGTTGGTAAGATCATTTTGACTACTGCTGATGGTAGTTCTTTCACTTTGTCATATGCTTTATTTGTGTCAGGGATAAAAAAGAACCTGTTATCAGTTTCTGCATTAGCCAAGATTGGCTTGGTTGTGAAATTTGTTGATGACAGGTGTACAGTTCATGATCTTTCAAATGGTGATGTGATTATTGTTTCTGGCATTTGGTCGTGGGTTGTATAAGCTCATAGACTATGAAAGATCTGAAAATGATTTGGCATGTGCAGTAAATGATTCTCAGGCTATGTAAGATGCAAAGCTTTGGCATGCACGCTTTGGTCATCTGAATTTTGCTAGTTTGCTACGCCTGCAAAAATCTGAAGTGGTATCCTCTTTGCCCAAAATTGAGGCACCTGGAAAACATGTTTGTGAAGGCTGTATTTTGGGCAAAATGCAGCGTTCCTCCTTTCCAAAAGATGGTTCAGTTCGGGCTACACTGAAATTGTAGCTTGTACATAGTGATGTCTATGGTCCTATGCAAACACCCTCTTTTGGAAATTACCTTTACTTCGTGACTTTCATTGATGATTTTTCCAGGCATGCATGGGTATATCCACTCAAAGCAAAGTCCGAAGTGTTCATGTGCTTTAAACAATTTTTGGTTTTGGCTGAAAATCTATCAGCATGTAAAATGGGCACCCTCCGTTCTGATTGAGGGGGGGAATATATGTCTTCTGATTTTAATGCATTTCTGGCTGAACGTGGAATAAAACACTAGTGTACAGTGCCGTATACACCTCAACAGAACGGAGTTGCTGAACGAAAGAACAGGTCACTCATGGAGATGGCGAGGTGCATGGTCAAAAGTCAGGCTTTACCACATAGTTTCTGGCTTGAGGCTGTCTTGTGTGTAGCATATGTACTGAACAGGTGTCCCACTAAAGCGCTGTAGTCTATCACTCCATATGAGGCTTGGCATGACCGCAAGCCTTCTGTTGCTCATCTGCATATTTTTGGTTGTTTGGCATATGCACTAGTGCCTGAACAACATCGCAGAAAATTGGATGATAAGGCAATAAAATGTATTTTTGTTGGGTACAGTTCTGAAAGCAAAGGCTATCGTCTGTATCATCCACAGACTAAATGCATTCTGGTTAGCCGTGATGTTGTCTTTGTGGAAGATGCTATTTAGTCATTGCTTTCATGTACTAAGGAGACATCTGTTAGCTCCAAAGACATGTATGATACTTTGATGCCTCTTTTTACACGTGGGCAGTCTAGTGCTGGTCCTAATGAGGCAACTTCTCAGCCTTTGCAGGTTTCATATGATGATGTAGATCATTCCATTTCTGATGCAGATTTACATGATGCACTTGTTGATGAGAGAACTGATATTGAGTAGGCAAAAACTATGCCAAAATGGCTGGTGCAGACTTTGCATGACAGCAAATTAGATGCACCTTTGTCATATTGTACTCGTTGAGGCTCTCATAGTGCCTCCTTTGCATCAGATTGCTATGCTATGGCTGCATCTAGTCTCTGTGATGTGAATGAGCCTGTTTCTTTTGATGAAGCACAGAATTCAGAAAATTGGATGGCTGCTATGCAATCTGAATATGATGCTATAATGAAGAATGGTACATGGTCTTTATGTGACTTGCCTCCTGGCAAGAAGGCCATTGGCACTAAGTGGGTATACAAGTTGAAGCGTAAACCTGATGGTACAGTTGACAGGTATAAGGCTAGGCTTGTTGCAAAGGCTTATGCGCAGGAAAGAGGCATTGATTTTGATGAGACCTTTGCACCTACATGTCGTATGACTACTGTTCAGAGCATTTGTGCACTTGCAGCCCATCATGGTTGGAATGTACATCAGTTGGACATTAAAACAACATTTCTAAATGGTGACTTGCATGAACTAATGATGTGCTTCTGATCATTGTTGTCTATGTTGACGACATGCTGCTCACTGGTCCTATTGAGAAGCATATTGCTGATTTCAAGGCTGATTTGCATGCCTCATTTGAGATGTCTGATTTGGGGCATTTGCATCACTATTTGGGCATTCAGTTTATGCAAGTTGATGGTGGAATGGCTTTGTGTCAAACGAAATATATTGACACATTATTGCAGCGTTTTGGCCTTGAAGACTGTAAGCCTATTGCCACTCCTATGGAGATAGGTTTATGATTGAGTCTTCATGATGCTGGAGATGCATTTGATGCTGTTCTCTATCAACAAGCTGTTGGATGCTTGATTTACTTATGCATTACTCGGCCAGATATTCAGTTTGCTGTCTCACAGATGAGCAGGTTTATGCATTGCCCAGGAGTCACGCATTGGAAGGCGGTTAAGCACATCTTTCGCTACTTGAGTGGTACTCGACTACTTGGGTTGTTTTATCCCAAGGGGGGATCACTACCGCCAGATTTGCATGCTTTTTCTGACTCAGATTGGGCTGGTTGCTATGACACTCGTGTGTCCACCAGTGGTTTTTGCTTCATGCTTGGTAGCTCATGTATATCTTGGTTGAGCAAGAAGCAGCCTACTGTGGCCACTTCCAGTTGTGAGGCTGAGTATAGGGCAGCTTTCACAGCGACTATTGAGTGTGTGTGGCTCAGACGCCTTATGGCTGATTTGGATGTTGGCCAGTCTTCTGCCACCACCATCTTCACTGACAGTCAGAGCGCATTGGCAGTTGCGAGGAACCCTGTGTTCCATGCTCGCACTAAGCACATTGAGGTGCATTATCACTATGTCAGGGAGAGGTTTTTGCTGGGGAGATCAGCTTGGCATATGTGCCCACGCAGGAGAACATAGCAGACCTTTTCACGAAGGCTCTGCCTAGGGAGAAGTTTGAAGCTTTCCGCAAAGCTTTGGGCTTACTTCCTTTTGTGGATTGATTTCCACATAGCTTGGAACTTCCTTATACATGAGTGCCAGCTCCTTGTTCACCGCATCACTCCCAGGGGGGATTTGTTGATATATTAAGGTAGTGATGTGTGTGAACACACTAGGACCGTCGGGGCACTTTTTTCCCTCTTTAGGAGGTTTTTTTCCCCCGGCTTGTATATACGCCTATTGCCCTAATGGGCTACTCATCTTTGTACATTCTCTAGTAATACATTCAGTATTGTGTGTTGTGCTCCAAGCTTCTTCTTCTTCCTTGTGCTGTTCGCATGCTTCCGCAGATGTCTAACTCCAACACATTTTTCCTCTAATTGGCCGAGCTTCTTCCACTAGAGGAATAGTGTGTATTCCCTGTTCTTTTGGTATTCCTATCGAATCCTTGTAACTCCATGAAAATACATCTTTAAAATTATTCATGAATGTTATTACCGCTGTGAGAAGAAGAGGGTGGTCCCACAACCAACTTGCCAGTAGAAGATTTTGTGGATTTTCTTCTTCCCCTAAGTTGACTTCTTTAAATGGCTCCAAAATTGCCTCTTCCTCGTCCTTAAACAACATTTGCTTGGTGAATGCTGGACTATCATTGATGGTGATTCCTGGGTCTTTTCCTGTGTCCATCCTACTGGGACTTCCACCAATGGAAGAATGCTTTCTACTAGTTCTTCTTCTGTTTGGCTTGCTTCAATCCCTTTTCTTCCTTCAATTTCTTTCAAAACTTTACCTCTTCGGAAATCTTTAGCTGGTTCTCCTAATACCACAGACTCTATAGTAGGTTCTTCTTCTTCTTCCTTGATTGCTATTGTAAAGCATGAAACATTATTGGTCTCCTCAATCCAATCCATGATGTCGCCTAGATCTTCATTAGATATTTCTTCCCCTATATCAACTTCTTCCTTGATGTCCGGTGATTTTGTTTTATATGGCTCTGTGTGAGGCTTCCCGGATGCCCATTGGGCCGCCCAGCCAATTGTAGGGGTAGCCCAAGATGGAGGATAAGCTGCCCATTCAGGTGCCCAGTGTGGAGGCCCTTGAGCAGAGTATGGAGCCCAAGCCTCTGGAGTGACCCAACTACTTGGAGGCGGAGGCGCCTTGCTTGGACTATGAGGTGGAGTCGGCCAGCTACTTGGAGGTAGAGGAGGCGCCCAATTTGGATTAGGTGGTCTAGACGCCCAACTTGAATTAGGAGGTGGAGTCACCCAGGGAGGTGAAGGCGCCCTTTCTTGTCCTAATATTTCTTGATTATCCAAAACCCATGGTGGAGGAGGTGTGGCCCAGATGTTTGCTCCTTCTTGTCTAGTTTGTTGTTCATCTTCTCCATTGTTATCTTCCTTGTCTTCCTTTGTAGTTTGCTCTGGATGGAGAACAACTTGAGAAGTACCCAGGGCTTCATCCGTTCCTCCTTCCATCTGAAGCTGTCTCATTACCTTGTCTGGTCCTGCCACCCATAAGGTGTCACTACCCCAGTCATGTACCGCTTTACTATGGCATAGCCATGGCCTTCCTATCAAAAGAGGAAATCCTCCCTTCACCTTTGGGAGTGTTATTACCACAAAATCCAACACAAATTTTAGCTTATGGATGACAACTTCAACCTTTTCCACTATGCCTAGTGGGCTTACCTTGCTTTGGTCTACCAATGATACTATAAAATGAGCATCCTTAGTTGGTTTCAGATTTAGCAATGTCATTGTGTACTCAAGCATCAGATTAATGCCAGATCCCCCATCAACTATAACTCCTACCAAGGGAGTTCCCTTGATACTTACAGTTAATCTAGGGCTCTTGTAATCGGTGAGAGGTGCCATCCTAGATGGTTCTAAGCTATAAGTTGAGGGTATAGGTATTTGTTGGGAAATTAGAGAAGTGAAGCCTTGCCCGCCACTTAATATGGTGTCAGGGTCTAACCCATTTATGGTAGCCATTACTTCTCCGCTGAATCCAGGACTCATAGCTAACAAGTTATATAAAGATACTTGATGGTAGGTGCTCTGCAAGACTTGAACTGCAGTGAGAAAGCCTTCTTGATTGTTCCTTGAAGTAGATCCATTTTGAAAGTGCCTTAGGTCCTCCTTAGATACTGCATAAGCTTTGTCAATAACTTGCTCATTAGTATCTTCATTTCTTCCTACTCTTCCTAGTGAGATTTTCTCCTTGTCTTGGTTGTGGTTGGCTCCCTGAGAAGGTTCATGCCCCATGGTCTTTTTTCCCTTATCCTTTGGTGAATCTGTTGTGGCAGCATCTTTCAAAGCTTCCTTTTGCTTTTGTGCCCTAGTCATTACTCCGGGAAGTTCCTCAAGCTGGACTACTCGGGCACTTGGAGAGTCTACATTGCCCTCATCATTAGTTACTGTGATCATATGTAGGGGGCAAGAGTTACCTGGTGTGCTTGTAGATGGCATTGACTTTGGGCAGTCCTTCATATAATGATCCCGTGTTTCAGGACAGTTTTTGCATGGTGGGGCATCCTCAGGAAGTGAACATTTACTTTGGAAGTGTCCATACTCCCCACATCTATAACACATTATAGGCCTAGGTGGTCGGTTCTGATGAGGCCTACCTTCTTGCCGTTGAGGTCCTTGATTGGTGTAAAAATTTGTTACAGGAGGTGTTGTAGTGGATGGTAAGGGTGGTTGCCCTAACAAGGAGGACTGAGCCACCCCTACCCATTGAGGTGCCGGAAGTTGTCCTGGCATCATAGCCTGATTTCCAAGACCCTTCAGAAAATAACAATCCTTGGCCTCATGGCCACCCTTTCCACAAAACTGGCATGTTAGCCTCCTTGGACATTCTTGTGATGTGTGTCCTTGAGTACTACAGAGAGAACACCATAGTTCAGTTCTTACCTCCCTTAATGTTTTGAGTTCTTCAAGCTCTTCTCGTATTTGACCGAGACCTTCTGAAGTACCCTTGTCCTCTTCTCGATTTCTTTGAAGCTTTAAGGTCTCTAGTTCCTTCCTCAAGGCTGTCACCATGTCTTCATCTTGGGGGAAAGTCTTTCCCGGATGTGTTCCAAAATGAACCCGTGCAGCCTCAATTTTGGTGGCAGCTGCTTCAAATTCTCTCAAAGTGGCATCTGGTCTCAAAAGCTCTCTCAGCTTCTGCTATGTGGATTTTGGCAAGGCTTTCTCCACCCACTTCTTAACAAGGAAATCCCCTGGTGGTTCCGGCAATCTTGCCACGAGTGACCTCGCACGCGAGTTCTGAAAATGATTCTCCCATATGCAAGATTAGATTCTCAAGTTCATCTAACGTTCTTTTTGTAGAGTTACCTGGCCGAAATGCGTCTGTGAATTCGGTCCTCAATGCTTCCCATGTTTGGAAATGGTTTTCTGCGTACTGGCTCAACCATTTGTCGGCCAATCCTTCAAGTGCTGACGGAAAGAGAGCAAGGAAGACATCATGTCGTTGTTGTAAGCCCCTACTCTTACAAATTGAAAGAAATCTTTGTACATGATCTTTAGGATCTTCATTAGCACCGCCATGAAATGAAGAAAATCTAATATTTACTCTTGACAAAAGAGCAGAAAGTTCCTCTGCCATAGCCTTATTAAGAGGAGTGTCTTGAGGTAAAGTCTTTTGAGTTTTAGCCTTGTCGTCTAACCCTTCTATTCTAGAAGCTAGGCTTGAGGCAGATAGACTTCTGATGGGTGTTAGGTAAGGGTCTGGCCTTCTTCTGTGGTGACTTTTGATTGGTGTCTTCTTAGGGCTTAAATGCTTCTCTTTGCTAGCTCTGGTGTGGGTCATGGACCATCTTTGGAACTACTTCTGATGGAGGAAGTCGCCCCAATGAAGAGGTCACCCTGGAGGATTCTTTGCTCTTCTTAGCTCTGGTGTGGGTCATGGACCATCTTTGGAACTACTTCTGATGGAGGAAGTCGCCCCAATGAAGAGGTCACCCTAGAGGATTCTTCACCCAAGAAGAGGTTGCTCCAGTGGGGGGGGGAGTCGGTGCCCAAGAAGCCAAGAAGGAGGATGAGGAGGAGTAGTCGCCAAAGAAGTTAGGAAGGGGGAGGAGGAGGAGTCACCCAAGCCAAGAAGACAAGAGAGGATGAGGAGGAGTAGGTGCCCAAGAAGCCAAGAAGGAGGAGGAGGAGGGTCGCCTAGGAAGCCAAAAAGAGGAGGAGGAGTCGCCCAAGACTCCAAGGAGGAGGAGTAGTCGCCCAAGAAATCAAGAAGGAGGATGAGGAGGAGTAGTCGCCCAAGAAGTTAGGAAGGGGAGGAGGAGGAGAGGTGGCCCTGGGCACTCAACCCTAAGTGATTTCTCAAGGAAAAGGGTACTCAACTCTAAGTGATTTCTCAAGGAAAAGGAAATCTCCAGAAGCCCTGTCCCACCGTGCGTGCCAAATTTTCACCTGTAGGTGGTGAAATAAAGTGTGTGGGTGTAGGGAATGCAAATGCACTACTCCTAGAGCATATGTAAACACATGAACACATTAAAGCACATTACCATAATAGACACATATCCCCAAGCCTCCATATCATCACTAGAAACTACACTTAGAAGTAAGAGTCACAACAGTAGCAAGCATGGAGCAGAATAGAGCACAAGACTACACTAACTAGAAAGCCAAATGTAACACAATCAAAATACAAGCCATTAGCTAATCATACCACAGCTAATCATACCAAAGCAATGGAACAACATAATTCAAACTCCAAATATTCTCTCATAAGTAGCATAAGCAAACAACATAAGGTCTCTACGAGCTAAGCCTGCTCTCACTCTCAGCTATAGTCTCCTGTAGTGTGCACTATATGCTATATCTCATATCGTATATCATATATTTTCTCTCTTGAGGTTTCCCCTTTTATAGGAGAGGTGAGGAACCAATACAATAGGGAAGTCTGTTACATGGGAGTAATGGGAAGTTAATGCACTAGGCGGTTTCATTTGTCAGCCTGGCCACCGCCAGTACCAGACTTTATCGTGTAATGATCAGTGGTTGGGCCCCACTTGGCCGCCTTGTCAGGTCTACTTGTCTCGGCATGCCTTGGGCATGCAGTCGCCCAACTCTACCATCTGGACGTCTTGGTGCCAAACTCCAGATTTTGGACGTCTTGGCGCCCAATTCCAGATTTTGGACATCTTGGCGCCCAACTCTAGGTTTTGGATGTCTTGGTGCCCAGTTTGATATTTGGTCCCTTGGTGCCATCCTTTACTCTGTCCTTTAAAAATTTGTTCTACAGGAATAAGCAACGTGGTTGTACAAGGGTCATTG
The DNA here is from genome assembly GCA_020310875.1 of Ceratopteris richardii. NCBI lineage: Eukaryota > Viridiplantae > Streptophyta > Polypodiopsida > Polypodiales > Pteridaceae > Ceratopteris > Ceratopteris richardii. The sequence goes on along the minus strand of CM035411.1, from coordinate 148,469,679 downwards.
GGCTAATCAGTAGGGCATATGAACCTTAGATCAGGTAGACACCTAGGGAGAGATCGACAAAGTATTAGATAATTTGAGGCTAGTGTCAACCATACAGCTAGGTCATGGGCCCAACAGCTTAGTGATTATCCCTACATACTCAGTTCGGAGACGAGTGATTTAGAGATGTTCTTTAACATGGTACGATTAGTAGGTAGTGCAAGCACAACCTATTTACAAACACTAGAAGGTCCCTATAAGGCAAAGTTGGAGTATATTAGGACTAACTGATTAGGTGCACGCATCTATGAGGATGGTTTGTGGCGATCAGTTATCCAACTCAAAAATCCCAATCAACCCTTTAGACTTGAACACCTAGTGGTTAAATTGAAAGAGGATTCATATATTGATAAGAAAGGAACCATGTATGTGATTCCAGCTTACCAGACAGGTCATATGAGTTCAAAAATGTCATTTCCAAGAATGAGATAGGAGATGTAGAGCAAGGAGACCTAGGACGAGAGCCCAGAACCCCTCGAGGCAAGTCTTTCTTAATGAGAGTGATTACTCCAGAGTGGGTTCCCTAAGACAACAAAAGCATAGAACTATTCTTGAATAGAGAAGCAGGCAAAGCTTTTTGGAGATCCAAGCCAAATCAACTTAGTGAAATAGGCAAATTCACAATCTACGAGTTCAAAGATCCGGATATTCTCAGCAAATTTGTCTACCTAGATAATAGGAGAGTGATTACTCCAGAGTGGGTTCCCTAAGACAACAAAAGCATAGAACTATTCTTGAATAGAGAAACAGAGGAAGCTTTTTGGAGATCCAAGCCAGATCAACTTAGTGAAATAGGCAAAGTCACCATCTACGAGTTCAAGGATCCGGATATTCTAGGCAAATTTGTCGGAGAGAATGTTCTTGGTAACAGAGCATGGCAAGCATGCATACACTTGGAAGGGAGAATTGATTTTTGCTCCTCCAAGGTCCAATGTTTCCCATGGCCACCAAGGAGCAGGATCATCCAAGACTCCTGAAACCCAAAGGGAAAGAGCTAGAGAGACCTGAAGTGAGCTTTGCAAACCCCTTAGGAAGAGAGCGATCAAGATTAGGTGTACAAAAAATAGAGCAAGAGAGACACAGAAATCTGAGACATCAAAGAGGCATGGATGAGCTCCCCTTGCCTAGACCTAAAGAAAACACCAAAATCTTGAGGCCTACCCAACTGGTTAAATCCATGAAGAATTACTTCGATGGCTCTGGAGACCCATACGATCATGTAGCAGAGTTTATACAAGTTTTGAGAGTTGAAAAAGTTGAGGACTTGTTCACCAAGTACAATGCCTTCAGTTTAACTCTCAAGAGCACTACCTTAATGTGGTTTCATCCATTACACCAAGGTCAGTTTAGGAACATAGACCAGTTGATAGAAGCATTCATTACTAAATTCTCCAAAAGTGGCATGAGACACAATACCTCATCACTGATACATAACTTCAAGCAAACACCCTAGGAGATAATTAGACTAGCAGAAAGAAGATTCAGACAATACCCAGAGAGATGCCCTGTGCCAGAGCTACCCACACCAGCCAAACAAGTGGCATGGTTCCTAGATGGATTGTTGAGTGCTAAATTGAGATCCTAAGTGTATCTAAAGGAACTGAGAACCATAGAGCAATGCGAACGCATGTGCATAGACATTGAGGATAATCTAGGTGATGAATTAGAGCTTTTGAAAATTTACAAAGATTCAGATAGCTCTACTAGCCTCAGTTCCAAACTAGCTACATCTATTGAGGAACTGGCAGAAAAGGTAGCTCAAAAGTTAAGAGTCTCTAGCAAGCAAACACCTAGATTCTCCCTAGTAAAATGATGCTATACTTATGGAGAAGACCATATGGCTTATGTGTGTCCAATCATGGATCAACCCCAAGTGAACCCTAACAGCCAATACTGCACCATAGAAAGAAGTTATACTAACCACACCACACAAGATTGCCCAGATAACAAGCAAGTGGTTAGGCAAAATTATCCACATCCATATCCACAACAAGGGAGATACTAGAACCAATACCCACCACATCAATATATTAGGCCCCAACCACTCTACCAACCACCTTATCTAGTTGAACAATGGCCCCAACTCCTAGAGGACCATGCTGCAGATGCGAGGGAGATCACTTCATGTTGGAAACAATGTCCCAATAAGGTCAAAACTGCTCAGTATATAGCATGTATAACTCTCACTATTAGTTCTCCTACAAGAAATGGTGCGTGGCACGTTGGCTACGTGGACATCCTTCCAATCTTGTAATTCAGGTTCAAGTCCCGTAGGCAGCAGCGCTGTTCAAAAGATAATTCGGACTATGCTTTTCGAATTAAAAGCTAGCGGACAGCAAACGGATCAATGTAAGATGATAAAGTCTTTCTCAAACGTATAGCGATCGTCTTGCTTTATGGAGCATTTGCTTTTCAATCCTGCTTTATTGCAAGGAAGCTAAACTATATAAGAAGCACTTTAGGCTCACTTCTATTCATCCTTCACCTAGTATTCAACACAAGCTTGGAGCTTGGACCTCAATAGAGGTGGTGTTTCATCTAGCACATGGGGCAGCCATGGTGCTAACTTGAAGCATGTTGAGGAGCAGCTATGGAGTTCTTCTTAATGATTCTTCTTGGAGAAGATGAAGGGTGTGCTCACACTCTAGCTCATGAAGAGGAGGCTATCTCTTGTTCATGGCAAGAAGACTTGGTCATTAGCAGCTTGATGGTGAGGATCGGTCATCTACATGTTGTAGTTGAAGATTATCTTCTACAAGAGGATGTCGGGCTACTTCAAAGACATTGGATGGTGGTTAACATAAGATTTACATCTTATGTTAAGTATTCAGGTACATATTCTCTTTATGCACACATGTACTACTTGAATTTTATGGAGGCCGTGGCGTTCATATTAGGAGGAGTCCTATTCAGCATAGGTACAAGAGAAATAGTACGTATATGCTTTATGCATATTTTGATGAGGTGTTTGAGAAGGTGTGTTCACATGAGTTTGAGGATTTCCGGCAACAAACTTGTTAGCATTCCTTGCTAATTTTTAAGTATGTGATCTTTTCACACACATATCTAACTTAGGGTCTTCCATAGCCTAAGGTTAGATGAGGGTTTGTTGATTATCAGTTTCACACTGATCCTTCCTCTTTGAGTCACTCATATTCACTCTTCTATAACCTATAAGGTCACACATCTCATGTATATTTAGATTACTACCCATACATCTGAATATGTTTGTTACATTTGTACATTCACTCTTCCATCTATTTCTCATCACATAGAGTGGTTGAGAGTTTTGCTCCCACATTGTACATTGAACATTGGTATATATGATACTATGAGTAAGCGATGGCTTACATAACACCTTACACATGTTGTCTATTCTTTCTCTATCTTTATCTCATCATTTGTATGATTAAGTTGTGGTATGTTCATGTTTTGTCAATATTGAAGAATGCTAGAATTAATGTTGTATATACTGGAACTATGGAACCATGGACCTGTGACATTAGCCAAGGGCCTACCTCACTTCCAACACTTCATTCGTGATTGCCCTATACTTGCACCTATGCAACCCCAATCAATGACAAATCAAGGCTTTTGTTTAGACTGTGGGAAGGGGCACCTCTTATGGGATTGTCCAAAGAACCCTAACAATGGGCCAAAGATCAATCCTATTAACATCATTGGGTTAGTAGTAGGTTCTGATGGAAGTGTGACTTCCACTACCCCAGTGCAAGTAGTCACAAGAGCTTAGGCATTACAACAAAAGGCAAGGCTTAGGCCAAGAAAAGGTTTCAGAGGGTAGTGAGACTGAGAGCCTCACCAAGAAATAGACAAAAGCTTGGAAACAAAGCTGTGAACAAATGAAAAGACAATGGTCAAAGAAGATGAGCGAACTGGAGGAGAGCCTAAGAGAAACAAAAGCCAAGATAATTGAAATTGCATCTCAAACACACTTTCACACATCACCACCATTGTTGTCACCATCACCTTTTAATCCACCTCATGTAATCCCACCACCACCTAGAGTAGGATCAATCTTAGCATATCCCACTCCCGAAGACCTTGACATGATGCTTAAAGCATATCAAGCCAAAATTCAAGAAGGGCCAAATGTGAGAGAACATAAAAAATGTTACCCTAGAGTTGACCTAGAGATTGAACAAACCAAGCTTTGTGCAAAAATAGTAGAGTTGGCTCAAACTATGTTTGAGGCTAGTCATTTATTCAATTTCACAACCTCAACCAAAAATCAATTACATTTTGATGGATTATTAAAAAAATTGGAAGATATGATAGCTAAGTCAAGAAAGCAAACTACATCTCAAGTGACTAACATCAGAAGTGAAAGGATGAGTCTTCCTCCCAAGTATGTTTATGTTCCCAACTCCATTGAGTGAGGAACCTCTACTTCTATAAAGCAATACTCACAAGAGTTTCTAAGAGAAATTCAAGAGGAGAAATGGGCAAAAGAAAGTGAAAATCCTCCTCCCATTGAAGTTGTGGATGACGTACATGATCAATTCCCACAAGATATTCCTTTTGTTTATGGAGAACAAGAGGATGCCCAATCGAGTGAACGGTTAGACTTTGAGTCTAATTCCATAGAAGAATTGCCTGATTTCACAGGTCCATGGGAAGCAAAGTCTACCTATATGAGAGCACCCACAATCATGGTAACAAATGAAGACTCAGTTTTGCCTAGAAATATGGAGGTAGTAAAGAACACTAAAGTGTAGTGCAATCTCACTTTATAGGAGCTACTCAAGGTTAAGCCAAAATTGTGGAAACATGTAGCCAATCAAGTGCTAGAAGTAGCTAAAGCTCATTCCCACGTAGGATCACATAGAACAGTGCAAGAAATACCTTTGGATAAGATAGGTGATATGAGAGAAGGAGAAGAAGGAAACACTTATCTCCCTATCACTCATCAGGGATACACAACCAAGGCTATTTTGGACTCAGGTGTGGGAGTTGCAATTGCTACCACTTGCTTATGGAAGCATTGGGGAAATTAGCACTCAGGCCAACAAGAATGAAATTACAGATGGTCGATGGTCACATAGAGAGACCTTTAGGATTGTTAGAAGGAATAACTCTCACTACTTGTGGTGTAGAGTTTGAGCATACTTTTGCCATATGTGACTTTAGCGAAAACCAAGCCTATGAGATGATTTTGGGAAGACCATTCATGAGACATTTTCAAGTAGTATAAAACTGGGGAACCAATTCTTTGTATCTGCAATGCTTAGGTGTTACAATTAAAGTCAATCTCAAGGACTACTCTTGAGACATGCCCCCTATACAGTGGAATCCCATCCATAGAGCCACAGATGATACAGAGTCAATGCATTCCATAGGATCTGGGTCCTCATGGATGCATGAAGACATTCTTATATGGATGTGCAAAGTTGCAATGGAATAAGAGAAAAGAGAAAACACCAAAGAGGTAGGTGCAAAGGAAACTCATAGATCTATTTGAGACCCAGCCTTTGCACTTGTGTAAACTTTAAGAAGTATGAAGTAGAGGATAGGAAAGTCATGATAAGAATGCCTAAATGAGAATCAGTCACAAGAGTGGCCTATGATAACAAAGAGACAGCTAAGAAAATCATTGTGACCATAGAAGAAGGTGAAGAACAAGGCACATACATAGGAAATGATTTGACAGAGGACAAGGAGCAAGAGTTGATAGCTTTGCTAAGAGAATATAGAGATGTGTTCGCGTGGAGTTATAAGGGCCTAAAAGGAGTAGACCCTGACATATGCTCACATACAATTCCCATGACCTGAGAAGCTAAACTCTCCAAGCAGAAGCCATATACATATAGTGACAATTATGCCTCCAAGATCAAGGAAGAGATAGATCGATTGGTAGAAGCCGGATTTATCTATGAGATTGAGCACATTGAATGGGTCTCCCCCATTGTAGAGGTGCCCAAAAAGAATGGCAAGTTACATGTTTGCATTAACTTGAAGAACATTAATGTAGCCACTATTAGAGATAGTTATCCGCTTCCTATCACAGAGCATATATTGGAAAGAGTAGCAGGCAAGGAAGTATATAACTTCCTTGATGGATTATTTGCCATAGAGTGGGGCATATTCGCATTTTGAGTAATGCCATTTGGGCTCACCAATGTGCGGACTACCTTTCAAAGGCTGATGTTTCATGTATTTAGAGAATTCTTGCACAAAAACTTGGAAGTCTATGTCGATAATCTATGTGCTCATTCCAACATTAGGCAAACACATATACCTGAGCTCAGACAAATCTTTGACAAGTGTAGAGAATAACAAGTCTACCTGAACCTAGAAAAGTATGATTTTATGGTCAAGCAAGCCAAGATTCTAGGACACATAGTGTCAAAGAATGGAATCTCCATCGAGGAGGATAAAGTTAAAGCTATTGCAGAGCTACCTAGGGCAAAGAATGTCAAGTACAAGCTTTCATGGGGCATTGTGGTTATTATCAACATTTCATTCATATGTATGCAATCATTGCAAAGCCTCTATACACTCTTTTGACTAACTTTGAGTGGATAGACGAATGCAAAAACTCCTTTAATGAGCTTAAGTGATGATTCTGTTTAGCACCAATCTTGACTACACTAGATTGGAACAAGCCATTCCATGTTCATGTGGATGCATCTAATTATGCTATTGGGTGTGTACTAGCACAACAACTGGTGAATATAATATGGATCTTCCATTGCTTATGTCAATAGACAATTGAATGCGATTGAACAAAATTATACCACTACTGAAAGAGAAGGGTTAGGCATGATATAAACGGTTAAAAAGTTTAGACATTATTTGTTTGCAAATAAGTTTAAATTTTTTACAAACCATCAAGCACTACTATATCTAGTGAACAAACCTTGCAACTATGGTAGATTAGTAAGATGTTTCTTCTTTCTAATTGAATATGACTTTGAAGTTGTGGTTAGGAAAGGGAGAACTCACCTTAGGGTGGATCACCTTTCTAGAATAATTTTAAGAGAGTCCCCTCAAGGAGTATCAGATGACCATCTTGATGCTTACTTGTTCAATCTAGAAGTAGTGCCTGATTGAGCCAAGACTATAGTGCCTATTCTCACCTTTGGACCTAAACATCCTGTATTGAGAACTAGAGATGAAGAAGTAGTGAGGTCTAAAAAATATCACATACTGGCAAAAAGTGCGTATAAGCACACCCATCAAGGCATATTGGCTTGTTGTGTAGATGAAAATGAGCATGCAAAATGGTTGCAAATAGCACATGTAGGTACACTGCAGCAACATCACTCTAAGCATCGAACCCTACAAAACTACACAGATTAAGTATATATTGGCCAACAATGGAAGCAGATGTCCATATGATGTGCAAGGGATGCCAAACCTGCGCTATAAGACAATGAGTAGAACATGCTACTCTATATCAAGTGTCTTTAGTGCCAGATTGGAGCAAACCTTTGATAGACTTCTTGAGGATGAAAACATTCCCTCAAGAGATGACATTGGCTAGACGAAAGAGCTTAGAATAGGAAGCACTAGATTATTCACTCATTGGAAATAATTTATAAAAGCATGGAAGAAATAAATACCTAAGACTATACGTCCATGAGGGTGAATATCTTAAGATCTTAGAAACTGTTTACCAAGGTGTGGTAGGTGGAAATTTTGGACCAGACCGTGTGATCAAAGAAATTCTATTTGCAAGTCTTCGGTGGCCAACTCTTCACATGGATGCACATACCTATGTGAAGAGGTGTCATATTTGTCAGCAAACTCAGTATCCGATACGTAAGAATGAGATGCCATTGAAACCCATGATGGGAGATCAGGCATTCTCTAAGTGGGGAATAGACTTTGTTGGCCCTATTAATCCTCCATCAAAGAGTTCGCATGCTGAATACATTATTGTTGCCACGATCTATCTAATCAAATGGGTAGAAGTGAAGGCCACGACCAAGAATGATGTTCAAATGATGGCTAAGTTCTTATTCGAGAATTTGTTCACCAGATAGGGGTTACCAATAGATTTAGTAAGTGATAGAGGTACACACTTCTTGAATGGAGTCATTGAAAACCTCCTCCAAGAATTCTTGGTGGTACATACGAGTCTTCCCCATATCAGCCACAAGCCAATGGTCAAGTCTAAAGCACAAACAAGATACTGTGTACTGTTCTGACTAAATTGGTGAATAATAAGCATTCTGATTGGGGGCATATAGAGTGGCTTATAAAATGTTGCTCCAAGCCACACCCTTTCAGATGGTCTTTGGACAAAATGTTGTGCTTCCACTAAACTTCTTGATACCGACATTGAAAGTAGTGCAAGAGCATCAATGGACTGGCCATGAACTCTTGTCTAGAATCTTTGATCTTGAACGATTAGGTGAAACAAGATTAAGAGCAGTGACAGGAATATACGCAGCCAAGAAAAGGCAAAAGGCATACTTTGATGCACATGGGAAAGATAAGGGATTGAAAGCTGGAGATTCAGACTTAGTATACACCTTGAAGCAACATGCATGAAAGTCAACAAAAAAGAAAGCCAAAGAAAGGAGCTAGAAGGAGCAAGGAGATGGAAATAGTATGCAGATCCGGCAAAGAATAGGCCTAATCATTTTTTCATAAATTATTTTCAACTAAAAGTGATTTTCATCCCTACAACAACATTGTAAATACCATTTTTTATATTTCCAACTCCATTTTGTACAAATCAAGGAGTCCTAGAGCTTGATGAGCACTAGAAGAAGCTACATACCAATTTTCATAGTTTTTAGATTTTGTTTGAGCCCTCAAATAACCCTTGGAACCTAGTTTTTAACTAGGTCGACACTAGGTCTAGATAGGGCCAAAGTTAGTCAAAAACTATAAAAAGAGCTAGAGATTTCATTTTTGATGTTAGCTTCTTAGAGATTAGAGATTTTGTAAAAGATATATTTGGTAATTAAAAGCATTCCATTGTTCCTCTCTTTGTTCTTGCCTTATGTGTGCATGTGTGTGTATATGTGTGCATGTTAGTGTGCTTGTCACTCATGCACTTGTGCCTTCACTTGCTCATGGTCATCATACCAGTTCTCACATCTCCACGAATTGACATTTATGAGGTGGATTTCCTCACATTGGTACTCACCATTGTGCTAGAGTGACACCATCTGAGTTGAATCATATCCAATAAATACTACCTTTGTTGCCCTTTCATCTAGCTTACCTCTGATTTGTGAAGGTTCATGAACATAAGCTAAGCAACCAAACACCTTGCAATGTCCTAGACTAGGTTTTCTTCCCTAGACTAGGTTTTCTTCCATGACATGCTTAATAAGGATTCATACCTCAAAGTGATTTGTATGGTAGTCTATTGACAAGGTACACAGTAGTTGAAATAGTATTTGCCCATAGATAATGTGGCAACCTTTTCTCTTCAAACATTGTTTTGGTTTATCCAACCAATGTCTTGTTTCTTCTCTCTGCAATTCCATTTAGTTGAGAAGAGTACCCAGTAGACACAACTATTTTGTCCTTATACCTGCAAATTGAGCCATCTAAGTTCCTTTTAAGTTTATATACCCATCTCCAACTGCTTACCTTCTAATTAGATGACATTGGAACCAATTTCCAAGATCCATCTCCTTCAAGGCATCTATTTCTTCTTTCATAGCCTTCTCCCAATTAGGGTTCTTCTGAAATTAAGTTATTTGCAAAGTAGATAAAATGCTTTGTAACAAACATGGAATGATATCCACACCTTTTTGGTTGATTCTTCTCCCTTGTTGACCATCTATGTGCGTGCTTGGAGCATTCTCCACATTCTTGCATTTTTGCTTTGCCCCTTGACTTCCATAGCTTGTAATCCTTTTGCCTTTCATTTTGGTCATCATCTATATCAATTCTTGGATCTTGGACCTGTGCATCATGCTTGCTTCCTAATTGATGGAAATCGGAATCAAGATCATATGGTAGAGTTACCTTTTGTTTGTCTTCATCATACCAAGACTTGTGTTCTTCAATGACAACATCCCTACTTGAAGATCTCCCACTCCATGGGTTTGACTTGGAACTATTTCTAGGTGACACATATGGTCCACTCAAAACTTGAGAATCTGCACTTGAGTTTTCCGCATTTCCCTTGTCATTTGAGCCAACATTGAGCCCTTCTTTTGTACCAACATAAAAGCTTTCCATTTCATCAAATACCACATCTCTACTTACCTTCACTTGACATGTGATTAGGTTATAGTATTTATATCCCTTTTGCTCAAGGGAGTACCCAATGAAGATACATTTTTGTGCTTTTGGATCAACTTTTGTCTTCAACTCATATGAAACATGTACATATGCAATACAACCAAATACTTTCATATGTGATAAGTTTGGCTTTTTACCTATAACTTTCTCTCATGTGTAACTTGATGTATAGTAGCACTCATAGTTCTATTCATGATATACATACATCAGTGTGCACAACTTCTACCCAATAACAATGAGGTATATTTTTCTCAACCATCAAGGCTCTTGTTATTTTTGCAATATGTTTATTTTTTGCGTTCAATAATGTGATTCTATTGTAGTGTGTATCTACATGAAAACTACCTTTCAATTTCATGAACTTTTGGGAAAACTATTGAATGCATTTGATATGTATTCACCTCCTCCATTAGATCTTAATGTCTGAATATACTTCCCTATCTACTTTTCCACCATAGCCTACTTTTCCACCATAGCCTTGAGATTCTAAAAGTCAGTAAACACCTCATTCTTCTCCTCTATGAAGCATAAATATACTTTTCATGTATGGTCATCAATGAAAGTGACATAAAACTTCCAAACTTCCATAGATGTGGCCTTTGTAGGACTCCAAACATATGTATGTACTATCTCTAACACATTCACTAACATGCTTGTCATTCGAAAATGATGCCCTAGACTGTTTATCAATTGACATGCTTCACATACCTTCTGCATCTCTACAACCTTGAAATTTGGTTGAAATTCAATATTCCATTGAAAAGCTCCTTTGATTGCATCAACTTCTGCCTCTGCAAATTCGCATGTTCAATTTGCTTGTGCCATATCTCTATGTCAACAATAACACCTGCACCTTTTGCAAACATGGCTGGATTCATTTTAGAAATTTTCACATTCAAGGTAAACATCATATCCACTTTGTTATGTTGGACAATCATCCTTCCATTTTTTTTGTACTTTTCAACATATAAAGCATCGAAATTGGAGTTTACTTGTAATCTTTGGTCAACCATTTGTCCAACAAAAACTAGGTTCTTTAACATATTATGAACATGCAATACATTAGCAAGATGTTTTACCTTTGCATCTTCCATTAATAGTGCTAAATTTCCTATATGCTTGATAGGATGTGATGTATCATCACCTGTTTCTACAAATCTAGGAATTGATAATTTCTACAAACTACTAAACCATTCTACATGGTTGGTCATGTGATTTGAAGCACCTAAATCAACATATCAAACATTACCAATCGATTTTGAAACATCACCAAACATTGTAATCAACATGTAATGTTGGACCATGAATAGCTTCTCCAAATCATATGCACTTGTGGGTGCATTGAAAGGTTGAATGTAACCATTAGTGTCCATGTGAAATTGTGAGTTCGACCACATTTGTATGACCTAAGAAATCTGTGTTCGTGGTCTGTGTAATGTGTGTTATTTTGGGTATTCTACATGCCCTATGTGGAGTATTGTGTGAAGCACCAGAGTTCGAGTTTCTACTACAAGGGTATCACAAGCGATTTCATCCTTTTGTGCCGAACATATATACAAGTTTTGGTTCACTAGTACAAGCACCTCAAAGTCTACTACAAGTTTAGTAGAGCTTGATAGGGTGGTTCTCTTCAAGTTTTCGAGATACAATCATTTTTCTGCATCAGGGTATTAAGCCAAAGGCCATGGCTAAAAGCAATGATGTATTCTGTATGTTGCTTGTTGAGGATAGATTGGATGGTACTAATCACTTGTTGTGGGCATATATGATGCATCATGCATTGGTAGAAAAACGACTACGGAATATTATGAAGCGTGTTGAAAAATGTCATACTAGACCTGCAAATACATTTATTGAAGGTGATGTAGATGGCATTGAAGATGCTGATCTTCAAGTTCCTGTTCGTACTTCAGTTCATGTTGCACCTACTATGGAGCAACTTTGTTGGGATGGCAGATATGCTCATGTCTATCAAATGTGCCATTGTCCCTCACATTTTCTCCTTCAACATAGCAAAGGATGCTTGGGATACATGTAGCACTTTATACCAAGCAAGAAATGAGGCTCGTGTTGCTTACCTCCAAAAACAGTTGGAGCATGAGCATATGAATGAAGGAGATTCTATGGATAATTTTTTGATAAAGATCAAATATTTGAAGGAGCAATTGATTTCTATTGATGAAGTCTTGCCAAATAATTCATTTGTGTAGAGTGTTCTTAACAATCTTCCAAATTCATATAGATTTTTGCTTCTACTCTTTGATTGATGATGAAAGGCAATCCAAATGCCTTAACATTTGAGGAGTTAGTCTCTGCTTTATTGTAGGAAGATCAATCCAGGTAGAATAGTTCCATTATGCATGTTGCAGATCAAGATTTCCCAGCTAGCCAAAAGGGCAAAGGTAAATGGATCTCATCTATTAGTAAGAAAAAATATGCTAATGTTGCATAGTTGAAGAAGGAAGACAAAGATGAGAAGGAAATAGAAAAGTAGAAATAGTTTTGCAAATACTGTAAGAGAAGTGGTCATTTCATAAAGAGTTTTCCAAAACTAGCTGCAAAAGAGCCAAAGAAGAAAGAGATTGCATAGTGATGTCTATGGTCCTATGAAGACAACTTCTTTTGGGAACTACTTTACTTCGTAAATTTTATTGGTGATTTCTCCAAGCATGCATGAGTGTATCCATTGAATGCAAAGTCTGAAGTGTCTATGTGCTTCAAACATCTTTTGGTTATGCAAAAAAATATGTCAGCATGTAAATTGGGCACTGTCCATTCTGATAGAGGGGATGGGATACATGTCTTTTGATTTTAATGTATTTTTGGCTAAGCATGGGATATTGGCACTAAATGGGAATACAAATGAAAATGTAAGCATGATGGAACAATTGATAGGTATAAGACTGGGTTTGTTGCAAAAGCTTATGCTCAAGAGAGAGGCATTGATTTTGATTGTTGATATATTTAGGTAGTGATGTGTGTGAACACACTAGGACTGTTGGGGCACTTTTTTCCCTTTTTAGGAGGTTTTTTCCCTTGGATTGTATATATGCCTATTGCCCTAACGGGTTACTTATCTTTGTACATTCTAGTGGTAATACATTTAGTATTATGTGTCATGCTCCAAGCTTCTTCTTCTTCCTTATGCTATTCGCATGCTTCTGCAGACCTCGAACTCCAACAATTGGTATCATAGCAGGTTGCTGCTTCATATAGGGCATCGTTGACAACCCTCTGATCGTAGTCTCAAAATCACACAGAACTTGGTGAGCATACTCAAGGTGATTAGGAGAACGATACATCTTCACTCTATGGTGCCGAAATCGTGATTTGAGCTCGTTTCAGGCTTTGAACACACTATCGTAGTGCTTCTATAGGCTATTTCATCTTTTGTGCCAAAGATATATACAGGTTTTGGTTCGCCAATATAAGCATCTAGAAGTCTGCTACAAGTTTAGTAGAACTCGATAGGATAGTTCTGTTCAAATTTTTGAGATACAATCAATTTTCTGCATCAGGGTATTTTAGTCAGTGGCAATGGCTGAAAACAGTGATGTATTCCATATGTTGGCTATTGAGGATAAGTTGGACGGTACCAATTACCCATTGTGGGATTATATGATGAGTCATGTATTGGTTGCAAAAGGATTGTGAAATATTGTGCAGGGTGTTGAAAAATGTCCTATTACACCTGCAAATACAGTTGTTGAAGGTGATGCAGATGGCATTGAAGATGATGATATTCTTCATGTTCCTCTTCATGGTGCGGTTCGTGTTGCACCTACTGCAAAGAAAATTCATTGGGATGGCAGAGATGCTTATGCACATGCATTGATAGCCTTGTCTATCAAACATTCCATTATTCCTCATGTTCGCTCTTCCAGAATAGCTAAGGATGCTTGGGATACACTTACCACTTTATACTAGCCAAGGAATGAGGCTCGTGTTTCTTACCTCCAAAAACAGTTGGAGAGTGAGCACATGAATGAAGGTGATTCCATGGACAGTTTTCTGACAAAGATCAAAGATTTGAAGGAACAATTCATTTCCACTGATGAAGTCTTACTTGACAATTCACTTGTGCAGACTCTTCTGAATGGTCTTCCCAATTCATATTAGTTTTTTGCTTCTACTCTTTGTTTGATGATGAAATGCAATCCAAATGCCTTAACATTTGAGGAGTTAGTCTCTGTTCTATTGTAGGAAGATCAGTCTAGGCAGAACAGGTCCATTATGCGTGTTATAGATCAAGCTTTCCTGGCTAGACAGAAGGGCAAAGGTAAATGGAGCTCTTCTACTAGTAAGCAGAAATCTACTAATTTTGCACAATCAAAGAAGGATGACAGAGATGAGAAGAAAACAAAAAAGCAGAAATTGTTTTGCAAATATTGTAAAGCAAACAATCATGTCATAAACAGTTGTCTAAAACTGGCTTCTAAAGAGGCAAAGAAAAAAGAGGCTGGAATGGTTGTTGGAGAGGCCTTTACACCAAAAATAGAGTCTGCTTATCTAGTGCAAAATGAAGAATGGGTGTTTACTACAATTTGCAATTTTGACCCATCTTCTCTTGAACAGTGTATGTATGCACTGGACTCAGATGTTTGGCAATTTGATAGTGGGGCAACCAAACATATTACCTCGCAACATATTTTCTTCACTTCACTCGAGCCTGCCCCTACAGGGAATATTGTCACATGTGCCAAGAACTCCTCTTATCCTATCATGGGAGTTGGTAAGATCATTTTGAATAATGTTGATGGTAGTTCTTTTACATTATTGGATGCTTTATTTGTTCCAGGGATCAAGAAGAATCTGTTATCAGTTTTAGCTTTAGCCAAGATTAGCTTAGTTGTGAAATTTATTGATGATGGATGTACAATTCATGATTTGTCAAATGGCAACATGATTATTGCTTCTGGCATTTTATGTCGTGGGCTATATAAGCTCATAGACTATGAAAAATCTGTGAATGATTTAGCAACTAAGGATACATCTGCTAGCTCCAAAGACCTGTATGATACTTTGTAAGAATCACATTAATCCGAGTCTCAAGCATGAAGATATGACTTGTGGAATATAGGTATGTCATTTTGGGTGACTGGCATGGAGATGCCTCTTCCCCAAGCAAAAGGAGTATGTTTGCAAAAGTGTAGTCCTCAAATAAACACACAATCATCTCCATCTTTTGACACCATTGATACGAGACCAAACCTATTGCCATAACTTCTCAATGAAGTTCTTCATGCTGATCTCCACTCATTGATACACAAAGACTGTATGTTTTTCCACCCATCCTTATTTGGGCCAACCATTCGTGTGAGACTCACAAATGAATTCTCTCTCTCTCTCTCTCTAGTAGTATAGCTAAGGCTCTATGGCCTTGCCATGTGGCAATTATGCCTAGGACATTCTCATAATGTGACATCAAGAAACAACAACCTGTTATGATATCAATTTTGGGACTTCCAAGGAGTAGGAATCCATACAAAAAACAGAAGGAAGAAGAAGAATCATTTGGTAAATGTATTATTTAGAGTAGAATGTACAAAGCCAAGTATCTCAATAGTATTATGGGCATATATACAAAATGGGCAAAGAAAACCTCCTAAAGAAGCAAAAATTTTTCTAAAAGTCCCAAGTATATTTACGTAGATTATTATCAAAATATACTAACAATATGCCCATAATACATTCCATAGATCTCACTCTAAAGCGTTGGGGCTTCTCCATTTTTGGATTGATCTCACTCCATAGAACTCAAACTTCCTTATACACGAGTGCCAAATTTGTGTTCAATGCATCACTCATAAGGAGGATTTCGCATCACGAATGAATGACAAATGTATGCTCCTAGGGTTTGAAGGAGGTATAAATCACGATGTGCTGACACATGGGGTATGTATGTTCTTAATGCACTATTGGAATCATATAAACATACTACATGTGTGTTGAATTCACACGGGGTTGAATACACAAAGTTAATCTTCAATGCAAGAAGGTGGATTAGGCGAGCCTTGATTCTCTTAAGTCATTTGCCCCTTTGGAAACACATGGATTACATGTCCACCTCTCACTCTTCACTTTGCCTGTCATTTCTTGAGTCTAACACTCTCTTCCCCTTCTAGAGATCATTGTCCTCAACGATCAATCTTTGATCTCCCCTTGAATTGATGTCCTCATGCTTGCACAGTATCTTGAACCATCTTGTTCTCAACCTTGGTCTCTTGAACCCTTGCTCTCAACCTTGGTCTCTTGAACCTTGCCTTTTCGCTTCTTGGCCATTTGCCTATGGGCTTGCCTTGTTCACAATCTTGATGTCTTGAGCCCTTGTTCTCAACCTCAATACCTTGAACTTAGTTCTCACACCATGTTATGTATTTTGGATTGTCAATCTATGCCGCAATTGAAAGTTCGCCCCGAGAGCTTCCCAATGGTATCTTACACATCTGCATCCGACCTATGGATTAGGAGATACACTCTAATCTTTGTTGGGCTTATCTTTGAAAGCGACGTGAGCACCTTCCATCCACCTTGCCCAAGCCTACTTCCTAGGCTCTTATACCAATTGTGGAAATTGAGCTCATGACCTACCAACTATGAGTATGATGGGCTAAAAGCAATGGTTGAGGATTACTTCCTAATCCTCTCTCTTAGGGTGTGGTTCAACCATCTCCTACCTATGATTTCTTGAGTATAACACCTTGGCTTGTGATGAACTACTAACATGATTTCTTTCCTCTAAACACTTCCTCTCTTCTTGAATGCTCAATAGTCAAACCTCAACTTTTATAGTTTCACAATTGTCTCTCTCTTGGCTTCAATGGAAAGTTCTAAGAGATTCGACTAGAAGCTCTCTAAAGGACAAGGCCTTTAAGGTTAAAGGTTCTCTTGGTATGTGATTTTGTACACTCGCCGTATGGTTTTTATGCTTTACAATCATGACAAAGGTGAAATGGAAGTATTTGTCACACTCATGGTTTTCGCAAGCTTGTAAACTTGGACAAAAGTAAGTTAATAGTATTTGCCCAATCTTTCAAAAGTATGTAATAAGATGAGACGAAGGTGGGATTTTCTTTTATGTAGATGTATGGAATCATGATTAAGTTACGATTTTCCTAGAATCCTCTAAGCCCAACGACTGTTTCGTTTAGAGATAAAACTAACTTCCGCTCATGATGGTCAGTGATAGGAGAAAGCAACCAACCTATCCACAGGAGTGCCGATGACGAATGTAGATACCTGAGAGGGATCGAAGTCTCTGTGGTGAGGAAAATGGCGATTGAATCAAGAGCATAATTGGCAGCTTGACGAGAGAAAAATGGCGTCTGCAGGTCTTTCCAATGTGGCTCTGCCTGCAGCTCCTTATGCGCAAGATTCTGATCTTTCAGATATGAATCAGCTCGTATTACAATTTCCAATCACTCAGAGGCCGAACTTGCTGTCATCGTGCAAATTGCAATCGCAAGTCCACTATATGTCTACTCCAAAAGTTCTGAACACGGACAAATTCAATGAACTTTTGTCGTTCAATAATTCCAATACATTCTCAGAGACGTACGAATCACGTTGTGGGCCCACTTTTATGGATACCAACGAACTGAGCTCTAGAATCTTTGAAAATGTGGAAAGTAGACATGATAGGCAAGCTGTAGAAAACTGTTTGAATAAGCAGAGATGGAATCTGGAACCAGACAGCTATAGTATTGTCGCAGCATTGAAGGAAGTCAGTGACCTAATGAGTATAGATTGTGGTTTGCATATACATGCATATGCAGTGGAGAGTGGCCTAGAGCAGCATCCGTATGTTGGGAATGTCCTTATTCACATGTATGCAAAATATGGTAGCCTTGAGACTGCGTGTATCATGTTTGACAAGCTTTTGAGACACGATATGGTTACATGGGGTACAATGATGTCTGTGAACATCGACCATGGACGCTTTGATGAGGCTCTTTCACTATATTATCATTTGGAAGATGAAAAACTAGGGATAAATTCAGTTATTTATGCCCTAGCAATAAAGGCCTGCATTGAATTGGATTTACCAGAAGAGGCCCAGAGAATTCATGTTTCAATAGTTGAATGTGGTCTAGAATCCAATCTATTGCTTGGAAATAGATTAATCAACATGTATGTAAGAACAGGAAATTTGGATGATGCCCTTGTGGTTTTGTTTCAACTTCCAATGAGAGATGTTGCATCATGGAACTCATTGATCGAAGGCTATATTCAACTTGGCTTAAGTTATCAGGCCATACACATGTTTGAATTGATGCAATTAGATGGCTGCACACCAGACAGTGTTTCTTATATTACCATGGTTAAAGCATGTTCAAGTATACAAGATCTTAAGCAAGGAGCTTCATATCATCTTTTGATCGTGAAAGCTGGGCTTGATTCAGACTTGTATGTGTGTTGTACCCTTGTAGACATGTACATGAAATGTGGAAAATTGGATGATGGTCGAAAGGTATTCAATAACATGTCAAGACATGACAATATTTTATGGGGCTCATTGATCGCAGGCTACATTGAACAAGGCAGGAGTCATGAGGCGCTTAATTTTCTTGAGCAGCTGCAAAGAGAAGGTCATCTTAGTCTATCCACTATGATTTCTTTGTTGATAGCATGCTCGAACATACAGTCTGTGGAACAAGGGCAGAGGCTACATTCGCTGGCAGTAAAATATATGTATGATGATGACTTATACTTCTGCAATATATTAATCAAGTTGTATACTGAAAGTGGTTTGCTAGAAGATGCTCAAAAAGTTTTTGATGAAATGTCAAAAAGAGATGTGGTGACATGGACTGAACTTATTTCAGGTTACATTGAGCATGGACATTATGAAACTGCTCTATTACACTATGAACAAATGCAGCAGGAGAGTATCAGACCCAATCATGTCACTTTTTGTTACTTGCTGAGATCATGCACAGAGAACAGAAAACTTGATAAAGGTATCTTTATTCACTCACATGTAATTGAATGTGGTTTAGAACTGAACATATCTGTATGTAATTCTCTTCTCAATATGTATTCCATATGTGGAAGCATGGAAGATGCTCTTCACTTATTTAACAGACTTCAAGCTCCTGACGTTGTATCATGGAGCATTTTAATTCGTTGCTGCAGTCAGCATGGCCTCATAGGAGAGGCTTTTAAAGTGTTTGAGGAAATGTGTCTCAGTGGCATTGAACTAGATGAAGCGACATATGTGTGCATTCTGCAAATATGCTCCCAACGATTGGGCTTAGAGCAGGTCAAGGATGTCCACAATCTAATAATAGATGAAGGGCTGGAGTCAAACTTGAGCATCGGAAATACTCTTGTTGATGTCTATGCAAAGATTGGCAACTTTGAGGATGCACAATCAGTTTTTGACAGGTTGTCCCACAGAGATGTTGTTACATGGAATGCTCTTATTGCAGCACATTCTGCACATGCACACCACCAAAAAGCTCTTCTTCTCTTTGAAACTATGCAGCAAGAGGGTGTTGAACCCAATGAAGTCACATTTGTTTCGATCTTTAAATCTTGTTCTGACATGTCTGCTTTGAGTAAAGGCAAGAAAATTCACTCATTGTTTCTAAAGAAAGGCCTTCAACTTGATGCCTTTAGTTGTAGTGCTTTAATTGATATGTATATGTCATGTGGGAGCCTTGAGGATGCTCAAGCCATTTTTGAATGTTCACCTGTGCAGCAGATAGCCCCTTGGAATGCTTTGTTAGCAGGTTATGCTCAGCACAATCAATATCAGCTTGCTCTAGAATGCTTTGAAGAGCTTTGTCATGGTGGAATGCAGCCCAATGACATTACACACATGAGCTTTTTGTCATGCTGCAGTCATGCTGGTCAAATTGATTGTGGTGTGAGACACTTTAAACACATGAGAGATGTTGGCATTAATATCACTATTGAACATTGTAATCTTGTTGTTGGTCTCTTGTCTCATGCCGCCCTTTTTGATGAAGCAGAAGATATGCTTGAATGCCTTCAATTCCCAGCCAATATTGTAGGATGGACCTCTTTTCTTGCAGCCTGCAGAAAGCATGGAAATGTGGAATCAGGTAGAAGGTGTTTCAATGTATTAAGCTTGCTGGATAAGCTAGAGAAGACAGATACTTGCTATTATTCGTTAATGGCAAGCATATATAAGAAAGCTGGTATGTGGGATAATGCAGAAAGTATGGATGATCTCAGGAAGAGTACAAACCTGTGGAAGAAGCCTGCAAAGTCTTATATTGAGGTCAATGATACCATACACGAATTCACTGTGGCAGATAGTGAACATGATCGTATCAATGATATCTCTGCAAAACTCAAGTCACTGAGTCTTATAATGAGGGAGGATGGATATACGCCTTATTTGGATTCTGAATTCAACCACTCTGAGAAACTAGCTATTGCATTTGGGCTCATAAGTCAGCCTGCTGGTACAACTATCAGAGTTGTGAAGAATTTAAGAGTTTGTGATGATTGTCATGATGCTGCAAAAGCAATATCAAAGCTTGAACTAAGGGAAATAATTATCAAAGATTCGTACCATGTTCATCGATTTAGACATGGTTCATGTTCTTGTAAAGACTTCAGGTAGCAAATGTGGTATTCCCATCATGAACTCGAACACTGCATAGTGCAGGTGTACAGAAAATATGGACCTGCAAAATTGTAAAATACAGCACATATGTGATATACAGATACTTGTAAACTATTGTTTATGGTCAAGGTTGGTAGTGAGAGGAAAGACCATGGTACTTGTCAGTCTCATATAAACTGAGTGGCACTTTCTTGAAAAGTGAGGCATGATCCAGATTGTATAGTGAATATCTTGCTTGGTCCTGTAGCACATGGAAACTCCATTTTTTGTCTGGATAAACTCTAGTAGTGAGAGGGGACATCTCATCTACTTCTCCACTTTCCTGGATGGTAACACACCCTTAAAAGGGAAAAATAAAAATGTAACATGTCATTGCAGTACTCCAAAGTATTCTCATTTGTGTCACTTGTCTAAGATGTTTTGATTGAGTACTATTGTATTTTAAAACAAGGCATTGATATGTCTACATTATCAAATCTTCGAGGATGTTTGAGGACCATTGCATCAATTTGAGGTCTGGCTATTGAGAATAAACTCATGCACCTAGTCTCTCACTTAAATGAAGATACAGCCATTGAGAGATGCATATAGCAAATTGTCTCCCACTTGATGAGGATGGCAAGTTTTGGAGAAGTTAGCAATGCAACAATCTTGTCAGAGACATCACCTGATTCATTGAGTAGAGAAATTCTCTGAGAAAAAGCTCAAATGGATCCGTTCTTATGATTATGGTCATAAATGTTAGTTTATAAGACCTTGTGGATGGAGTTCATCTCATCTCCATCATATCCCTCATCAGTTAGACTTAGAGTGGGGAGCAGGGATACCAAAGTGGGGATGTTTTTAGCTTGGTTGATTGCTATGCTGATGCCGATGTTCACAGTTTGTTTCCATCTTGATATATGGAGTTTTTGTTTGCTCTGTCGACAGTGTTGGCTTGCAACACCTTGTAGACAGAGTTGGCCTCATATGCGTCACATTCCTTCTCAGTTAATGGTGCCAAAGTGGTGTCACGTGTAGACTGAGTTGTTTGCAGATGCCAATGCAGTTTTAGGTGTCTTTGCATCTCTATGAGTGGAAACATATTTTGTCCTTTGATACAGGGGTCACAACAATCAGCATTCTAGTTGGCTCAGCTCCTACCCCAGGTGACTTGAAGTGAATATTTATCTGGAGTGAAAAGTAGACATGCCAAAATGCAATACAGAGTAGCTTCATGTGCTAATGCTCCCATACATGGTGTCTAGGGATCTTTGATGAATTTTTGACCTTGCTAATTTGAAGCTCTGATTATTCCTAATCATACGAAACGACCCTTTCATGTTGCAAATAAACTAACAAGAAGATACCTTCTCTCTCTCTCTCTCTCTCTCTCTCTCTCTCTCTCTCTCTCTCTCTCTCTCTCTCTCTCTCTCTCTCTCTCTCTCTCTCTCTCTCTCTCTCTCTCTCTCTCTCTTCTCTCCCCCCCCCTCCCTCCCTCCCTCCCTCCCTCCCTCCCTCCCTCCCTCCCTCCCTCCTGCCCGGCCGGCTGGCCGGCCGGCCGCGCGCCCTCCCGCCCTCCCTCCCTCCCTCCCCCCCCCCCCCTCTCTCTCTCTCTCTCTCTCTCTCTCTCTCTCTCTCTCTCCCCTCCCCCCCCCCCCGGACCCGAACCCCTCGGCTTTCTGAACATTCATTTCCTCTATGTTCACGACATTTAGAGTACTGCAGCTGCTCGTATGAGGCTTCTTTCTGTATTTTGAGGGGATCTAGCGATGAGAACAGTGCAAAATTAGAAGCCAATAAATGATGGGCTGAGGTAATATGAGGTCTCAATAAAAAAGTGCAGTTGAAGAGGTCAGTTTGTGATTCTTTGAGATGGGTTCAGAATGTCCACAAGGAACGTATAGGCTTGGCCTTCGGTTAAGTAATCGAGTATTTTATGACATCATTTTGCTGTACTCCTGTCCTTTAAATAAGCGAACATCTATAATCTGAGAGTCAATATTCTTTATGAGGTGTCCAATTTTTCTTGAGATTTGAGTCTGAAGTGCATAGCATTCTATTTGAATGAAAATGCAAGTTGAGTGATTTAAAATTATATGGCGGAATACACTTATTTGACTGAGCCTTATTCTTAGCGATTATGGAAACTTTAATATGATATCCTATTACTTGTGAGTCATCTTTATCACCTAGCAATTCTAATGCTGTTCAACATGCAATGTGAAAGGAAAAAAAAAAAGGAAATGAATCAAGTATCCATAAAAGCCAATCATGTATGCTTTGAGGAGGTAAATCTAGATAAGAAAAT
This sequence comes from Ceratopteris richardii, assembly GCA_020310875.1. Lineage (NCBI taxonomy): Eukaryota > Viridiplantae > Streptophyta > Polypodiopsida > Polypodiales > Pteridaceae > Ceratopteris > Ceratopteris richardii. The sequence goes on along the minus strand of CM035411.1, from coordinate 148,446,517 downwards.
TATTTGTGCTAATAAGATTAATTCTATAGATCAATTTTGTTGATTAATTTTGAAAAGATGAAGGAATAACTTCATTCTACAAGATCACAAAAAAACTTTGTGAAAGAGTTTATATATAAATATTAATACGGTAAGTTGCAATGAGAATATATAGGTATTACCTACCAAAGTAAGAGCAAGGAAAATATCCAACACACCACCGAATCCTTCATCAATGTTTCAATGAATTGGATGAATTATAGTTGGATTTGTCTTTGGTATGAAATCCACGAGAAAAGGAAATACATTTGGTTTCTTGAAATCTGAATATTTTGGATTAGAGTCCCTCGTAACAAAATAATCATAAGAAAATATGGTAGTTAATGATTTATTGTAGGAAGCAAATAAATATGTTTAAGAGAATGGATGGAGATAAATTTCGATAAATCTTTTTTCGAAATAGAAAGAGTAAAATAATGGGAAGAATGAAATTACTTTGATACGTAATAAAAAATCATTTAATATTCCCATGAGAACAAACACCTTTATAAATTATGATAAAATTTTTTTATATCCTCAAATAATCAATTTAGCTAATTGGTTTAAGACATTAGAACGATTCTTTTGTCCTAGTTAATTTAATAGTCATAGAAAGCTTGGAAGTTAGTATGGAAGTAACACTATGGTAGGAAGTAAAAGAGTTTCATCCTATGTAGGATTTTCATCCAGGACAAGAAGTTCTTGAATCTAACAATTTCTAGATTATGGGGAATCAAATTCAGGAAAATAAGAGTGAGGAAATAGAATAAAGGAAGCAAAAAGCTATTCAAAAGAGAAAAAATTATTAGAATGTTTCAATTCATTTTACATGGTAAGCTAAGATATGACTTAGGGATCCAATGTAGGAACATTCCAAGATGGTTCTAAGATATTCATGGTGAGCAACTATTAAAATTACTCAGGGAATGTATATGTATTATTTTCCTACAATTATGTAGATTAAAATATATTTATATACAATAGTAGAACAATGATACTTAAAAAAATCTAATATTTTTATATGAAATTAAGGAAAAGCTAGAGAAGCTATTGATACTAGAATTCATGAAGCACATTTCTAAGGCAACATGACTATCACCATTTATACTAGTTCCCAACAAGTATAGAGAAATAGAAACTATGTGGATCATAGGAAATTTAAGTTTTTTATTTGCATGAGATTATTTAGATTAAAATATATGTGGATACAACATTAGAACAATGATGTTGATTGAATCCAAAGGCAACATGTCTATCACCAACTATATTAGTCCCCAACAAGAATGAAAAATTAGAATCTATGTGGATTATGGGAAATTTAAGGTAGCCAAAATTATTGATCCTTCCTTGATGCATTTTTGTTGTCTATAATTGAAAAAAAAAGCCTTTTGGATCATTTGTTAGATTAAATTAGATATATAAGATTACCACAAGAAAAATTTTGATAGTGATTGGGGAGCATCTTCTTGTATAATTATGACATTTATCCCAAAAAATGGACAATGGTCATTAAATTACGTAGGAGGTAATGTTTTTAAACTAGGATTTTGTGCATACACTTATGGTTGATCTTTTAGTCTTCGATTATATAACATAGGATTTTTAGCATATTCAAGCTATTTTTTTTAAAAATTTTCATAAAAGAAATTATGCAATATTTTATATCAAATTGAAGTTGAAGTGAGAAGTAGTGTGTTGAGTGGAAATTTAATTTTTGAGAAGGAATGGTAATAAAAAAAAATTATGGATAGTATTGTTATAAAAAAAACCTAGATTGATGTCATATCACAAGTTCTAGTAGCACCTATCTTTTAGACACTTATTTGGAAATTATTATGATCCCTTGGTGGACATCGAAGGTAGCCATGGAAGTAGTGCTTATGCAACATGATTCTCAAGGCTGGTGGCAGTGAAGCCCATGATGTATGGAAGCCTTGTAAATGTACTTGAGGAGTCCTCTAGTTGCATAATTGTGAAGAGGTGATGGGATATCGATAGAGATGAGTGAGTGTTGTCAAAATCCTACTCAACGCAAGCCAATGTAACTTTTGGAATGCTTAATACATTCCCTTAGCTTCCCAAGCATGCGTAAAGAACCACTAAATCCTTTGTATCACTTTCAAAATAGTTATTCGAAAACATAAAATTTTGCACTTCACTAGGCTTAAAAAACTTTTTATTTTGAGAAGAAATTCTCTTAGAAAAATATTTAGAGCCCATATCCTAGTACAAATCGACTAGAGAACTTTTGCACAATTCAATTTGAGTGTCCATATAACCTGTAAAGCAAGTTGTTTCATGAATTTAGCCTCACTATATAGAGAGCAATAAGTTTAATAAGTTTGGGGGGTCACCCTAACTTTTCAAAAAGAAGGAGATGTGCAAACACAATCACACTCAAATATTCAAAACCTAAAATCTACACATCCACATAGGCTCCATACTTATTGAGCCTCACCTCCAGTCCTTTCTCCATAATCTAACCTAGATTTATTAAGTTTTTAGTAATGATAAGTACATATAGAACTCTGCTCAAAAAAATCATGTTACCATTCGATGTCTGCAAATTGGAAGCTTTGACATTACCAATCTTCTCCACATTATGCTTTGTGTCATCCCCTGTTTGAACTTCATGTCTATGCTTTGGACTTTCCAAATCAGATAGAAGAGAAATTTTGCCAATGAATATATGTGTGGGTGCAGAGAATGCAATTGCATTACTCCTCGAGTATTAGCTACAAATATGATTCTTGAAATTAAGTATCAAGTAGATTCTTGGGATCTTCCAAATCTGAGAGTAATGCTACATTCCTGGCTACATGTTTGAACATCCAGAGTCAATATAGAACACATCCTCATCTGATTTACCTGCTTTCATTGCCATGTTCATGAGAAAAAGTGAATCCTCTTGAGATTGATCATCAGTCTAGTTTTTGTAGTCTCTTCCTCCTTTGTAACCACCTTGGTAAGTTGTAGTAGTTGTTGTTTTTATGTCCATAAGAGTTGTTGTATTTGCCTCTAGGAGCTCCATATCCTTCTTTGTTGTATCCTCCTCCTCTCTAGCTCCTTGGGTTCATGAAACAATGCTTAATGATGTGGTTGGTTAATCCACATATTACACAAGGTGAGCAACCTATTCTATTCCAACGAGTCCACCAATAATTATGGGTGTGCTTTTGAGAGGTGCACTATTATTGTCAGCAAGATGAGCTCTGTTACTGCCATAACTATAGACTATGTGCAATACAATTACAACTCTATGGGATAGAGTCTTAATATTTAAAAAAAAGAAACGAGTTGATTGTTGTGCTTGCCAAGTTTATATAAGACGTTGAGATAAATCTTGAATGCCCACATGGTCAATTCACACATGCTCTAATTCAAACCCATAAGACAATGATGATGATGAAATCAAGTTCCTATCCATCCATGTGGCTACGTGATTCTTTACCTATGAAAAATCATTATGATATCAATACCTGTGATAGAATTTTCCTTGATTCATGAGAATTCTTTAGTAGTACATGCCATAATCATAGAAAAATTGGTGGTTTCATGGCCTTGTAACTGCTTGTACCCATTGTGGAAATGCCTTTCAAATCATTTTCAACCATGTAGTAGGTTGGTGATATAGAAAGTGCACTAATCATGGTGGTCCTGTCCACCATCATGTGCAATTACACCTAGCAAAGAATTGATTGCCAAAGTATAGGGAAATCTTTGATTTCCTCTTCCAATCCTCGATTTCTTGCTACACTTGCACTTGAAGGGCATTGTTTATGTCTTAAAAACTAACTATTAGTTTGCTGTGTAACTTATGCAAGAATGTTCATATGCCTCTTTCTCTATAGATATATGGAAATACTTTACATACTCATGCACTCCTGTTTGCATTTCATGCCATTATACTCCAAGTTTATATAGGTTCTATAAGATTCTTGACTTAGCTTCGTGACTTCCTGCAAGAGAACAAGGATTACGAGCACCACGTGCTAGAGAGATGACTCTCCTCCTAACCAAATGCTGCTACATATAGCTCTCTCCAAGGGACTGCCTTCTTGGGCAGGTGGATACTAACCATCCATGTGTTAGCCATGTATCTGCATGTGCGCCAAGTGTTCCAGTTAACCAGAGTTAACTTAAGTGGATGCTTCTAGAAGGCTCTAGAGCTCTTTGGGAAAAACACTCTCCCCATGTATCCCATGGGGGTTGAACCCAAGACCTCCTCCTTCACATCCTTGAGTCTTAACCACTAGGCTAAGTGGATCACTTGGTTACAAGAGTAAATGACCTTCTAGTAAGTCTAGACTCGAGATCTTTGGTCATACACACGGGTGACCAAATGGTGTCCGATTTGAGATCTGTCTCAACCGGCCGGACCCTTAGATCATAGAATTACTTTATTACATTCTTCCCTCCTTGGAAAATATTTTCATCCTAAAAAATAGAGATATATAACTATTGTAGGCAACCCCCGAGCCTCATGTTCTAAAACTGGAAGAACATGGTCATGTTCTAAAACTAGAAGAACATGGTCATGTTCTAAAACTGGAAGAACATGGTCATGTTCTAAAACTGGAAGAACATGTCTCATCTCTGTGGTGGCATCCCTGTCCAAATGATTCAAAACACTGTCTCACTTTGCACTTTGATAAACTAATAAAAGTTCAAAGTAGTGAATGAATAATAAGGGTGGATCTAAAAACATCCCTAGCCAATTCATAGTTTCTTGATGTGCAATCTAGGCACAAACATGTGAACTGGGTGGATTCAAATTACTAGTCCATTTCTGGGCATGACTGGTGCATGGACTTAGTAACTAAGGTGGGATTCTTATCCCTTGAAAGACTTTGATAACTCTTGATTGAATTTGTTTTAGAGAACTTGAAGTTTGGTTGTTCCAAACATCTAACTTGGAGGTTTGTATAATGGTTAACTCCTATCCAACAGTTACTTGATTTTTCACCCGACTAGAGGACTACTTTGTCCTAATGAGTTTAAAAATCCTATGTAAACTGTAGGAGAAAGTTTACCATTTTCTTTGAGTCAACCATACTCTAACTTGAACAATTCAAATTAAAAATGAAAATTGTCCAATTTAGGATACTTTTTCTCATAGTCTTGAGCTAAAAGTTATTGGGAATTGTCAATCTGTTGATCAATTCCTAACTTCTCTATTCTAGAGTATACTGGACTCTAGTAAATCATTTATGCTATAACTTGAAGCAAACTCAGTAAATAAGTCCACTTAGACTTATTATCTTTTGAAGATTGAAAAGGTTCTATAACATCTATCTAGGATGTTCAATTTAGTTATCTAGTTTTAACCGACTAACCCTGTTCTTTTGCAAAAGGAATCAGATACCATATCTAAGACAATTCCAAAAGATTTGGAAAGCAGAAAGAATTAACTAAAACTCTGTACAACCAATTCAAACTTCAAAGATATGTAAGCTCGCTATGAGTCAAAGTCTAGATGACTCAAGACTTTAACTTCTCAAAGATCTGTTTCAACAAGGTATTGAAGCATTTTCTCTATTTTTAAGAGAAATAAGCTGGATTCTCAAAATGATTCAAAGCAAATCCAAAAACATCATCCAACCACAAGATACTAGTGTGGTAACCAACATCAGTGTGGAGACCCACTGAGGTTCTGTTGATGAGTTTTGTATTCAAATAATGCTTCACTTGAGACTAAGTTCAGGTCATATTCAGTCTTTCTGACTCCTTACTTGGAATGCAATTCTTGTGCATTTCTTTGAGTCAAAAGAGTGAATTTACCAAGTTACACTAGGAACTTGGTACTTGACTTAGTCAATCAAATCCTTAGTTGAAAACATCAACTCAAAGTCAAAGTCCAATTGTTTCAGAAATTTATGAAATATTTTTGAATTAACAACACTTTATCTTGAAGTGTTTTAAGAAGATCTTGGAAGTTACTTACTTCATATCTTCTGTTTCCTTGATCTTGAAGTTATCTTGTAATATCTTGAGATACTACTTTTATCCTCCTTGAATTTAAACTTCTTCTTTGAAGTTTGCATTTTCTTGGGGATCAGATCTAACTTCAAGATTTATTCTAAGACTAAAAGATAATCATCATCTCACGGTCTGATGTCCCATACCATCTTTCCTATATCAATCCGAGTATAAAATCTGGTGTCCCATACCACCCTATTTTATACTCACATTGACATGTGAGATAATTTTATCCTAAAGTCTAAACACCTCTTGATAGAGAACCTTCTTGCTTTAATTTTTTTTCGAGAATTTTGAAGTTTCAGGCATTAACTCTAACTAGATTTTCTAGGTTTTGATCCCTTCACATGATCGTTTCACAATCTTGTGCTTTCCTTCGGGAACTTGAAAACCTTTTGATGGAACATCCATCCTTCTTTGCTAGGGTTTTCAAATGAAAACCAATCAAAATTCCAAGTACTTGAATTTTCACAGATTCAAGCTCTATTGATTTAACCTTGACCAATTTGTAGTGACAAGAGTTTTTTAACTTCTTGTCTTTAGATTCCTTCTTTACTGATGCTTTAGGTATCTATCTCGGCCGAGACTTTTATAGGAATCTCTCTACTGCTTAAGTCTAAGCATCCGCTCATGCTCTCTGGATTTGTACCAAAATCCCTTTAAGGATAGGCAAACATTTATGTTTTACCTTCCATAGACTTAAGTACCGTCTTCACGGCTGTAGACTACATTCTTGGAATTTCTTCTCTCTGTTCAGACTTGGAACAACTTACTCTTTTCACAATTTTCCATTGGATAAATGGAACCTGAGTGAATAATTCCCAAAAGGAATTTTATTGCCAATACTTGGGCAATCTACAAAGTAGTTCCAATCGCATGTTCTTGGACAATCATGGCCAAGCTTGATCAAGTTTAGTTGATCTTGCGACTAAAATAAAGACTTAGTCTTTATTTTTAAGATCTTTGGAACTATCAAAAAGCTTCTTTGCTTACCCGCGGGATTTTTAGAGATCTTTTCCTGAACTTCAGTCCAAGCATACACTGATGCCTCTTAGATTCCAAAGCTAAGAATCTTTGATATACCTTTAGGTTATATCACTATTTGGACTTAAGTACCCATACCAAAGGTTTGGGAATTACTAGGAAGTACTTACTATCAACTTACTTGAAAGATTTTATTCTCACATCTAGGGAGATTTTTCTTTCAAGAACTTTAGATTCCTGCCAAAAGAATCAAGTAATACTAAGGCAATGATTCATCTAGGAATCGTTTTCTTTACTAGAATGATCTTGAAAAGAAATTCTTGACTTTTGGACAAGACCAAGACTTAAAGCTTTTTTGCTTGTCCAAAAGATATTTCTTTTTTAACCAATGAAATAGTTAACTAGACTATTTCATTTTATTGTTTCTCTTTTAGGAAATATCTTAATTCCTAAAAGTCACTTATTGAGGTTTCATCGTGAGATACGAATCTTGAAACCACAAAGAAACTTCTTAGAACTTTTGAAATCTTCCAAATAGAAGAGTGCCTCCAAAGTTTCCATGTTTTCATGGCCCTATGCATCATTACCAGAGATGCAAAACATGAACGAAACACAAATATATTGAAGTTCAAAGTTCAATTTGTATTTAAGTTCATCGATTTGGTTGTTGAGTTCCATGGAATCGAAGAGTGCTCATGGAACTTGGAAATATAGCTGAAGTTATCATCCAATCTTGGGATGCTTGAGAAGTTACATAAATTACGTAACTAATCAACTAAAGCTTATCCGCATGAATTTCTAAATATCACCTATACTTAAAGTAATCATTATAAGATTATCTTCATGACTCCCTAAGTACATCCGAGACTTAAAGTCATCATACATCGCAAAAAGTTTGCAAGTAATTAAATTTTCTCGGTCATCAAGAAAATTTAATACTTAACTTTCTCCTAGTGCCTACTTATACCTAGTAAGACATCAAACATACTTAATTGTCATTAAGTATTTTTGATAACCAAGTATCAACTTGGGAAGGAATCTACTAATTACTTGAGCTGCAAACTAGAACTAGCATGTCTTTGCAACTAACTAGTCCTCTGTCTTCCCTAATGTCAAGCCGTGAGCTTTATAAAGTAAGCTAAATACTAAGAGAGTACATTTTCATATCTACTTGCAAACAACATCCTGTTCTATCATGCAAATGCATGTACCTACATGCAAATGCATATGCTCACATGCGTATGCATGCATGTTCTTTGCATGCCCAAAAAATAATGCAACAATCATGCATGAGCTTGATGCATGACTTTTCCTTGTACTAAGAATGTATATCATGCAATCTTGATGCATGTATATCCTTTCCTTTGTCCTAATGCACTATGATATAAAAACATATCCTCGTGGTGCAATAAAAAGCTTACTCAATGGAAAGGAAATTTGGAATTAAACTACCAAAATACTTTCTTTGATGCGCAAGGATCCTGTTTTTTTTAAAACAAGTATTTCCTTGATGCAAACTAATGCTTGGAATGAGAAGTGGATTTTTTTCATTATCCTAATCTAGACTTAATCGATTGAAATCTTGGCTATTTCAATGTGCATCTAGGATTAAGTGTAGAATAATGAAAATAAGATAAATCAAGCATTAAGGCCAAGTAGAAACTGTCCGCGTGAAAATGATGAAATACATCTCTTTTGCTGCATACTGCAATTTGGGTTGGGGTATAATATTACACGCGATTAAGGGAGAAGATGGCATGATATGCAACAAACATGTTAGCCATGAAAGCTTGAAGTGAAGATGATGGGACCACTATGATCACCATGAGATCTTGCGGAAGGAGATGATGAGAGCAAGGTCTCCATGAAAGCTCTAGGCTCTGATACCAATGCAAGAGAACAAGGATTACGACCACCACGTGCTAGAGAGATGACTCTCCTCCCAACCAAATGCCTCTATATATAGCTCTCTCCAAGGGACTGCCTTCTTGGGTAGGTGGATACTAACCATCCAAGTGTCAGCCATGTATCTGCATGTGCACCAAGTGTCCCAGTTAATCAGAGTTAACTCAAGTGGATGCTTCTAGAAGGCTCTAGAGCTCTTTGGGCAAAATACTCTCCCCATGTATCCCATGGGGGTTGAACCCAAGACCTCCTCCTTCACATCCTTGAGTCTTAACCACTAGGCTAAGTGGATCACTTGGTTACAAGAGTAAATGACCTTCTAGTAAGTCTAGACTCGAGATCTTTGGTCATACACATGGGTGACCAAACGATGTTCGATTTCAGATCTGTCTGAACCGGCCGGACCCTTAGATCATAAACTTTCTTTTAGCCACCTTAGCAATAATCCATTTGAGTCCTTGAAGTATAAACTTCTCGCTTGAGGTTGGTAATTTCTTGCCTTACAATGTCTTGTTCACCTTTTGAATCTATCCTATGTTTAAGAACGTGTTAAGATTGGAATTATTCTTTCAGACTAAGATGGGACCACTTCTAAACTGAACAAGTTAGCATCTGGGAATTCACCAACTACTTGAGTAGGTGGTTCATCATGTATCATCCTTGATAGATAGTCAACATGCACGTGAGTATTGCCCTTTTCTTCTGCTATTTCAAAGTAAAACTCCTTAAGTATTAATAATCATATGAATATAATGCTATAGGGTTTGTTTGCCAACTACAACAATGCTTGGTGGCCTATAAAATATTGAATTTATTTGCTATTACTGCATATACCATTCCTATCCTATCTCATTTGATTGATGTATAGTTTCTTTTTGACTTGAATAAGCAATGGGAGATGAGCTCAATTGATTCTTCTATTCATTGAATTCCTTTTCAGAATCTTTTTTTTCATTCATAGTTGGTCAATATGCCATATACTTGCTTGGCTGTAATAACATAGATGTGGATAAACCTATGTTAGTATCCACAATGTCCCATAAATATTTTATCCCCCTTACATCCTTTGGCATAGGGAGATCTAGAATCACTTGAATCTTATCCTCATCTGTGGGGATTCCTTTTTTTTGTAACAATATGGCCTAGGATCTTGACTTTCTGACATAAACACATATTTTTCCAAGTTTGATCACACTCTATATTGCTCGAACTTGTTAGGCATTATCTCTTGTTCTAAATTATGAAATCCCCTTTGTGAAATGTGCATACATTTTCAATATGTACTTCCATACTCTTTCTCAAGAACTCCTGAATACATGACACATCAATCGTTGGAAGGTTACTGGCACATTCTTCAACCCAAAAGGCAAAATCCAAAGGCATAGGTACCCCAATAAGTAACACATTCCATTTGCTCTTCAAGGGGAATAGCCACTTTATTTACCATGAAAAGGCATAAAAAAAGCTATAGAATTCCTTGCTTGCTACTCTTTCCAATACATGATTGGTCATGGGGAGGGGATAGCTATCGCTGATAGTATCTGCATTGAATTTTTTCAAATTAATGTAGAACTTGTTTTTTCCATTTTTCTTATGGACAACTACTATAGAAGATACCCACTTAGTGTGCTTTATATCGTGAATGAATCACACAGTAAACAACATGTCTATCTCTAAGTATACATCATTGTATGTGTATATTCTTTGTTTGGAGGGTTTTGCATTTGGATTCATTATGAGAAAAAATCTTTGGGTCAAAACTCTTTTGGTTTTTGTAAGTCGAAGCAAAGGCATCTTGATATTCTCTTAGCAAGACTATCAGTTGTTGCTCTTCTTCTTTTGAAACATCGTTCCCAATGAGGTAACATGTCTCCTCACTTTCCTCTATTATCACTACCACTTTTTTGGTTTATTCTTTATTATTACGTGCTACTCCATCTACTACCTCTTGCTTAGGGATTTGGATTGTTATCTTTCTTCTAATGATCATATGGGGCATTCCACATGACCATCAACAAATTGTAAATTCATTATTTTTGGTCTTAGATAATTTTTTTCCCCATTTTTCCCATATCACTTTGGTACCTATAATTATTGAGATATCAAGCTCGACATGTGATTATTAAGGATGATACATACCACTTTGCAATTCACTGACATGTATAGTGGTTACATGGATATATGTCAGGGATACTTTCAGTGAGCTTCATCCGATTTATCTACCGATAGTGGTGGCACATTTTTTTCTTTCCAACTCACTTGTTCATAGAAATTAGGGTTTTATTTATGTATTGTACTCACTGTATCATTATATTAATTCATACTTGAATATTCTCTTTATGTACTAGAAGTAGAAGAAAATTATTCTTCCTTGCCTCAATTTGTGTGTGCTCCTCTCCTAGTGTGTGAGAGTTTGTGAGAGCCCTCTTCCTTATCTCATTTCTCTTGACATGGTATTAGAGCTAGTGTGACTATGCAGAGCTCATGAAGAAGGCCAATAGTGAAGAGTCCATGATAACACATGGAGAACTTGTGCTTTAGAAATGATATGTGATTGCTATGAAATTTGGTGTGCAAGTATAAGGCACAAAATTATTTTCATGAGCTATCCCTTTAGGTTAAATCATTTTTCTTAGATTTTTTTGTTTTGAAGCCTTTTTGGCCTTTGTTTTGAGCCCATAAGTGGGGCCCACATTAAAAACAAGTCAATTTGAAAAACTATATATATTTCATATCCAAAATCTCAAGTGATTTTGTGTAGTGATGATACACAAAAAACTGTGTTTTTTTTAGTATGAACCGTCAAATCACATTGTGACAATGTTCAAGTAGAGGCATGAATTCTACTACTTTTGTAGTATTGTAAATTTTTGCAAAAATGGCAAATGCTAATGGAATGAGTAAAGTTATGAGTGATAAGTTGGAAATGAAAAACTTTCATGCTTGGAGATTTAGAATGAAGAATTTCTTTATGGAAAAAGGCTAGAAGTACATGGAAGGAAATGAAAACTCTGACAGCCACAATAGAGGAATTGAACTACAGTATAGTTAAGAGCATATGAGGAGTGGAATCAAGGAGCATGAAAGGTAATGTATTGGATTTTTGTTAGCATACTAGATAACATGATTGGGCACATAGAGGATGCCAAAACACTGAGAGAGGCTTGGAACAATTTGGCCACATTGGATGAGGCCAATACAAAGGCATGGAAATTGCAACTGAAGAATGATATGCTTACATTGGAGAAAAAGAGCATGTTGATAAGTGACTACACCTTAAAAATCAAAACTGGATGTGATTCACTTGCAACTAGTGGCATTTGAAGGGTTTTGGTGTGTTGAACAAGAGGAGCAAGGAGGCGATGGAGGGCATCTTAGTACAGTAGAGTCATGCACATATGCGTGGGAGCCTCAAAACCCACACAATGATATCTATGAGGCAATACTCTATAAATAATGTATGTATATGAATATATGGGTAAGATCACATGATCCTTACATCCCCAAAAATCTCCCACTTAAGGATCAACATGACTATAAGTTGAAAAATATACAAAGAATGAGGTAGGGCTATCCAATAATGTACACGAAGAGTCCGAATCTCAACCCATTCCAATCAACCTACACCAACTGTCTCAAACATGGTGTATCCATGCGCCTCAAACTACACTAGACTCATATAGATAAGAGTCAAGCTCACAGATGAGTGATGGAAGAATTGATGAAGTTCTTGCAAAGCCCCCACTCACTCTATGCCTGTGTCAATCATTGAAGGACTCTTCAACTGACAACTCAAAGTGCAAATGCTCCAACAGAAATTGCAATGTTTGGTCTTGAAAATTATAAATCTACATCAGACTCCCGAATGTTGATGAAACTTGTGCTATTTTTTGGCAATCTAATCACTCTATACCTGTGTCAATCATCGAAGGACTGACAACTCCAAGTGCAAATGCTCCAATAGAAATTGCAATGTCTGGTCTTGAAAATTATAAATCTACATCAGACTCCTGAATGTTGATGAAACTTGTGCTATTTTTTGGCAATCTAATCATGTCCTATATCCCAAGCATCCAAAACACCATTATCAAGGCCAATAGATCCTAACATATCTGTGTCAACATCTGGCATGAGCAAATCCAACAATGACTGCATAACCGTTGACTCCTCAACATCCGAATCAGCAATCCTATCAACCAATGATGTATCTAGTTGTGTATCCTAAGATCTAATATGTTGTACCATACATTGTGCATCATAAGATCTATCTTGCTCTAACCCACCATGTGTATCATCATCACATGAGCTAATTGCACAACATCAACACCAAGGTCAAATTGATGATCAAATTCTAACTGAGTATCATCATACTGCTCTATATCAACATCCACATCATGCTCTAAAGCATCCAACTGATCATGAAAAGTGTGCTCTAAAGCATCCATCAGAGCATCTAAATCCTCCCATACATGTGTATCATGAATGTCAATAGGCCTATTTGTAGCTAGGTAAAAAGAGACATGACGAGTCTCACATTGCCCATACACATCGCACATAAGGCCAAAATCCCACTAAGATGAGATTATCTCTCACATGGAGTGCCAATAGTGGATACATGTGACTAATCCTAGCACCTTTGACAAGCATAAGCTGTGCCAACTGCAATTGAAAATGATGCTCACCAAGGAACGCATAACATTTGCTCTCTCATAAGTGAATATTTGACAAGATCATACTTTACTCTCATGTGGAGAAGCTACCATAGTAGTTGTACATGGTCAAATGGAAGCAAAGACCAAAGCACAAGTGCTCATACACACTTCTCTAAACTAACTTTGCACCAAGGAAGGTCTAAACCAAGAGCTCAATAGAGATTTGAAGATAATTCCAATCTTTAACTATCTTTAGGGTTGCATAGGAAAATTATGATAGTCTATATATTGCCTTTTTGGTGCTCCAAACTTCAATATTTCCCACTGATCTCTTCAAAAGCTTTGAAGATTTCTTTTTTGCCTACATATCAATACATAACACCTCAATCTGAGGTTTGTAGCTCAAGATATGATCAAAAGAAGCATCTATTGCCATTCCCATCTTCACATGTAGCATTATTTCTATGTATTCTACATTTTTGAAAACCTATCACTCAGAAGTTCGACCTATGTTCTGCTACAAAAATGTAGATATTTTTTTAAGCTACAGATAATAAGTTGAGTCACTTCAATATGATCTCTAAAACTCAAGTTACAACCAAAAAACTAACCTATTGCCCAAGTGATTGTAGATTTGAATTCTACATCACTTTGAGTTTTTTGAATTTTTGGTCACCTAAAACTCCAAAGTAGATTCTATCCCCTCTTGTGAACTTGTATTTTATATCATACCTACCCAAAGAAAATTAAATTTCATGAATCCGAGCCTTTCAACTCAAGTTATGGCCACAATATTGAGGTTCTATCAAGAGGATGTAGACCTGCACATTCATCTCTTCTATCCTAAACTTCTATTGAAACTCCTTGCACACCAACCTTCAACAAGCTTCGATACCAATGAAGGACATTCATGTGCTAAATAAGAGAAGCAAGGAGGAGATGGATGGATTTAGAAGAGATGAGATTCACACGCACATGTGTGGGAGTCTCGAACCCCACATAATGATCTCTATGAGGCAATACTGTATAAAATATATATGTATATGAATATAGGGGTAAGGTCACATGAATCTTACATCCCCAACATCATCAATGTAGATGCTGATGATAAGGTTGAAATGTGCCTTTGTGGTTTAGGATCTGTATATAAGTAGTTCACAACTTCTATTCGGATAAGGGAGAATATTCCAAATTTTTATAATCTTGTATCCATGTTGATAATGGAAGAAAGGAACCTTCTTGAAGACTCAAAATCCCAAGAAAAAGGCTACTTTTGAGTATGTATTCTATTATAGCAGAGGGAGAGGCCAAGACAAAGGCTTTGGGAGTGGAAAAGGAAACAATAACAAGGACCATGTAGGAGGTAGAGGATCGTTTTGAGGTAGGGGGAGCCAAAGAGGTTGCATAAATTTCCAAATAAATGATTCAAGTAATGAAAATAAGGGATGCTAGAATTGTGGTAAGCTTGGTCACTTTCAACGTGGTTGCAAGTTGAAGAATCAAAACAAGAGAAAGCAAGAAAGCAACTATGCATCCACAAGTGAAGATGATTTGGAGAAATTTGCTATGGTCCAACATCATATGATGAACACAATGTTTATTGATATTTCAGAATCAACTGATAATGTTTTGAATGTTATTTTGGGTGCTTCAAAACACATGACTATCCATGTAGAATGGTTTAGTACTTTGCAGACATTGCATGCTCCTAGATTTTCTAAAATAGGTGATTGTACATCTCATCCTTTAGAGTATAAAGAAAACATAGCACTACTAATGGAAGATGGCAATATAAAACATCTTTCTAATGTATTGCATGATCCTAATATAACAAAGAACCTAGTTTCTATTGGACAGACTGTTCACCAAGGATTACAAGTTAGGTTCAATTTTAATGTGATGCTCAACCTTCTTGTTTTGAAGATGCAATTGGAAATGCAGATTGGGAAAAAGCTATGGATGAGGAGATGGCTGCACTTTATGGAAACAAAACATGGAAGCTTGTTCCATTGCCGTAGGGAAAGAAACCCATAGGCTACAAGTGGGTTTACAAGGTAAAGCAAAATGCTGATGGTAGCATAAGCAGGTACAAAGCACAATTGGTAGCAAAAGGATATGCACAGACATCTAGCACTGATTATGAGGAAACATTGAGCCCTGTAGCTAAAATACTGTTAGAACACTTGTTGCATTAGCTACAACAAAAGGATAGAATTTGCATCAGATGGATGTGAAGAATGCTTTTCTACATGGTAAGTTACAGGAAGAAGTATACATGGACCAGCCATAAGGATATGAAGATTAAAAGCATCCACAATATGTTTGCAGGTTGAAAAAGGCTTTGTATGGACTGAAGCAAGCTCCTCGTGCATGGCATGCAAGGATTGCTGATTACTTAACCACCATTGGGTTTTGTATGTGTGAGGTAGATCATTCACTATATGCAAGGAAGGGTGATGATGGCATCACAATTGTGGCTATCTATGTTGATGACTTGATTGTAGGTAGTGATAATGAAGAAGGCATCAAAGAGGTAAAGCAACTTTTTATGCAAGAATTTGACATGAAAGATCTTGGTGTGCTACACTACTTCTTGGGCATTGAGTTTATACATACAAAATCAGGTATATGGATGTCGCAAAGGCAATATGCCTTGAATATGTTGCAAAAGTATGGTATGGCTGATTGTAAGCCAATTTCTATGAAATTAGATCAGAATTTGAATTTGGATACTACATCAGGTGAAGCATTGGAAAATGCTACTATGTATAGGAAAATTGTGGAAAGTCTTATATATCTCACAATTACAATGCTTTATTAGATTTATCTACAAAGAGTGATGGCACATTTGTTCCTTTCCAGCTCACTCATTTGCAGACATTAGGTTTTTCCTTATGTATTGATCTTTATATATTGCACTTGTTGTATTCCTATTTTTAGGTCATTCTTGTAGCGGGAGATTTAGTCCTAGTGTACACCTTAAAGCAACATGCAAGAAAGTTGGAGAAGAGAGGCTATGGACATATGATCATCAATATGATCTCAACAAGTGGAGCAGTCCAATTAGCCACTCTAGAAGGTGATATCCTACCTAGTTACATTAGTGGATGCATAGTGAAATTATATCAAGGACCCCTTATAGAGGAAATGCTAAATCAACTTAATATGGCCAAGAAACGCAAAGAGGAAGAAAAATGAATTTGAGAAGAAGCACAGGTAGAAGCCTTGGAACACATTCAAAGAATGAATATGAGGAGACATGGTATAGATCAGCTTAGCACAGATGCTTGTGATGCTCCAAGATATCACATGGCCATGTGTGAAGCATCAGGAGTAGGTTCCAATAGAATAGTTGACCGACATCCTTTTATGACCCTAGAGATAAGACAAGGAGAAAGCACAAGGACTATGAAAGCATTGATTGACTCAGGCACAACCACTAGTGCAGTTAGACTTTCTTATTGCCAAGAATTGCAATTAAGCATCAATCCTATAGAGGCATATCTCATAGGATTGGGAGTTGTGGAAACCCCTTGCATGGGCAAGGTGGAGCTTCCCATCAACATTCAAGATGTTCTCATGAGACTAAAGGTGCTAGTGTGTCAAGACGAGGATCTCATTGAGCCTATTGTCTTGGGTCAAGACTGGATCTATGATCATGCAGTCAACCTAAACCAAAGAAGTGGAATTCTTGAGGTCTGGGTAAATCAAAATCACAATACCATTGAGTTAGAAAATCAAGCACTCAAGGAACTAGGAAAGGCACCAACTCTTGGTCCTTCCAAGAGTACACATGAAGATAAAGATGTTGTTCTTGTCCAAAACTCTGTGATGCAGAAGGAGGAGGTTCTCAGCAAAGAAATCAAGGATCATATGAAACTCCTTTCTCTTCCAAAAGAAAGCAGAACGAAGCAGACAAAGGAGCACAAGAAGCCGATGAAGAAAACGGTCTATGCTCATTGTCAACGGAATGAACAAAGAAAGATGACTCAAACAGTAAAGCAAATTTGGATCCACAAGGGTGAACAACCGCCTGCCCAAGAGATAGTACCCCAATGATGCACCCAACCAACTATTCAAGCAAGAACTACAAAGAAGGAGTATTCAAGGAATCTCCCAACATGAACCATATGCACGAAAAATCTGGGTGCCCAAGACCTGCTTACATGCTCAAGTAGCTTCAGATAAGCTCACAAGCCTGAAGCACCGATCACAATCATTCACATCATGCACTTCAGATCACACATCTGCATTCCAACACTCCAAATGGGTGATCACACCTAGGATTGCTTGGAAATGGGTATAAAAAAAGTTCCAAATCCAAAAAGACATAATTCCAAAACATAACAAAGTCATCAGAGCTAAAAGATCCTATCTCACACCTACAATTTGGAGAGTTAAACTTCGTGTTAAACTGCCTGACCCCACCATGTAAACTATTGTGCATAGTTGTAGATGCATTCGAGTACAATGCACATCCAAAGTATGCATCTAGGGACAAACCACTAACTTACTAACTAACACTCACAGCCACACAAAACATCTCACTCACTAACTCCCTAACCGCATCGGTAGCATGTTGGTAATGTGGATTTCTTCTTCCAATAGATAAGCATAATATGGCTAACGCAGTAGGAACCGGCTCCCAGGCAGGAACTAGTCAACAAGTGGTTGATATGGAAAGTCTACCAATCATGCTTGAAATGATTGAAAGATCGGAAGAGTTGTAGGCCATTCAGACTATACCTATAAAAGAACCTCCAAGCGGCCATACGATGTCTGTCGGTGAAGCTTCTCATTGGTTTAGTGAAGTCACAGGACCCTTGGGAGAAGGATTGTACCTTTGGGAGGTAGAGTTGGAATTCAATGGAAAGTGGGGCAAGTATCATTTTTTCACAAGGGAATTTGAAAAGTTACAAAATGCAGAAGGACTTCGCCGTGTGTGGGAGAAAGAAGGATTGGATGCATACTTCAGGGCTCAGCTCCCAAATCGTGACTTCATGAGATGCTACTATCTTATCAACACGGTGACTTCAAGCAAGCACCCCAAAGGTACAAGCACATTTGTGCTCCCATCTTTAACAAGGGGAAATGAGCTAAAGAGGTTTAAGTTATCCAACAACTTAGTGCAAGAGGCTCTAGACATGAGAGGCATGCATATACCTACAGAGAAGGAGAACCTAGTGCTCGATAACATGAAGCATTGAATCTTCACCAAGCTCAAGGACATGGTGGCCATGACACCGAACATCGCAGTTCACTTGAGAATGTGCATGCGGCATTTTGCATTTCCAGCACAAGATAGGTTCACCATGCCACCTAAGAAACTTTGGTTTAGCTTACACCTTGCAGAGACACAGAACCTCACCATCAACCTACCCCACTAGATCATTGACCAAATACACTTGGCTTACAAGAGATGGCCACATAAATCAATCTTCTATGGATGTTGTGCTTTGACAAGAATCATTTAAAGATGTTTAGCTTATGAAATTCCTATTCAAAGGGCCCTAATGTGGACTAGAGTGCAGCAGTTCAAAGGCCGAACCTCCATTGGACCCCCTTCCAAGAGGATGAGAGGAGTTGTACAAGTACCTTGTGCACAACCCTATGGAGCAACACTAACCCTCGATGTGACCCCTCCACCTTGGCGGATCAGGTCATTCACATTACGACTACCCTGGAAAAGTTGTGAAGGTCCAAATGTGATATTTTTTCCCATTCCCATGGATCTAGAATTCCTCGGAGGAGCACCCTTGGAAGAGCTCATTAATGAAGACTTTGAGCAGATTTTACCGGAAGTGAATCTTGAAGTAGAAGAAGAACAACAAGTGGAAGGAGCTCAACTACAAGGAACAACATCCCAAGTACCCATTACCACGGTTGATGTGGAGGAAGAAGAAGATGAAGATGATGCAGAAGATGAAGAATCTGAAGAGGATGAGGAAGGGCATGAAGAAATATACCAACATGAGCAACAAGGAGTACCAGAACTCGTAGGTGCTCTTGCATACACAGCCTAATTGCAAAGGTTATACGTCACGATCACATCAATGCAAGAGAGGCACAAACTTTCCTTTGCATCAGGACAAGTCCTAATAGAACAAATGTTAGCAGATGAAGGAGTGGACCCACAATTCATCACTTCCCTCCAACTACTATCTAAATCCTTAGGAGTTCAAGAGGTTGTCTACACTGCCGTTCAACAATCTGTTCGATATGACCAGGGCAGAGCCGATACACGACCACGAGCAACAAAGAATATACGAATACGAGTAACCAAACCCGCTGCTACTATAGAGCCCATAGCTACCCCCACCCCCACCTTTGACCTCACTCACTACTGAAACTTTTGTACAGACATCACCCATCTCACCCCCGCACCCTCCATCTCCCCCTTCTCCACCACCATCGCCTCCCACCACCGAACAAACCGCAATCATAACAACTACCGTTACCCACACCCCAAACTCATCCACATCCTTCTCCTTCCATGAGCCAACCTCTCAAGCCACCCTCTTCTCTTCCATCACCAATACTTTGTACACTTTGCCATTTTTGTCCTCCTACCCCATCACTGCCATCCCATAATACCTAGCATTGTAGGATACCCCTGACCCATTGATGGTATTCTTGGTCTTGTAGCTTACCCCCCTTCGCATGTAACCCCATCCCATGATCCTTACTTCCCTTTCGCATCCTTAATCTTTTCCCGCACCGTAGTCACAACCATCAACCCATCCCCCTACGTCTCATTTTCATGGAGGGTTTTCTACACCAACATAATACGCAATTGTTCAGAAAACACTCACCCATATTGATGTATGAAACACCACAAGAAATGAATTAATGTGACACTAGAACACATCTATGGTCACCATTAACTCATTGCCACTCCAAACTTTGAGAAATGATAGCCTAAAGTGAGAACTTTGCTTCTATAGAAATTCCTAGTCATCGAAATGACATACCTTCAGTATTTTGCTAGCTCAAGTATTATTTCTCCATGAAACTTTATAGTCTGAAACTAGAAGAGTAGAGCTTTCCAACAAGCTATTATATGCATCCAACGGATCTCTAGAACTCAAGTTATGGCCCTCACAAGATGACCCTGTATAACTGCCAAAATTGGAAATCTTTCCTGTTATAGTAAAAAGCGCCTGTCTAAAATTAGAATTCGATGCCTGGCATCGACTTGCAACGAGAATTCGATGCCGGGCATCCACTTGGGGTGTTTTTGGCCACTTTTTAGCAGGGATTCGATGCCGGGTATCGACTTCCCGCATAAAACCTTGATCTTTTGGATACCAAAACTATAGGTGATTTCATGCACACTTAGAATATGACTTATCAACTGGAATTCGATGCCAGGCATCGAGTTGTTCCAACAACATCATGTTTTCAAACACTTCAACACTGAATGAAAAAGATAAATGAAAATATGACTTATCAGCAGAGATTCGATGCCAGGCATCAAATTGCTCAGAAAACTTGAACTTTTGAATTCATCACACAATAAGCAAGCATGGAGATGATAGAGAGAGACTCATACACAGATGATAGAGCCAATAGTCATGAGCCAAATGATTACTCAATCCACAGATCCAGCAAGCCTTCTTGTTGTTATTTTGATTACCTCTTCCTCTTCCAAAGCCTCTTGCTCTTCCTCTGCCAGTGCCTTTACCTCTTGCATAATAAGCTTGAGAACTAGACTCCTCTTCATCCTTTGCTTTACCTTTATCTCCTTTCTTCTTGTTCTTCATGTACATTGCAGAACTTTGTCCTTTATCTCCATCTCCCTTCAAGTCTTGCTCATATGTGAGCATCAAACCAAGCAACTGGTTCAAATCTGGAACATAATGATTTAATGAAAGTTCTGTTGATAAGACAAAAGGTTTCCACCTTTCATCCCCTCTCAAACCTGCAAGTAGCTGAGCAATCAATCTGTGATCTTCAACATCTTCATCTATGGATCCAAGACTCTGCAAGATCCTTCATCTTAGTGACATAATCACTAATGGTTTGACTTGGCTTCTTCTTGAATGTTGTAAACTCTGACCATAGACTTGCTTTCCGTGCTTTAGTAGTGCTTTGGAAATGATACTCCAATGCATTCCATATATCTTCAGATGATTCCAATCCTCTGATGTGTGGTAGCAAATGATCAGAGGTTGTATTGTAGATGTAGGCTTTTGCACTTGCATCCTTCTTCTGCCAATGCTTTAAAGCATCAAGTTCTTCTTTCTTTGGTCGGCTTTCATCTTCAAATACTGGCTTCTCTTCTTCACCTGTAACATATATCATGAGATCCTTACTCATAAGTAAGGCTTCCATTCTCATTACCCATGCGGGGTAATTATCTCTGTCCAGTTTGTCAATGGAGATATGATATGCCATACTCCTTCCCTTCTGCTGCAACCTATGAGCTTAAAGGATAAAAGATAATACCTTTTGAAGTTCTTTGTGTATGAGGATACTTCGAGAGTAATCTTTTGATGCCTTGTGTCTTCAAATGCTTCACCTTTCAAACTTTAATGGAAAACTTTACAAAACTTCTCGTACCTTTGTCGCCTTCTGCTCTTTAGGACCTTTCTGCTCTGATACCACTTGTTGATGTATGAAACACCACAAGAAATGAATTAATGTGACACTAGAACACCTCTATGGTCACCATTAACTCATTGCCACTCCAAAATTTGAGAAATGATAGCCTAAAGTGAGAACTTTGCTTCTACAGACTAGTCACCGAAATGACATACCTTCAGTATTTTGCTAATTTCTCCTAGCTCAAGTATTATTTCTCCATGAAACTTTATAGTCTGAAACTAAAAGAGTAGAGCTTTCCAACAAGCTATCATACGCATCAAACAGATCTCTAGAACTCAAGTTATGGCCCTCACAAGATGACCCTGTATGACTGCCAAAATTGGAAATCTTTCCTGTTATAGTAAAAAGCGCCTGTCTAAAATTAGAATTCGATGCTTGGCATCGACTTGCAATGAGAATTCGATGCCGGGCATCGACTTGGGGTGTTTTTGGCCACTTTTCAGCAGGGATTCGATGCCGGGCATCGACTTCCCGCATAAAACCTTGATCTTTTGGATACCAAAACTATAGGTGATTTCATGCACACTTAGAATATGACTTATCAACTGGAATTCGATGCCAGGCATCGAGTTGTTCCAACAACATCATGTTTTCAAACACTTCAGCACTGAATGAAAAAGATAAATGAAAATATGACTTATCAGCAGAGATTCGATGCCAGGCATCGAATTGCTCAAAAAACTTGAACTTTTGAATTCATCACACAGTAGGCAAGCATGGAGATGATAGAGAGAGACTCATACACAGAACTTTACTCATTTCTTTCTCATAGCTATGAAAAATCAGAAGTTTTACACATGCTTTCTCACTCAGAGAAGCCCGACTATACTCATTCGTACAAAATGAGTACTAACTCACTTTCTCATTGTCTTTCTTCTTCTTCTCTCACTCTCTTTCTCTCTCACCGCGTCAGTTAATACAAACTAAGTTATATAGATTTTCTCATTCCCGTGACTTTTAAAAAACTTCTAGAACTAAAGTGAACTAACTTTACAAATATGATACACTTGTGAATTTGTCGCTTCACATAGGCATGGGGTTTTCTTCCTAAGATTTGTCCTTCAAATATATGTCCAATTAGTGATTGTTTCTCCAACAGCTCCCCCTCAATCATTAATTGACATTCTCTGTTTCTTCATATCATCTTCTTTTCTTTTACTCCTACTATGCTTTTGAATCTGCTAGTCTTCACACCATCCAAGCTCTTTGTCATTATGTCTGCTAATTGATCTTTAGTAGAAATGTACTCCACTTCAATCTCCTTCTCCATTACCTTTTCTCTAAGAAAATGATACTGTATCTCTATGTGCTTTGTCCTTGCATGAAATACTGGATTTGCTGCAAGATAAAGTGAACTCATATTACTCCATGTATTGTAGGTGTACCTTGATCAATGCCTAAGCTCTTGAATAATGTCTGCATCCATATGACTTCCTTAGCTGCTTCCACAAGTCCTTTGTACTCTGCTTCAGTTGATGATAATGCTACTGTATGTTGTTTCTTTGAACACCAACTTACAAGCTTATCACCAATGTATATCATGTAACCATGAGTTGATCTTCTGTCATCTTGGTTACCTGCCCAGTCTGAGTCACTGTAGGCTCTCAACTTCAAATCTGATGTAAAAGGATAATATAATCCTTCCTTTATAGTTCCTTTGATATATCTGAGAACTCTTTGACCTGCAATCCAATGTGGGTCCTTTGGACAATGCATGAATTGTGACAAAACTCCCACTGCATAACTAAGATCAGGTCTAGTTAGTGTAGCATAAATCAAACTACCCACAAGAGATTGATACTTCCTCATATCTTTGTATTCTGCACCATCATATTTACTGAGCTTGTGATTAACTTCAAGTGGAGTTGAAGCTTCTCTGCAATTTTCCATATCAAACTTCTTCAACAAGTTCAGAAGATACCTTTCTTGTGATACATATATGCCATGATCTGTATAAGTGAGTTCCATTCCAAGAAAGTATGACAACTTTCCTAGGTCACTGATCTTGAACTCTTTCTCAAGTAATCTCTTTACCTCCTTGATCCTTCATCTGAAGTACCTGTGATTATAATTTCATCTACATAAATACAAATCTAGATTGTACCTTCCTCTGTTCTTTTGATAAGTAGACTTGAATCTCCTTTTGAACTTTGATATCCAAGTTCATTCAGATACTTCACCAATCTATAGTTCCATGCTCTTGGAGCTTGCTTCAAGCCATACAATGCTCTTCTCAACCTGCAAACAAAATTTGGATACCTGGAATCTATAAACCCTTGAGGTTGTTCCATGTATACCTCATCTGATATGTATCCATTCAAGAATGCATTCTTTATATCCAATTGACTTAGAGTCCATCCTTTTGAAGCTGCAATAGCAATGATTGTCCTTATAGTTGACATCTTAGCTACGGGACTGAATGTCTCATCATAATCCATGCCATAGGTCTGGGCATAGCCTTTCACCACCAATCTAGCTTTGTATCTGGCTATACTTCCATCTGCAAGCTTCTTCACTTTATAAACCCATTTATTTCCAATAACTTTCTTACCATTTGGTTTAGGAACAAGTTCCCATGTCTTGTTCTCCTCCAGTGCATTGAATTCTTCCTTCATTGCTTCTTCCCATTGCTTCTTACCTTTAGCTTCATCATAGTTATGAGGTTCTTCATCATCTTTGACCATATATGCATAGTTCTTCTGAGTTATGTAAGAAGTATCATAAGAATACCTTTCTGGTTGTCTCCTTGTCCTGCTTGACCTTCTTGGTTCACATTCTTCATATGTGTCTGGATACACTTCTTCATCAAATATAGGAGCTTCTTCATTTCTTCTTGTTAATCCACTTGTGGATGTACTTGCTTGCATATAGTCTTCATCTCTATTTACCTGCAAAATTGATTTTCCTTTCTCACATCTTCTTACCTCTTCTTCAAATTCTTCAGTTGTATGACTTTGATCTGCATACCAACTTTTCTGTTCATCAAATGTAACATCTCTAGAAACAATAAATTGTTTGGTTAGAGGATTCCACAATCTGTAACCCATCTGCTTTTCATCATAACCAATGAACACATATTTTTCTGCCTTTGGTTCAAGTTTATGCCTAAGCTGTGATGGCACATAAGCATATGCAATTGATCCAAACACTCTACAATGATCTAGTGTTGGTTTCTTACCCCACCAAGCTTCATATGGATTCATTCCATTTAGATCTGCACATGGTAATCTATTCACAAGATATGTGGCTGTATTTACAGCCTCAACCCAAAGATAATTTGGACAATTCTTCTCCTTTAGCATAGCTCTAGCAAACTCAACCAAAGCCCTGTTCCTTCTTTCTGCTACACCATTTTGTTGCGGTGTATACCTGCAAGTTATTTCTCTCTTAATACCTGCATTCCAAAGATAATCATTGAACTCTTGGGAGAAGTATTCTCCCCCTCCATCAGACCTCAGTCTTTTAAGCTTTTGACCTGTGACTCTTTCTACATATGCATGAAAATGCTTGAAAGCTCCAAACACTTCTGATCTTTCCTTCAAAACATATAATGTTATCCATCTTGTAGCATCATCAATGAAAAGAACATAATACCTTGAGCCACTGATAGATCCTTCTTTTGTTGGTCCCCATACATCTCTATGGATGAGCTCAAGTACTCCATCATGTTTGAATCCTTTCTTTTGAAATGGTAACCTGTGTGCTTTTCCCATTTGACATGCTTCACATTTATAAACCATATGTTGACTTTGCACATTTGGTAATCCTAGTACAGACTGATTAGCAACCATAGCTTTAATTCCTCTTTCATTGAAATGGCCTAATCTCTTATGCCAGAGATCAAGTTCTGTAATCACTCCTTCACCATGTGTAAGCAAAGCTTGACCAATGTTCCCTTGTACTCTTAAAGTAAAGAGTCTACCTTCTTTCTTACCAGAGACAATCTGATTATATCCATTCTCTGGATCTTCCACAAATACTCCTTCATTTGTAAACCTGACTTGAAAACCTTTTTCAACTATCTGTCCCACACTAATCAAGTTTTTAGGTATTGTAGGAACATACAAGACATTGGTTAGCAAATCTGCTCCACTCTTGCATTTCACTTTTCCAATTGAATGTACACTATGTCTTGTATTATCACCTGTTTGAACTGTGTGACTAGAAATGCCTTTTTCCAATTCTGACATCGATTCTATGTTTCCTGAAAAATGATTAGAACATCCAGAGTCAATGTAAAATACCTTTAGATCTTCTTTATCTGATGTGTTGATTGAGTTCATCATCAGTGATGTATGACTTTCATTATGTGTGTCATTTGCATAGTTGTAGTAGGTGGTGTTGTAGGATTGATTCTGTCCCCAACTTCTTCCTCCACCTCTACCATAGCCTCCTCTTTGACTTTGTCTACCTCTTTGGAAATTACTTTGATATCTTCCACCTCGACCTCTGCTATTGTTGTTTTGATTCTGGTTTGATCCTTGTTGGTTGTGCCAACAGTCATGAGCCAAATGATTACTCAATCCACAGATCCAGCAAGCCTTCTTGTTGTTATTTTGATTACCTCTTCCTCTTCCAAAGCCTCTTGCTCTTCCTCTGCCAGTGCCTTTACCTCTTGCATAATAAGCTTGAGAACTAGACTCCTCTTCATCCTTTGCTTTACCTTTATCTCCTTTCTTCTTGTTCTTCATGTACATTGCAGAACTTTGTCCTTTATCTCCATCTCCCTTCAAGTCTTGCTCATATGTGAGCATCAAACCAAGCAACTGGTTCAAATCTAGAACATAATGATTTAATGAAAGTTCTGTTGATAAGACAAAAGGTTTCCACCTTTCATCCCCTCTCAAACCTGCAAGTAGCTGAGCAATCAATCTGTGATCTTCAACATCTTCATCTATGGATCCAAGACTATCTGCAAGATCCTTCATCTTAGTGACATAATCACTAATGGTTTGACTTGGCTTCTTCTTGAATGTTGTAAACTCTGACCATAGACTTGCTTTCCGTGCTTTAGTAGTGCTTTGGAAATGATACTCCAATGCATTCCATATATCTTCAGATGATTCCAATCCTCTGATGTGTGGTAGCAAATGATCAGAGATTGTATTGTAGATGTAGGCTTTTGCACTTGCATCCTTCTTCTGCCAATGCTTTAAAGCATCAAATTCTTCTTTCTTTGGTCGGCTTTCATCTTCAAATACTGGCTTCTCTTCTTCACCTGTAACATATATCATGAGATCCTTACTCATAAGTAAGGCTTCCATTCTCATTACCCATGCGGGGTAATTATCTCTGTCCAGTTTGTCAATGGAGATATGATCTGCCATACTCCTTCCCTTCTGCTGCAACCTATGAGCTTAAAGGATAAAAGATAATACCTTTTGAAGTTCTTTGTGTATGAGGATACTTCGAGAGTAATCTTTTGATGCCTTGTGTCTTCAAATGCTTCACCTTTCAAACTTTAATGGAAAACTTTACAAAACTTCTCGTACCTTTGTCGCCTTCTGCTCTTTAGGACCTTTCTGCTCTGATACCACTTGTTGATGTATGAAACACCACAAGAAATGAATTAATGTGACACTAGAACACCTCTATGGTCACCATTAACTCATTGCCACTCCAAAATTTGAGAAATGATAGCCTAAAGTGAGAACTTTGCTTCTACAGAAATTCCTAGTCACCGAAATGACATACCTTTAGTATTTTGCTAATTTCTCCTAGCTCAAGTATTATTTCTCCATGAAACTTTATAGTCTGAAACAAGAAGAGTAGAGATTTCCAACAAGCTATCATATGCATCAAACGGATCTCTAGAACTCAAGTTATGGCCCTCACAAGATGACCCTGTATAACTGCCAAAATTGGAAATCTTTCCTGTTATAGTAAAAAGCACCTGTCTAAAATTAGAATTCGATGCCTGGCATCGACTTGCGACAAGAATTCGATGCCGGACATCGACTTGGGGTGTTTTTGGCCACTTTTCAGCAGGGATTCGATGCCGGGCATCGACTTCCCGCATAAAACCTTGATCTTTTGGATACCAAAACTATAGGTGATTTCATGCACACTTAGAATATGACTTACCAACTGGAATTCGATGCCAGGCATCGAGTTGTTCCAACAACATCCCCACATACATGGTAGCACCTGCACGCACCACATTGTCAGATCCTATGGACATTTCACCATCCATAGCACCGCCCCCTCCCCCCACTCTTCCACCATTCCCCACTCCCCTACCAACAACCTCACCAATCACCACATTAATGGTAGACACAACATATAGAACCCCCATTCCCAACCCCATTCCCTTTGCATTACACACTATTTCCCCTACATCTCATAATGTAAATAATATGTTTAGTACATTAATTCAGTGTGCACACCAGTTGCAACAAGCATACCACCAATTCGAAGAGCACAATGCTGCCTTCTAGGCAGAGTCTTAGTGACTCCAAGTGAGAGTCAATATCTTGGAGGATGATTGTCAGACATTGGTCTATAGAGACCATTCCGTGTGTGTGTGGGACGAGGGCTAGTTAGCCAAGGTCCTAAGCTCGGGGGTATATCCTAAGGTATTTGATGGTTGGTGGGGATGAGTGTTGCATGCTGGCCACATGGCGACGCTAGATCATTCCAGATCATTGCTATTTTAGATACAAGAGGATATAAATGGATGGTTGTTTTGGGGTTTGGGCAGCCATCGCCATCGGAGATCTGTAGCAAAAGAGAGGGAGCGGATCAGAGCCGCCTGCAGGTGCTCCTTGGCCACCCACGAAGAGAGAACACAGAAGTCCCGCGAGCGCCTTCTTCTTGGCTGCCCACGAGGAGAGTTGGAACCCTTCTCATCCTTGTTGGGGAAAGACTTGAGGAAGAGCTCCTTTATAAAAAGGCGGCTACTGAGCTGTTGAACAGAGCATATGGGATTGATTAGCAGCTGTGCGCGCTCACAGAGAAGAGGAGGCGAAAATTTCTGAGGAAGGCCATAACCAAAGTTTCCTTTATTCCAGTTTTTGAGCACTAAGCTTCACTAAATTGGCCATAACTTGGTCAATTCTTATCCAAATTTGGAGTTCTTGGGCTTGTTAGAAAGCTCTCTCAGAGATCTTTCAAGGGAGTGGCTACAAGCCATATTTTGGGTCCAGATATTGCCTGCAACAGAGGTTGGAAGTGGAATGTTCTTCATTGAATACCTTCAACGAAGCACTTTTTGAAGATTTGTGAGATCTACGAGTGAAAGGGAGTCGATAGTCTACCCATAGTTCTTCAATTGGACACTTCAAGAATATCAAAGGAAATTTGAGATAAGTATCTAGTCAATATTTGGTTGCTTATTCTCTTGATTATGCATATTAGAACTATTCTTGCATTACACGTAGGATGACGTAAGTAGAGCATAAATAGAGAAGTATGTTCGATGCTTGAGCTTTTCTTAGAGGTGGTAAGTATTGACAGGTATCGACAGGTATCGATAAAAGAAATATTTTGATTGAGGGCCTGTAGAGCCCAACAATATATTTTGAAAAGTTTTCAATTGCAGGTGTTCATTGAGAAGATAAAAAGAATAGATCGTGCCTGCCGGCACATGATTTGATTTTGTTGAATGCTTGATGATTGTTATTTTCTTCGAAATTATTTCGGATTTCAAAGTAACGCCGTTAGGCTGCCGAAATTTCTAAAATATTAGCATGCATGTGCATCAAAGTTTAGAAAGTATATTAAAGTTTCTTTCTATTATCTTTTTCTATTTAGCAAAGGCTTTGATTGGTTCTTTTTCCGCTTGCCACTAGTATTTACGGTTGTTTAGTCTATTTGAAAAAAAAAAAGAGAAAACCAAAAGAAAAGCTTCTTGCCTTTAGTCCTAGCGTGGAACTCGAACCTTCTTCACCTACTAGGACAGATACCATTATGCCTGAACCTCCAGTTGACCCAATTCAAGCTATGAACAATAGAATTTCATCCTTAGAAAGTTCTCTTCATGATATCCTAGAACACGTGCGTGGTTCTAAGAAAGAAGAAGAGCCGCTTGATTTTGATTTGCCAGAGATGGAGGTAGATGCTCTAGATGAGCATCAAACTTCAAAAGTCCTTAAAGACAGCGTCTTAGTTAGAGAAGCCAGATGGCAGCTTAAGGATCTTAAGCCGCCAAGATATCATGGCTCAACTAGCGCTAGGACTGCTGACGCGGTTGAGCAGTGGCTCAGCAAGTGGGAACAGTGTTTCTGCCTGTGTCATATCACTGATGATAGGCACAAGATTCACCAGGCCACTTATAATCTTATGGATGTTGCACATAGGTGGTGGCGTAAGATAGAGCACGATAAGAAGGAGCCCACGACATGGGATCAATTCAAAATCCTGTTTTATAACAATTTTGTACCACCTAATGAGAGGTCTAGAGCACTAGACACCTGGTTCTTCATCAGTCAGAAGAATCAATCAGTTCAAGAATACACAGATAGGTATAGAGAGGTACTTCTTAAAGTACTTGATACCATTCCAGAGTTTCTTCAAGTCCACAAGTTTGTTTTGGGACTCAGAGAAACTATTCGACCTTTAATGAGGAACGAGCGGTGTCAATCTTTGGCACAGGCCACAGAGATGGACTTGGTTTATGAGGACGGCCACAGGAACACAGGTTCCTAGGGCCAGAGATCCCCATGGACTAGGGTTAGCCGACCTTTCCATACTTCGACTCCTGGTTCGGTCAGTGCACAACCTTCTAGGGAGGCTAAGCAGGTGCACATGATCCAGACAGTCTCAGGAGGAAAGAGAAAAAAGTGTCTGCTCTGGCTGAGAGGGCATATAACCGATCTATTCTTACCCCTCAGCAAAAAGAGAAGGCAATGAAAGAGGGTTTGTGCTATGGTTGCTTAGGACAACACTTATATAAGGATTGTCCTAAAAAGAAAAAGATAGCAGCCACCATAGTCATAAATCCTACTCAGGCAGGGGGTGGGAGTGACGATGAATTTGGGGATCCCCCATCTCCATTATCATCTCCCATAGTGGCCATGACGGTCACTAAGAAGGTTCCGACTGTGCCAGATGCTGTGCTTTCACCAGTGGCACAGAAAGGATACCGGTTCCCAAATACTGAGCTTATTGTTATGAGAGGAGTCGTGGCAGGATAGCCTGTCAAGGTACTCTTTGACACACGTTCGACTCATAATGTTATTAGTTCCCGATTAGTCAAGAGATTATGCTTAGATACGATACAGTCAGATTATACTTATACCGTAGAGCTAGCCGACGGGAAGGGAACTGAGACTTGGGATAGACAAGTAGTTGATTTTCCTATTCAAATCCAGTCATATGAGGACAAATTGGACTTTGAGATAGCGAGATTAGCTCGATTCGACATAGTTCTTAGTAAAAAGTGGCATGCGAGGAAGAAACCATTCATTGATTTTGCTTCGCATGTGTATCAGTTTGAGCATGAGGGAAGGAGATTATTGATCCGTGGAGAACGAGATCTCCAAGAGACGCGATTGGTACTTGCTACCAAGTTGCTCAAAATTGATTGTAAGTATATCTATTTTCTTTATTTCATGTATTTGTCGTATGTTGAGATGGATTCATGCAGTCATGGAGACTCAAGTTGGAATGCTCCAGCACTTTCAGCTAAAGTGAGAGCAGAATTCCAAGAATTGTTTTTAGAGGAATTACCATCAGGTTTGCCTCCTTGCAGGAATATTGAGCATAGAATCGAATTGGTACCAGGAGCGAGTCCGACCACTCGGCCACCATTTCGAATGAGTTTGCACGAGGAAAATGAAGTCCACAAGGTCGTGGACGAGTATCTTCAAAAAGGGTTGATTAGACCCAGCTATTCACCCTTTGCAGCACCAATTCTTCTTGTGAAGAAGAAGGATGGATCTTATAGGATGTGTGTTGATTATCGAGCACTCAATAAGATCACTATTAGACATAGATATCCCATGCCACGGATTGATGATCTTTTGGATGCTCTAGGTGGAGCCGTTGTATTTAGTAAGATAGATTTAAAGAGTGGCTATCATCAGATTAGAGTAAAAGATCATGATGTACATAAGACAGCTTTCAAGACCCGTTTTGGTCATTATGAGTATTTGGTCATGCCCTTTGGTTTGACAAATGCTCTAGCTACATTTATGATGTTAATGAATGATATCTTAAGACCTTTCATAGGAAAGTGTGTTGTTGATTTTGTGGATGATTTGCTAGTGTATAGTAGGACTATGCATGAGCATGAAAATCATTTAAGGTTTGTGTTGAATATTTTAAAAGAAAATCAGCTATATGTAAATCCTGAGAAGACACAGTTGTTTCTTCCAAGGATAGAGTATCTAGGGCATGTGATTTCAGCCGATGGGGTTCAGATGGATCCCAAGAAGGTATCAGTTATTTTAGCATGGCCTACTCCTCAGGATGAGGGGCAGTTACGGTCATTCTTAGGACTTTCCAGTTTCTATCGGAAATTCATCTCTTCTTACTCGTCGATAGCAGCACCTATGACGAGCTTGCTTCAAGGCAAAATTCCATTTGCATGGAAGCAAGAGCAGCAAGAGAGTTTTGATACTCTGAAACAAGCTATTTCAGAGGCTCCTATACTCAAAGTGGTGGATCCTGAGAAACCATTTGAGTTAGAGACGGATGCTAGCGGCATAGCCATAGGTGCAGTTTTAAGTCAAGATGGCAGGCCAATAGCTTTTGAAAGTAAGAAGTTAAGTAGTGCACAACGCAATTGGCCGGTGCATGAACAAGAGTTGTATGTAGTGGTGCATGCACTTAAAGTTTGGAGACACTATCTTTATGGTGCAGACTTTAAGGTATTCACAGATCGTCATACACTCAAGTATTTTTGTAGTCAGCCAGATCTTCGAGGCCGACAGGCTCGTTGGACTGAGCTCATGCAAGAATTTCATATGGAAATCTTGTATAGAAGAGGCAAAGAAAATATAGTAGCTGATGCATTATCTCGTATAATGTATCAAATGAGCTTTACAGTTTTAGAAAGCTCATTGCATCAAGAAATTAAGGAAGCACAGGTGGAAGATCCACATTTGTTACAGATAGTTAGAGCCATTAGTGATGACTCTATTTTAGGAGACGGGACAGTTCCAACTGTTTCTTCTTCTACTAAAGCAAACAAGTCCATTTCGTATTCTAATTTCTCACAGGAGAATGGTATACTGAAGCGAAAAGGAAAGGTTTGTGTGCCAGATTCCGGGGATTTGAGAAAGAAAGTCATGCATGATAACCATGATGTTCCCTGCGCAGGACATCCTAGTGTTGACAAGACAATACAGCTTGTTAGAAGAACATTTTGGTGGCGTGGATTAGCCAGAGATGTCCATACTTATGTTCAAAAATGCTTTATGTGCCAAGTCAACAAAGCAGAAAGGATAAAGACACCAGGTCTTTTACATCCTTTACAAGTTCCAAATCATAATTGGGATAGTATATCCATGGACTTCATAGTGGGGTTACCGCGGACCCAAAGGAAGCGGGATACAATCCTAGTTGTGGTAGATAGACTGAGCAAGATGGCTCATTTCATACCCACGCAGGAGACGATAGAAGCTCCACAGGTAGCGGAGTTGTTTATCCAGAATAGCTTCAGATTGCATGGGTTACCTACATCCATAGTCTCAGATAGGGATGTCAGATTTACAGGACACTTCTGGAAGTTTGTATTTGACAAACTGAAAGTGTCACTAAAAATGAGTAGTGGTGATCATCCTCAGACAGATGGTCAGACCGAGAGGGTCAACCAAATTCTAAAGGATATGTTACGGGCATATGTGTCTGAGAGACAGACAGATTGGGATAGTTATTTGCCATTAGTAGAGTTTGCTTATAACAATAGACCTCACAAGGTGACTGGGATGTCTCCTTTCGAGATGAACTATGGCATGAATCCCACTTCTCCTAGTACAATAGGAATGCCTAAGAAATGTCCTAGTGATTCCGAGTTCTTAGCGAATCTCCAAGGAAACCTTGAAATAGCTAAAGCCAAGATGCAGCAAGCAGCTGATAGAGCCAAAGAGTATGCTGATAGGAAAATATCTCCTAGATCCTTTGAGGAAGGAGACCGAGTCTTCCTTCAGGTACTGGCTAGATCTACTTCATTGTCCACAGGCAAGTGTAGTAAGCTATCACCAAGGTATTGTGGACCTTGGAAGATAGTAAAGAAATTGAGTGATGTTGCATACCGATTAGAGCTTCCTCCAGATTGTAGAGTCCATCCAGTGTTTCATGTCAGTAAACTAAGAAAGTATATTTCTAGGGAGGATAATCTAATAGAGGGTATTGTTTCTTTGCAGGAAACCGATAGAGAAGATCATTCTCCAGACAGAATACTAGATAGGAGACAGAAACGGTTAAGGAATCATGCCATCCAAGAGTATCTGGTAGCCTGGAGAGGATTACCACTTACTGACTCTACTTGGGAATCAACAGCTCTGGTTCGCAAGTACTTTCCCTCATTGATCATTGAGGACAATGATCTTTAGAAGGGGGAGAGAGTGTCAGACATTGGTCTATAGAGACCATTCCGTGTGTGTGTGGGACGAGGGCTAGTTAGCCAAGGTCCTAAGCTCGGGGGTATATCCTAAGGTATTTGATGGTTAGTGGGGATGAGTGTTGCATGCTGGCCACATGGCAATGCTAGATCATTCCAGATCACTGCTATTTTAGATACAAGAGGATATAAATGGATGGGAGGAGAGTGGCACACACATCGTTCGCATGTTTTCTTTGAGGAAAGCCTCACACTGATCACCAAACACTCCTAGCAGAACATACCACTTTACAACAGGCTCACAGTGAAATGGAGTCAAAGCTGTCAAACATAGATGATCAAGCAGTCAAGGACTTAGAAAATATGCTTGAAGCACAAATGCTCATAAATGCCAAATTACATCGGAATTTAGGACTCCTACACAAACACATGGCCGCGACATTAGAAAAGAACAAGCACCTCCAATAGCAAAACCAAGATAACCTTGAAGCTGCTATGGAAGGCAACTCAGGCACAGAAATTAGCCCAACAAAGTACCGTGTTGTTCCGTCTGAAGATATCAGACTATTAGTAGAGGAGCATGCAAAGTTTTTGGAGTCCTTTGAAAAGTTAAAATTAGAATGTGCTGATCTAAAGAAGTAGTTAGCAGATGCCAATACCACTTAGTAGGACTCAGCCATCCTATGATAATCTACAAAAGAATGAGAGGCCTCAAGAAGCAGGTGGCATAACTACAAACACGTTTATTACCATATGAAAGGCCGCCCTCACCAGTCGAAGAACCAGAACCTGACACGGTGGTTGAGATTCCTGTCAATGAAAGTTATGAAGAGCCCTATGAGCCAATGCCAATACCTAGCCAGCAAGTCACTTTAGAGGGAAGAGACGCTTTGGAAATTGAGTTCCCAAATTGGCTCAAGAGGGTCGAGCAAGTAGGACAAACCTATGACGATCGTGTTGCAGTGCAGATTCAATCCCTCAACAATCTGGAAGAAACCATTCTCAAATCTTCTTACTTTCAACACCTACCCCATCAGCGAATAACAACATCAGAGCCGCAACACATGCCCTACTTGTCTTATTACATGACTATAATGTAGAAGTTAAAATGCATTCAAGGAAAGAGCCCACCTTTGCAACACAGTTTGAGCCTGATGACGTACCTCAAAATGCACATGCTGGCTACATCTTTCAACCTACTTGGCGAGAATGGATATTAACCAACTACCCTAAGATGATGAGCACATGGGCCACCATGCCACTATATATCAAGTATAACCCGTGTTATTGCCTACTGGTCCGTCGCCGATCATGGCAAGCTTTCGCAATAAAAGTACGCAACAATAAAGGATGCTCTGCCTGGGTTAACTATCCATATTTTTCTCCACCTCGAGGGCCACCAACTGTAGTGTACATGATATCCACCATATGACATTGGTCTACACACTTAAAGAATGTGCCAGACATCACAACAAAGATGTGTATGAAAATATTTGAGCTCATGACAATCGTCTTCAAAACCTTTTGAAAGGTCCAGGCTCCATACATCTCCACCCTTGGATTTTCTGAAGGAAACAAAGATTTAGTATACGACATGAGCCAGATCCCCTCGGCGAACATAATCTTTGCATGGCATGCATGCATAAAGTATTTACCCGCTTACTACAAGTAGACCTTTGAGGAAATGTTCTCTATCGGCTTTTGGGAATATCATTATGAAATTTTTATTCCCAGACCAACATATTGATGCATCTCTTTGTGGTAGAACAAGCCATTCATGCCGATCAACTACGTGTGCCACATCCGGACATTCCAAGTCCAACCAATTGGGATAAGCTCATGATAGAATTCGATCGAGGATTACACATTCAAGAACATCACCTAGCCACAGATGTTGTCGAGTATTACATCAAGCACTCCCACCAACAAGGGTCTGTCACATACGACAGACACGAGAGAGGGAGGGTGTTGGTAGTAGTCAAGGAGGTGAAGACCTTACAAGACAGGGAAGTCAACGAAGGGACTCAGAGCAAAGAGAAAGATTAAGCAAGCAAAGAAGTCAATGTAGATCCGACAAGTAGGCCATATACTTTTTCATGAAGAAATATTTCCCAAATAGTTATTTTAGCCACTTCACACCAAAAATACCATTTTCCATTATCCCTACTCCATTTTGTGCAAGCCAAGGAGTCCTCGAGCTTGAGGAGTATTATAAGTAGCCACATATCAATTTTCATAATTTTTAGACTCCGTTTGAGCCCTCAAATAAGCCTTGGAACCTAATTTTTAACTAGGTCGAACACTAGGTCTGGACAGGGCCAAAAGCTAGTAGAAAACTATAAAAAGAGCTAGAGAGCTCATTTTTGGGGTAAGTTTGTTAGTGATTTGAGCTTGTGTAAGAGAATTTTTTGAGTAATTCAAAGAACTCCATTGTTCCTCTCTTTGTTCTTGCCTTGTGTGCGCGCGTGTGTTTGTATGTGTGTGCATGCTTGTGTGCTTCTCACTACGCACTTGTGCCATCACTTGCTCATAGTCTTCATACTAGTCCTCACGTCTCCACATATTGAAAATTATGAGGTGGAGCTCCTCACGTTGGTATTGCCATTGTGCTAGAGTGACAATGGGCCTCAATAACAATTAATCAAAAGTTTATAGGAACTTCCAACACATGAACCTTAGCATATACACCTTAATACTAAAAAAGATGATGAGCATCAGATAGAGAGAGAATAGACAAGATCTTTCAAAGTGTACAGTAAGCTAAGATGCTCACCTACACTAACTTATATTCCAATGTCAATTACTGTTGAGAGAGATGGTGGATAATCACAAGAGATGAGATGGTGTAGCTAAATCTTGCTTCACACCTGCTACAATTGATGGTTGGAGAGTGTTGTGGGCCTCGTTAGCTAGCTAATAAGCATGAATGATCATATATGTTGCTTGGAAGATGATGCACAAATGATAGGATCAAAATAGATAGGTAGACATATGATCCAATGCACAAAACTTACTATTTTAGTTGAGACACCTGCTTAGTGTTTCACTTAATTCTCTATGTACAATGCAATTAGTAAAATTCCTTTTAGGGAACTTTAATTAGCTTAATAATCTACCATTCATCTAAAATGATGAACCATGTGTAGTGAATTATGCTTAGCAAGTAGAGTAACACTCCTGACTTTTACGGGCTTACACAGTCACAGAACAGTGGAAAATACGCTGAAGATGTCATGCTTTGAATCATGCAAAATGATGCACCACATAATGAGAACTAGTTCATACAAGATCACTGTTCTGATAGAGTGTGACAGAGATATGAGAGTAGGAAGTAATGAACATGTATAGATTAGCTCATGTACAATTACAAGGTCATTGGCAATGAGGCATTGCTCAATGAGTTTAGGATGAATTCAAATAGCATTTTTGGAGGCAAGCACTTGAATTCAAATTCAAATGCTCACCTAAAAGTGATCCTAAAGTATAGGATAGATTCTCACTTGACTTCAGCTACCAAATGGATATAAGATATATGCTTCCTAAATCCTTATGGGTTTACATCACTTTTACTAAGAGTAATTACACTCAAAGTTACAAGAGGTAGTACATATGAAGCTTTGTCAATTGATATGCTAAGTATACATCAAGTATGTGGGCTTGGGCTTAATTGCACCAACAGCTCCCCCTCAACCTAACATGCTTGATCTTCATTGCTCGTTGATCTCTTGCAGTCTTTGAATTCGTTCATCAATTGAGCCTTGACCTGCTTGATTCCTTTATAATCATTACATGTAATAATGATATCATCTACATAGACACACAAGTAGATGATCTCTGACTTATTCTTCTTCACAAACAAAGAAGAGTCTGCTTTGCTTGCTACAAAGCCTTGATCCTGCAAATAGGTAACAAGTCTATGGTTCCAGGCTCTAAGAGCTTTCTTGAGACCATAGAGTGATTTTCTTAGCTTGCATACATAACCTACTTTTTCCTCATCTTCAAATCTTGGTGGTTGTTCCATATACACTCCTTCTAATATCCAACCATTCAAAAAAGCATTCTTGACATCTAACTGATATAAATTCCATTTTTTGGATGCAGCAAGACTTACCAATAGCCTGATTGTTGGCATCTTTGCCACAGGTGAAAATGTTTCTTCATAATCTACTCCATGTGTTTGGGCAAACCCTTTTGCCACTAGTCTTGCCTTGTACCTATTTATAGAACCATCAGAGTTATTTTAAACTTTATATATCCACCTTGAACCAATTACCTTCATATCTAGTTTCTTGGGAACTAGGTCTGAAGTGAGATTCTCCTGCAATGCTTCCACTTCTTGCTACATAGCATCTATCCACTCTTTCTTCTTCTTAGCCTCTTCAAACGAAGAAGGCTCCTCTGCCATTGAATCTTTAGTGATGTACACAGAGTGCTTTGTGAACAAGGATGTATCATATCCAAACCTTATGGGCTTCTTACTTTGTCTTTGTGAACTTCTTAAAGCTTGATTGGAAGACTCGTGTAGATCCTCTAATTTCTTGTGTTTGCACTTTCATCTTGACTTCCAAGCTTTGAAATCAACATGCTCCTCATCTTCTGAGTTGATGTCCTTTGCTTGGTGTTGGTCTTCTTGAGTTAGGGTTGGAAAATCATTTTCCACGTCATATGGTAGTTTAACTTTCTTGCAATCATCTTCAAACCAAGGGTTATTCTTATCAAAGACTACATCCCTAATAACTATGAATGCCTTGTTAGTGGGATTATAACGTCTATAGCCCTTTTGATTCTGATCATACCCAATGAATATGCACTTCTCAGCCTTAGGGTCAAGTTTCCCTCTGATTTGTGATGGGATGTGTGCATAGGCAATGGTCACATTAGGAATCCCAAGCAC
Source organism: Ceratopteris richardii (assembly GCA_020310875.1). Lineage (NCBI taxonomy): Eukaryota > Viridiplantae > Streptophyta > Polypodiopsida > Polypodiales > Pteridaceae > Ceratopteris > Ceratopteris richardii. The sequence continues at coordinate 148,406,973 of CM035411.1, read as the reverse complement.
ACTTTGATCCCTGCAAATTTGCTTCAGAGTTCTCTCTCCAATGTGCCCTAGCCTCTTGTGCCATATATCCAACTCAGTTAGGGTTTGGTTTTTATAACTCAATAGTGGTATGTTCCTTATGTCTTGAATTTCAAAAGTAAACAATCTACCTTACTTCTCACCTTTGGCTATCCTTTTGAATCATTGTTGGGGGTCCTCCACATATGCTCCATGCTTTGTGAACCTGACATGTAGACCTTTCTCTACTATCTGCCCAACACTAATTAAATTTTTGGTTATGATAGGCACATACAGAACTTTGCTTAAAAGGTTCATACTACCATATGATGTCTTAACATTTCCAATTTGCTTGACTAAATGCTTGGTGTCATCACCTGTTTGTACCTCATGCTTTCCCTTTGGTTCTTCTAGATCAGATAAGAGTGCTACATTCCTTGCCACTTGATTTGAACAACCTGAGTCAATGTAAAAGAGATTCTCATCATCTTTACCTTGCTTGGATGTCATGTTCATAATGAGCAGAGAATCCTCTTGATCTTTAGTGTACTTATTAAAGTCCCTTCTTCCTCTAAAGCCTCCTTGAATTGTAGTTGTGGTTGTAGTTGCCTCCACCATTGTTGTGCCTACCTCTTGTTTGACCATAGCCTCCTCTATGGAAGCCTCTTCCCCTTTGGTTCCTTGTATTTTTGTAACTCTTCAGTAGTGTGGTTGTTGATACCACATATGTTGCATGGTGAGTTTTTGAAGGATCTCCCCTTGCCTTGCTTACCTCCTCTACCCCTACCTCTAGTACATCTTCCTCTTCCTGCATAATTGGCTTGAGAGGTACTAGCCTCTTCATCTTGTTTCTTACTTTTACCTTTATCCTTAGCTTTATTCTTATCTATATAAACGGTAGAAGATTGGTTACCTCTTGAGTTATCACCATTTATGTTGAGCTTTCCTTCATGGGTGAAGAATTGTGCCATCAAGGTGTTGAGATCAGGTATATGCATATCCATGTAGAGAAGGATTCCCACTTATCATCAGCTTTAATCCCATTGATGATTTGCCTCACTATGTGCTCTTTCTATATCTCCTCTCCAATACTTGCAAGTTGGTTTGCAACATCCTTCATTTTGGTTACATAGTCGGCTACTCCTTGCTTTGATTGCTTCTTGAGAGTTGTGAATTCCATCCACAACTGATTCTTCCTAGCTCTTGTGTTGGAGGAGAATTATGATGAAAGCACTTCCCAATTCTCTTGGGAGGTTTTACAGTTTCTAACATGAGGTAACAAGAAATAAGAGATTGATTTTAGTAAGTATGACCTTGCAAGAGCATCCTTTGCACACCATGTGGTTAGCTTCTCTTGCTCTTCCCTTGTTGGTTGATTCTTGCTCTTTAGAATTGGCATGTCTTCATCTCCTAAGATGTATCCATACAAGATTCTTCCTTGGAGGTATGCTTGCATCCTTAGAGACCATGCTGAATAGTTGTTCCTGTCCAATTTCTCAATGAAGGATGGAAAACCATCTCCCATCTTGATTCTGCTTGCTTTGATACCACTGTTGAGAGAGATGGTGGATAATCACAAGAGATGAGATGGTGTAGCTAAATCCTGCTTCACACCTGCTACAATTGATGGCTGGAGAGTGTTATGGGCCTCTTTAGCTAGCTAATAAGCATGAATTATCATATATCTTGCTTGGAAGATGATGCACAAATGATAGGATCAAAACAGATAGGAAGGCATATGATCCAATGCACAAAACTTACTATTTTGGTTGAGACTCCTGCTCAGTGTTTCATTTAATTCTCTGTGTACAGTAGCAATTAGCAAAATTCCTTTTGGGGGAACTTTAATTACCTTAATAAGCTACCATTCATGAGTGGAATAATCTAGAATGATGAACCATGTGCAAAGAATTATTTTTAGCAAGTAGAGTAATACTCCTGACTTTTATGGGCTTACATAGTCACAAACTAGTGAGCAATCATTGATTAATATTTGACGATGGAGTGAACCAATGTAGATGAAACTTTGCAGGAGTGAAGTAGACAGTATGCTGAAGATGTCATTCTTTGAATCATGCAAAATGATGCACCACACAGTGAGAACCAGTTCATACAAGATCATTATTCTGATAGAGTGTGACAGAGATATGGGAGTAGGAAGTAATGAACATGTATAAATTAACTCATGTACAATTACAAGATCATTTGCAATAAGGTATTGCTTAATGAGTGTAGGATGAGAGAGCTATAGTATGAGCTCCTCTTCACAATGAAAGTACAAAGGAATGATCTCTGAACCTCGAGATTACATGCGGGATTTACATCTCATCTTTTATAGCATTTTTGGAGGCAAGCACTTGAATTCAAATTCAAATGTGCACACCTAAGTGATCCAAAAGTATAGGATAGATTCTCACTTGACTTCAGCTACCAAATGGATACGAGATATATGCTTGCTAACTCCTTGTGGGTTTACATCACTTTTGCTAAGAGTAATTACACTCAAAGTTACAAGAGGTAGTACATATGAAGCTTTGTCAATTGATATGCTAATACATCAAGCTAATGTGTATACATCAAGTATGTAGGCTTGGGATTAATTGCACCAACAATTACAATGTGTGAATATGATACAAACTAACAAGATCTGAATCTAGGAAAATATGAACTAGATACAAGAAATTGTGTGCCCTCACCTTTGAAAAGCAATAAGTTTGTTGTGATCACTACAAAATCGGCATCAAACTTAACACATTTCAAAAAAGCAAATCTTCAAAAACTTACACGAGCAAAACTCTTCATCAATATTTTTGAGCCTGACGGGTTTTGAACCCAGATCCTATGCTTGAGAGTGTTTTGTTTTATCCAACAGTGTCAAGAAGCTGATGCATAGTTGGTGGATCAGTTCAACCGCCAAGTCCACTACAAAATCGGCATCAAACTTAGCACATTTCAAAAAAGCAAATCTTCAAAAACTTATATGAGCAAAACTCTTCATCACCATTTTTGAGCCTGACGGGTTTTGAATCCAGATCCTATGCTTGAGAGTGTTTTGTTTTATCCAACATTCTCAAGAAGCTGATGCACAGCTGGTGGATTAGTTAAACTGCCAAGTCCAATGGTGCACACCGAGTGTATCATGCAAGCTTTTCAAATAAAACTTTTGCCAAAATAATGATAGAGATTTTTGTAAGAAAGCTTGCACTTTGTTTGTCATCTCCACCATTGTGATTAGAGGGAATGGAACAATGGTTTCCTCCTTGAGAGGCACTTGGGCTAACCAAGGTTCCCATGTGAGTTTATGTAGACATTGTACTAAACAGTTTATAGTATGCTACTCTAATTTGAAGATTTTTTGTCTATTTTGGAACCAAATGGTATAATGTTATATATCATTGGAGCATGGAGCAATAATATTTTTGCTCACCTTTGACCAAATTTTGACTATTTGTGTCCTTGATTTTGACCATGGTTGACTTTGTCTAAAACTATCAAAAACAAAATAATAAGTGCAATTTAACCAATTTTGACAAATAATGATCATTATCTTTTGAGTTGGAAGTCTTTCTTAGAAGTTTGGAGATGGATGGTTCAAAATCTAGATATGTAGAGATGTAAATCTCTATGACATTCACACATGCTAAACCTACACATCGTCCTCGATGGGCCAATCCCAAAAAACACCTTTTTGCTTCAAAGATAGACTAACATTTCATGGGAACATTGAATTTTGAAATCAATTGTCATGTGCATGGGAAGATAGGTATTGTGCCTATGTAGGGCATATAATGTAGCCCTATCAATTGCATACTTTGAAAATGCATAGGTAAACAAATATGGTGCAAAGATTAGGGTAAAAGGCACTTGATGGTGAAGCTTGTGTGCTTACATACATATCAATGTGCATATACATCAATCCTTACAATCACTCTGTGTGCATAGGTAAATCTCAATACGTGCATCGATGCAAGTTCATGTAGTGAGACCCTACCATGCATACTCTATGTGCAATTTCAATCAATTATGGTGCATAAGGGGTAAGAGGATGTCAATGATGAGGTTTAAAATTCTTTATGTCTATTTTTTAATTGGATGTCATCTTTTTTATTTGTTTACAAGTGCAAGTAGATTGTGCAAGCTAAAGAAATAAACATATGTGTATATACATTGGTTTATCCATATTCTAAATGCAAAATAGAATCAATATGTTGTAAATAATGGAGAGTAGAAAAAGAAGACTAAAAATACATTAAAGTCAAGACTCAATTCTCACTCCTCACTCAAACTCCATAGATTTGCTCCATTTTCCCAAATAGATTTTTGAAGAAGGTCCTCCAAGAATTTTTTCCTGTTTCATAGAATTATCAAGCATTATTACCAAAAAATACTTTTTTCTTTACATAGCTTCCTCATTATAGGTTCTCCCATAGAGTCCTAGAAAACATTTGTTGCACAAGAACCCTTCATAGATCATCTTTGGTAGCTATTCATCATATGCTAGATATTCTCCTCTCTCAAACTCAAAAACATAATTAATCATTTTTCATAAACATAATGTAATGCAAAGCTAAACAATAATTTTTATTCCTCATCAAAAGATGTATCATCCTCATTGTCATGTTCATCCACAATTTCTTCATTTGATGGAGATTCTAGTATCTCTTCACACTCTTCATAATCATTACCTTCTCCTCGTTTGAAAAACATTACTCTTTTCCCTGCAAAAGGAACTTTTGAAAAGAGTATTATCCAGTTCCATCAAAACATATGTATTATTGTCATTCACTTTGAAAACTACGTATCGACCAAACCACCGTTTCATTAATTTTTTTTCTTGCTTCATATTGAGTATCAAACGAGCTATCATAAACTAAAATCAAATATCCCTCTTGTATCTTGTTTGGACATATATTTTGTCATTTATCAAAATAAATTTTGTTTTTAATCTTGATTCTTTAATCTTTTGAACTGCTTCATCTAATTTTTCATTGTCCTGTTCTAATTGTTGCAATCTTACACTTAACAATTCCTATCTTGTCATATTATCATTCCATGGAAGTGATATCCAAGTTAATATTTGAGTATGAATTGGAGAAATTGGCTTTCCGTTGTACATTAACTTAGGAGGCATGTAACCTATGGCACGTGTGCATGTCATCCTATCTACCCAAAGTGCAAATGGTAAGTATCTAGGCCATTATTTAATATCTCCATTACATTCTTTATCTAGAGCTTTTACAATAGATGGATGTCCTCTCTCTATTTTTCCATTAGTTTCAGGATTGTATGCACTCGTGAGGGACAAACGTATACCATGATGTTCAAAAAACTCTTTAGCTTTTTTAGCATTTAACTCTCCATGATCGACAACTACTTTCTCTATATACCCTAATCGACTTATAACATCTTCTAACAAAAATTTGTAAACATTATATGTGGTCTTAGAGCATAGTGCACGACCTTCTACATGATTGGTTAAATCTTCTCTTGCAAGCATGATATAACGCATTTTATCAATTCCGTTAGGCATGGTTATGAGATCTACTACCTACTTGTAATGAATACAAGGTGGATATGTAGGATGTAAAGGATCTCTATGTTTGATTGATGAATGAAGTTGACAAAGAGAAATTGTAGAAACATAATTATTAATATCAACATACATCTTAGGCCAAAAATAAGAACATCTAATTTTTTCATATGTTCCATAAAAGCCTTTATGTCCAGCACATAACGATTCATGCATTTTCTTCATTACTTGCATTTGAAGATCTCTTTTTCCTAGAACTCATTGTGGATTTTTAATCTTACCTTTAGTGTCTCTCCAAAGATAACCATATCATAAGAAAAAATTAAAAGCTCATTTTCTAATATTATAGAATCTTTGTGTAGAACAACTTGGTAATGGTTTCAATGTGCTTAGATAGTTGCCTATATCTTTCCATTCATCTTAATATTCAAACTCATGAAATTTTTCATACACATAAACTTGTGGATCATAATTAAATAAGTTCACATTTTGTGTAATTTCATCCTCAAGATTATCTTCATATCTAGCTCTAGATAGCATATTAGCCATTGTATTTGATTTTCCTAAAATATGAACTAAATCTAGATTAATAAACTTTGTATATGAGATCCATCTAAGCATAGCTATATGAGGAGATGAACAATTTTCTATTAGTCCAATGAGAGGTAAGCAATCGCTCTCAACTTTAACATTTGCACCTATGAAGTATTCTTTATTAGTCTTCAAAGTTGTTACCATACCCCATAGTTCCCTTTTAATTTGAGAATATTTGCGTTGAGTTTCGTGTAAAATTTTTGCCCCTAGAACCAGTCGCATATTTATTACCTTCACTATCTTCTTGACTTATGAACCAACCTATACCACGAGGACTAGTATCAACAGTCAATATTATAGGCTTATTCCTAGAATAATCTACACGCTTAAGAATGGGAGCTTCTTGTAACAATTTCTTTAATTTTTGCATCTTTTGAGTGTGCTTTTAAGTCCAAATAAATTTTCTTTTCTTTCTTAACAAGTCATAGAGACAATGAGCAACATGAGCAAAATGTGGTATGTTAGTATATGATCAATGTCTACCCCTCATGATTGTATGCACATTTTGTAAGGCCCCCATTATGAGGAGAAGCCAAGCATGCATTACCCAATTTGATGGGAATCCCAACTTGCATGTTGGATGAAGGTCATATTGGACCATGTAAGATATTGTAAGGAAAGGGAGTTACCAAGGTCCCCAATTGTGGGAATTCGGAGGCCGTGGTGAGTAGCCCCGGTTGGGGGTCCAAGGGGGCCAACGAGCCCCCTAGTGGGGATTAGAGGGCAGCACCCCCGACGTGATGATAAAGGGAATATTCCATGGAATATTCCCTATCAAAGTCAGAAATTATTTATATTTGTTAGGTCAGAACCTCAATCTATGATAGGTTTGGTTGTGTAACCTTGGTAGGTGATTGGAAGATAAGTGTTACCTTCTTCAGCTTCACTCATGTCTCCTATTTTGTCTATATGTATCTCTCGGATTGGATCCTAATTTCGACGTATTAGAACCAAGTTTTGGAACCTAATTCGCCACATGTTTCCACAACTCAAGCTTTACTTTGAGCAGCTCTTCTATGTTGAGATGACATTGTACCATAGTGCTCTTCACGACTTCAGTGTTCCTTGAAACAATTGAGTCTTCATTTCTTATCAGTGTTGTGGGAGCTCTAATCTCAAGAGATTCAGATTCCCATGGGCTTGTGAATTGTGGCTAATCTTGTAAAGAATTAGATTCAAAATATAATATGTCATCTTCCTATTGCTCTGCTTGATCTCCATAAATAGATGGAATGTCTTGGGGAAATTGATCATGAAGATCATCCATTTCAGGAACATGAGGGGGCTTACCCTTCTCCTTGTCCCATTTCTCTTCTTGTATTTCCTGCAAGAACTCTTAAGAGTACTCTTGAATTGAAAGAGGTGCTCCATCATCCATCGAATCAGGAACATAAACTTCTTTTGGGGGTGAGATTTCTCTTTCAAAAACTGGTTGAGCCTGTGGAGGTAAAGAAACATGCGGCTTGTTCACGAACTTCTCTAATCTTTCTAACAAGCCCTGGAAATGCAAACCTAGTTCGATAGAATTCGTCTGATTGAGCAATTGATTGGCCTCAAGCATAGCTTGAGCTAATTCTACCATTTTCATGAAAATTTTGGTCCGATCAATCTCTAAATCTGCTCTAGGGTAACTCTTATCTAGGTTTGGAGTCGTTGGCCCTTCTTGAAGTCGAGCACGGTAGGTCTTGAACAACATGTCCAAGCCTTCTAGAGTCGGATCTGTGAGAATAGACCTTTGTTGTGGTCTATTTACAATGAGTGGTGGGGTGGGATGAAGTAGAGTGGATGGATTTTTGGCATGTGAGGGGTTTTGAGATGCAATGTGTGCTATTTTTACTTTTGCATCTCTCAAGCTTTCTTCTATTTTGGATAGCTTTCTAGCTCACTTATGTTTGGCCTTCTCCATGGTATCCTTCCATGTTTGTTTCTTCCTCTTACTAGGCTCTCTTGATTCACTTGACTCTAATTGTTCAACTAATCTAGCATGTTTAAGGCTTGTGCCCTAATGACTGCCTGTATAGAAGCCACGTTTTTGCTACTTGAACTTGAATCCACCACTAAGCCTACCACATTAATTTGTGTAACTTTGGGTTCACTAGAGGGGTTCCTTGGACAATCTCTTGGGTGATGTTTTTTGCCACACTTGGGACAAAAGCCTTGTATTGTGATGTTTTATCCTTCTCCTAGAGTCGATGGGTGGGGACATTCACGAATGAAATGGTTGGTGTGACATCTAAAACATGGTCCTCTAGGGGCTTGTGGTTTCATTTTTCTCAATTGGGGCCTCGGATTAGGATTCACATACATGACATTGGAATATTCTAACTCCCAGTTTCTTTCCATAGGTAGTGCCTCATATTGATATGGATAAGTCTCACTATGCTCGGGTGATTCTGTGTAATAAGCATGTGGACTATCTTCATGGGTGTAGTCAGAAATCTGAGCATGAGGGTCATCTTTTGAGACCAAAGGGGTCATTGGCACCAATGCTCTATTAGGGTTCTCCTCTTCCATTGCATACTTAGCTGGAATCACATTGGTAGGAGGTGGCATTTGGTCTTTTAGGATCGGTTGTGGCCTATATGGTGCCTGGTATTGTTGTTGGTATTGAGGTTGATATTGTTGTTGTGGCTTATAATATGTTTGTTGGTATTGGTTCTGATACCTACCCTATTGGTAAGGTTGCTGATCATTTTTTTTGATAGCCTACCTATTGTACAAATAATCTTGAGATGTATGGTTTGTGTATTTTCTCTCAATAGTGCAATATGGAGCATTCATTTCTCTCATGTTCTAGTTTTGTAATAGGCATATGTTAGCCATGTGTTCACCTCCTCAAGTATAACATCACTTCAATGATGTGACCCTTAGTGTTTGTCTATTTTGAACTCCTAACTTCTTTGCAACCTACTTAGCTAGATCATCTATCGAAGTGGAGGGTCTGGAAGTATGACTAGTAGAACTATTAGAATCCTTATAGAATTTGGACAATTCTAGCTCCTCACCCAAGTTGTCTTCTATGTCAATACACATTCTCAAGCATTGATCTAGTGTGATTGGGTCCTTGAGATATACATATGATATAAGTTTCTTGCTTAGAAGTCCATCTAAAAATAGGGAAACTTGTTTTGCTTATGTAGATAATTCAGGTGTGGGACATCTTTCCATGTATTGTTTAAATTTGCATCCAGCGAGCCGAACTATTTCTTGGGGTGTTTGCTTGAAGTTGTGGATCAAAGATTATGTATTATGCCTCATGCCACTCTTGGAAAATTCTAAAATGAATGCTTCTACTAGTTGACCTATGTTTTGGTGATTGCGATTGTTTAGGGGTTGAAACCAAGCTAAGGTAGTGCCCTTGAGGGTCAAACCAAATGCCTCAAACTGGGTGAACAAGTCCTCGACCTATTCAACGCTTAACACTTGTTTGAACTCAACCACATGATCATAAGGATATTGTGACTCATCAAAGTAGTTTTTCATTGTCTTTACTACTTGAGAGGGTCTAAGGGTTCTTGGGTACTCTCGGAGTCTAAGTAATGGAAAATCATGTTCATCTCTTTGGCGTCTATGTGCTCTATGTCTCTCTCTTTCATGTCTTTCACCTTCAAGTCATGATCTGTCTCTACCTACTATGTGTGCAAAGCTTACCTCAGGTCTCTCTCTGGCTCTTTCCCTCTAGGTTTCATGAGCCTTGGATGATCCTACACCTTAGACGCCATGGGAAACATTAGATCTTGGTGGAGGGAAAATCAATTCACCTTGCCAAGTATATGCATGCTTTTCATGCTCTGTTACCAAGAACATTCTCTCTGATGTGTTATTCAGATAGACAACTTTGCATGGCATCTCAAGATCTTTAAACTCATAGAGAGTGACTCTACCTATTTTGCTAAGTTGATCTAACTTGTATCTCTAAAAAGCTTCCTCCATTTCTCTGTTCAAGAATAGATCTATGCTTTTGTTGTCTTGGGGAACCCATTATGGGGTAATCACTCTAGTCAAGACTAATTTGCCTCGAGGAGCCTTGGGTTATCGTCCTAGGTCTCCATGCCCTAGGTCTCTTATCTCATTCTTAGGAATGATATTTCCAAACCATCTATCCTATCTAGTAAGCTAGTAACCACATACATGGTTCCTTGCTTATCAATATACGAACCCTCTTCGAATTTAACCATTGGGTGTTCAAGTCTAAAGGGTTGATCGAGATTTTTGAGTTGGATAATTGATCGCCTCATACCATCCTCATAAATGTGTGCACATAATCGGTTATTCCTAATATACTCCAATTGCGTTTTATAGGGACCTTCTGGTGTAAACAGGCAATGTCTGAGCTACCCGCTGGTCTCTCCATGCTAAAAGACATTTCTGAACTTAGCACGTAGGGATAATTGCTAAGTTGTTGTGGCCACGACCTAGCTATATGGTTCACACTAGCTTTAGAAGATCTAATGCTTTGTCTATCCCTTCCTAGGTGTCTACCTGATCTAAGGTTCATAAGCCTTGATTAAGAGTCCAAAATTTCTCGAGTACAACCTCGTTGCAATGTTCTTTTGAATCATTTACTTGTTGTTTTTAAATTCCTTGACATAATCGTGGCTGACAAATATCATCGTTAGGAGTACTTGAGTTTTTTGCACTTTGAGATGTGATCAATCCCCTTAAGTCCTTCTACCTTAGGTTTTATCACAAAAATATCTTAGCTATGCTTGAATTTGAGTAATAAGGGTTTTCTTGTACTTATCATAGCCCTAATTAATCAATATCATTAATCGTATTTACCCTAAGCTAAGAAATGATTCCAACCTCAAGTTGCTTCTCCCTTGATCACACTTGAATGCTCTGAATACACGTTCCTAAACTTGCAATGCACCTTCCACCTTGCTTTGACACCCTTAAATGGCTCTCAATAGATGTGTAAAAGTCCCAAGGTTAGATCAAACTTTAACTCTAATTTATTTGACAGACAATTTAATTCAAGTATTTTTAAAGACTCTTTTTCCCCTTTGTATTGCTTAAAATCTTTTGGAGCTCCGTTGGCTTCCCAATCCCACCTGAAGGTCAACTTCAAATCCAAAATGATCTTTCCAACGCACTCTAGAGTTCAAAAAATACATTTTGAATGAAAAAATTATGTCAAATTAGGCTTCTAGGGGTCAAAACAGACAAACAGGATCTGTTAGAGAATCGAGATTTTTTTGTGAGTGAGACAACTAGAAAGTCATGATTTTGTGAAAGCCAAAAACCAAAAAGTTGCGATGTTTTGCCCAACAAGTATCCAAGAAATTCATGATTTTCTCAAAAAATTATCTTGCAAAAAATTCTCAAGAACTAGATGGTAGAAATTCGCAATTTCCTCAAAGTTCACATTGCATAGAATTGTGATTTTCTCAAAAAGTCACCTTGCAAAAAATCCACGATTTTTTCAAAAGTGGGATTACACAAATTCATAAATTTCTCAAAATCAGAATGGCAAAAAGTCACAATTTTTTTCAAAATTTGAATGCCAAAAAGTCACAAATTTCTTCAAAACTTGAATGCCAAAAAGTCACAAATTTCTCAAATGTTGGATTACAAAAAGTCACGATTTTCTCAAAATCTTGATGGCAAAGATTCGCAATTTTCTCAAATTATGCCTTCAAAAAAGTCATGATTTTCTCCTCTTCAAACAACCTAGAAATTCACTATTTTTTGAGTCAGAAAACCAAAGATTCGCGATTTTCTTGAAAGCCAAAAAACCAAAGAATCGTGATTTTTTTCACAATTGGCAAGCCAAAAATTCACAATTTTCTCAAAATTTTGATGTCACAAAGTCGCAAACTTTTCTAACACTTTGGGTGCAAAAAGTCGCAATTTTCTAGAAAATGGGTTTGGAGAGAACCATGATTTTCTAAAAAAATTGATAGCGATGAGTCGCGAATTTCTCAAAATTTTCCTTGTAGAGAATCACGAATTTCTCAAAATTTTCCTTGCAAAAATTCATGATATTTTGAGTGATTTTAGGCGAGAACCAGAGAATCATGAAATTCTTTTTTTTTTTGAAATTTTCAATAAGTCACGATTTTTGCCAAAATTCGCATTTTTTTGAGAATTTTGGTAAGAACTTCAAAATCAAGCGCCAAGGTTGTGCATCATAAAGAGGGTCATGGAAAGCATAGACACTCACAAATACAAACACTTTACCTCTCTTTCTCTCTCTTGCATAGCCATGAATGAAAAATGAGGTAAAAATAGTCAATTTACAGTAAAAAAACAAAAAGTTTCAGCGAAGATGAAGACAGGAGAAGATGATGATGATGATGATGATAAAGATGGAAAATCAAAAACTTGATAGAAAATAACTATTTTGAACTTAATAGAAAGTTGAATATAACTACCCTATCGAACTCTACTAAACCTGTAGCACACTTTGAGGTGCTTGTACTGGCAAATTGAAATGTGCATATATGTTTGGCACAAAAGGACAAGATTGCCTACATAGGCACTCTGATAGTGTGTTCAAAGGCCAAAATGAGCTCATATCAAAATGACACAAGACAGTGAAGCAATTTTCAGCTCCTAATCACCCTGAGTATGCTCACCAATTTTTGTGCAATTCTGAGACTGTGAACAGAGGGGTGTCGATGATGCCCTAGATGAAGTGATGACTTGCTCTAATACAAATTGTTGAAATTTGAGCTCTATGGAAGCACATGAACATCACGAGGAAGAAGAAGAAGAAGCTTGGAGCACCACACACAATACTGAATGTAAAACCAAGTGAATGTACAAAGATAAGTCACCCATTAGGGCTATAGGCATATATACAAGCAGGGGGGGGCTCCTAAAGCAAGGAAAAAGTGCCCCAACAATCCTAGTGTGTTCACACACATCACTACCAAAATATATTAGCATAATCTCATTGCAACCTTTGCCAATAATTTAAAGGTTGAAAAGTTGAGATTGAATTGGAATTTTGCAAGAAGAAAAACATTGCGCTTTTTTTATAAACCTTCAAAAGAATAACTTAGAAAACTTTGGAAAATCTTGCAAAGGATCACGATTTTTGGAAGAAAAATAAGGGAAATAATCATAAAGTTTTGAAGGAAAAGTGAGGAGAAAATCTTGACTTGTTGAGAATTTTAGAGAAATAACTTAGAAAATCTTGAAACATTTTGAGAAAATTGCTACTTTGAGAAAAACAACATAAAAAGCAAAAAAATGTAACTTTTTGACAAAAACTTGAGAAAACACGAAATTATGATTTTTTGAAGGAAACAAAACTTGGGAAACTTTATCCATTATCTTTGAGAAATAAATAGATGAAAATCTTAGAAATCTTGGGAAGAAAATTGTGACTTTATGAAAAAATTCCAAAGAATCATGATTTTGTGAAAATACTAACAATTGAGATAATCTCAGTTTTTTGAGATTTTTTTGAGCGACTCCAAGCAAAAAGTGAACATAATAATATAAAATTCTTGGAATTTATTGGTGAAATTCTATGGATAGAAGTAGATACCTACAAATACATAATTTGGTGATACTCTAATTTCCTTGATCAAGGAAGTAGAGAATTGCGACTTTTTGAAACACAACAAAAAACTAATATTTTTGGAAGTCCGCCAACACTTGGAGTTTTTTGGAAGCTTTTCCCTCACAATACACAAAGCCCAAATATTTCACATGAAATTGAGAGGAGGAAAGGTGATACCAAAACCAAACCCTAATCACAACAAAATTCAAGATTTGGAAAGTATGACCTCATAGGGAACTAGAAATATGATGCAGGGAGAACAATCCAATGAGGGTAATTTTAGGAACATTTTGAAATATGAATTCACAAACAAATTTGGAACCTACATCCACCTTTCAACATGACTCCAATTACCCAATTTGTTAATGAACAATACATAGAAAGGGATGGGACAATATACATCTTGACAACTAACCAAAAAAACATAAATGACCAAGGAGAAGTAGCCAACAAAAGAATCAGTAGAGATGAAAATCTAGAAGAAATACTAACTCCTAGAGGCTAGTCCATTTGCACACATCAATAGAAAGTGATCAAAGTAACTTGTGATCAAGCAGACACTTTACTCTACATGAATCCTGATACAGGAGATGTATATTGGGAAACACACCAAGAATCACACAATGCTCTATCACACATGAGTATTAGGGATTTGAGTAAATTCATAAACTCCATCAAGCAACCCCTTGCTTCTTTATCTCATTTTCTCATGATTTTTCTCCTCTATATCTAGAGTTGTAGGTATGCTTTCACAAATCTGATAGTACCATATTGCATAGAATGTTTTTCTCTCTCATTGAACTAATTTTCATTGATTTCAAGCTTTTCTTGGTGTCTCATATAGTTCCCAAAAGTTTTCCAAAGTTTCACGTTTGTTTACTAACTGAGTTGTGAGAAATTTTGAAGTTTGTGAAGTTATATCTTTGCACATAAGCAAAGAGTGTTACAAACAGATAGCCTGTATTGCAATGGATGATTTCCCATCTAGAACATTCATTTCAAATGATTCAAAGATTTTTGGATGGCTCTTATGGTCTAGTCTGATTATGCAAAATTTCATTTTAATTCTCGTACAAGTGCAAAGAAAATTCTAGAATAGTGAGCATATATCACTACTTGTGGGCCTAGTGGAGGGTAGCCATCTTCCATTATTGTATTGGGATGTTAGAATCATCCCCCATTTTTGGTATCAAAGCATTTTGGAGGCTTGGAGACATCAATAAACATCATATTGAAGGCTTTAAGGGATCAAGAAAACTCAAGGAAGCACAAGGAGAACTTATCAAAAGAAGACATCAAAAGGAGGCTACATCAAATGAGATCTCAACTAGTCAAAGGTTAGCAAGGGAGAAGCTATCAAAAGGTAACATCCACACCTTCTAAAGCATACAAAGAGTTGAGGACAATCTAGAGAAGCATCTTAGAGATCAATATGTAGAATGCACAAATAGAAAAGTTAAAGGAAATTATAAACCATGGAAATTTAGAGTTAGCAACTACCTTATGGGCAAAGGATTGTGGGGGTTAGTGAGTGGCATGGAGCCAATGCCTCATGTACATGATCCACCACTTCAAGAACATGTCAAGGAACTTAATGAATGGATAGAAAGGGATAGGAGAGTCAAATTAATTCTATCCCAACACATAAGCAATAGCATGATAGGGCATATACAAAACTTGGACACATCCAAGAAGGTTTGGGAGAACTTGGAGAGATTGTACTCTTCATCAACCAATTCAAGAAAGATTCAGCTCAAGAATGAGCTAAATAATCTTAGGAAAGCACGAAGCATTAACATAAATGAGTCCATTTTGAAGGTAAACAAGCTTGTAGATTCCCTAGGCTCAATTGGGAGCCCAATCGAAGATGATGATCTTGTCATGCACACACTCAATGGCTTGAGAGAAAATTTAAAAGTGAAAATCATTCACCACATAAGTCTATGTGAGGGATTCTCTACCAAAATTTGATCAATTAGTCACATTGATGGTGACCGAGGAGATGAACCAAGGAGATTCACAATCAAAGGATAGCAAAGCCCAAGTTTTCTATGCAAGTAGAGGCAAAGGCAAAAGAGGTGGACAAAACTCCCAAGGCATAGGGAGAGGAAGGTTAAATTCAAGGTCAAGCAACCAAGGAGGCTCCAAAGAAAGCTATGGATCAAGAGGAAGAGGAAGAAACAAATGAAGAGGAGGAAGATCACATGAAAGAGAAGCATCCGATGAAGAATGCTACAATTGCAAAAAATCAGGCCATTATTCAAGAGATTATGGTCCAAAGGAGGATGCAATCAAGGATACAAAAGCAACCAAGGTAATTGTGCTAGTACTTCAACAAATTCAAAAAAGTGAGAACTTTCTTATGATGTATGGTTCAAGTGAAAGAGTCAATTCAAATTTTACATGGTACATAGACAGTGGTTGTAGCAACCATATGAGTTACAAGAAAGATGTTTTCTTTAATTTACACTCACCCATCACTCAAGGACATTTAGAAATAGGGGATGAAACGAAGCACAAGATTACACATGCGACAGATTTTTCATTGAATGGGTCTCAATGCTCCAAGGTGTTGAAGGATGTGTTGCATGTGCCAAGCATCACCAAGAACTTGGTTTTAGTAGGTCAAATGGTTGAAAGAGGTTATGAGGTGAGGTTAAATGATCTAGGATGTTTTGCTGTAG
The DNA here is from genome assembly GCA_020310875.1 of Ceratopteris richardii. Taxonomy (NCBI): domain Eukaryota; kingdom Viridiplantae; phylum Streptophyta; class Polypodiopsida; order Polypodiales; family Pteridaceae; genus Ceratopteris; species Ceratopteris richardii. The sequence goes on along the minus strand of CM035411.1, from coordinate 148,390,652 downwards.
AACCCATGCAAGAATAAAAGCTCATATCAAACGAAAAGAAGCAAGGAAGGCTCTTCACCATGGAGGTAAAGCCATCAATCCCTCATAATGTCTACTAGTCAATCGAAAATAAACAGATTGCAAAGATCCACTTATGGAATAAAAGAATTGGGCACATAAACTTACAAAGGATGAAGTACATATAAAGGAAGGACTTTGTGAGTGTTCTACCTGATCATACATTTCAAAATATGCAACATTTGTGCCATTCTTGTCAAGTAGGGAAACAAAGCAGGTTGCCATTCAAGAAGGGAGCACATGTGAGCAATGAAGTGTCGAATCTCACATGCACAAATTTATCAAGACCTACACTAGAGCCATCCATTGGAGATAATATATATTTTTTCACATTTATAGATGATCATTCAATGTTTGTTTGGATGTATTGCATGAAGTTAAAATCAGAGGTGTTTTACCATTTCAAGAGTTTCAAAAACCTAGTGGAGAAGGAGACAGAGAAGTATATAAAGACTCTCAAATCGGATGGAAGGGGAGATTATTTTTCCAAAAAAAAAAGATTTTATACATGACCATGGCATCAAAATAAAATTCACTTGTAGGTATACACCTCAATAAAATGGGGTGGTAGAGAGGAATATTACATATATATAGCAAAAGTGGCTAGAGCTATGTTAAATGAAATGAATGTTCCTAATTCTTATTGGGCATGATGCAACAAACATAGCCATATACATTACGAATAGGTGTCTAATCTCAAGATTACATGGAGTTACACCTTATGAAGCTTGGTGTGGTAAGAAACCCAACCTTTCACATATCAAAGGATTTGGTTATATGTGTTATTTTCAGATACCTCAAGAATTGAGACACAAGTTAGACCAGAAGGCAGATAGGTGTAGATTTCTTGGATATTCTTCAAATCAAAAGGGTTTTAGATATTATAAACCTATAATCAAAGAGATTAAGATATATAGGGATGTAATATTTGATGAGTTCTTGCCTTGGTATGGTAACAAAGATGTGTTATAGGTCGACGATGCATATGAAGCTGAGAAGAAGTTCAAGAGCAATAACAAAACATTGAGATGAGTGGTCCAGCCACTTCAAGCACACCATAAGAGGAGATTACTACATGAGATTTCTTGGAGTTAGACGTCTACGGAAGCACGTGAACACCACAAGGAAGAAGAAGAAGCTTGGAGCACAACACACAATACTGAATGTATTACTAGAGAATGTACAAAGATAAGTAGCCCATTAGGGCAATAGGCATATATACAAGCTGGGGGAATAAAACCTCCTAAAGAGGGAAAAAAGTGCCCCAGCGGTCCTAGTGTGTTCACACACATCACTACCTGGGAGTGATGCGGTGAACAAGGAGCTGGCACTCATGTATAAGGAAGTGCCAAGCTATGTGGAAATCACTCCACAAAAGGAAGTAAGTCCAAAGCTTTGCAGAAAGCTTCAAACTTCTCCCTAGGCAGAGTCTTCGTGAAAAGGTCTGCAATGTTCTCTTGCATGGGCACATATGCCAAGCTGATCTCCCCAGCAGAGAACCTCTCCCTGACATAGTGATAATGCACCTCAATGTGCTTAGTGCGAGCATGGAACATAGGGTTCCTCGCAATTGCCAATGCGCTCTGACTGTCAGTGAAGATGGTGGTGGCAGAAGACTGACCAACACCCAAATCCGCCATAAGGCATCTAAGCCACACACACTCAACAGTAGCTGTGAAAGCTACCATATACTCAGCCTCACTGTTGGAAGTGGCCACAGTAGGCTGCTTCTTGCTCAACCAAGATATACATGAGCTACCAAGCATGAAGCAAAAGCCACTAGTGGACACACGAGTGTCATAGCAACCAGCCCAATCAGAGTCAGAAAAAGCATGCAAATCTGGCGGTAATGATCCCCCCTTGGGATAAAACAACCCAAGTAGCCAAGTACCACTCAAATAGCGAAAGATGCGCTTAACTGCCTGCCAATGCTTGACTCCTGGGCAATGCATAAACCTGCTCATCTGTGAGACAGCAAACTGAATATCTGGCCGAGTAATGCATCAGTAAATCAAGCATCCAACAGCCTGCTGATAGAGAACAACATCAAATGCATCTCCAGCATCATGAAGACTCAATCATAAACCTGTCTCTATAGGATTGGCAATAGGCTTATAGTCTTCAAGGCCAAAATGCTGCAATAATGTGTCAATATATTTTGTTTGACACAAAGCCATTCCACCATCAACTTGCATAAACCGAATGCCCAAATAGTGATGCAAATGCCCCAAATCAGACATCTCAAATGAGGCATGCAAATCAGCCTTAAAATCAGCAATATGCTTCTCAATAGGACTAGTGAGCAGCATGTCGTCAACATAGACAACAATGATCAGAAGCACATCATTAGCACACTTAACATATAAGGTGCTTTCAATTGGACTATTCTCAAAACCATGTGCAATCAGATAGGCATGTAACTTCTCATACCAAGCACGTGGTGCTTGCTTTAAACCATATAATGCCTTCTTTAACCTGCACACTTGGTTTTCATGCCCTTTCTGCACAAAGCCACGAGGCTGAAAAACATACACTTCTTCATGCAAGTCAGTCTGCACCAGCCATTTTGGCATAGTAATTGCCTGCTCAATATCAGCTCTCTCATCAATAAGCGCATCATGTAAATCTGCATCAGAAATGGAATGATCTGCACCATCACATGAAACCTGCAAAGGCTGAGAAGTTGCCTCATTAGGACCAGCACTAGACTGTCCACTTGTAAAAAGAGGCAGCAAAGTATCATACATGTCTTTGGAGCTAACAGATGTCTCCTTAGTACATGAAAGCAATGGCTGAATAACATCTTCCACGAAAACAACATCACGGCTAACCAGAATGCATTTAGTCTGTGGATGATACAGATGATAGCCTTTACTTTCAGAACTGTACCCAACAAAAATACATTTACTGCTTTATCATCCAATTTTCTGCGATGTTGTTCGGGCACTAATGCATATGCCAAACAACCAAAAACACGCAGATGAGCAACAGATGGCTTGCGATCATGCCAAGCCTCATATGGAGTGATAGACTGCAGCGCTTTAGTGGGACACTTGTTCAGTACATATGCTGCACACATAACAACCTCAAGCCAAAAACTATGTGGTAAAGCTTGACTCTTGACCATACACCTTGCCATCTCCATGAGTGACCTATTCTTTCGTTCAACAACTCCATTCTGTTGAGGTGTATATGGCACATTGTACACTGGTGTTTTATCCCACGTTCAGCCAGAAATGCATTAAAATTAGAAGACATATATTCCCCCCCTCGATCAGAATGGAGGCTGCCCATTTTACATGCTGACATATTTTCAGCAAAAACCAAAAACTGTTTGAAGCACATGAACACTTCGGGCTTTGCATTCAATGGATATACCCATGCATGCTTGGAAAAATCATCGATGAAAGTCACAAAGTAAAGATAATTCCCAAAAGAAGGTGTCTGCATAGGACCACAAACATCACTATGTACAAGCTGCAATTTTTGAGTAGCCCGAACTGAACCATCTTTTGGAAAGGATGAATGCTGCATTTTGCCCAAAATACAGGCTTCACAAACATGTTTTCCAGGTGCCTCAAGTTTGGGCAAAGAGTACACCATTTCAGATTTTTGCAGGCATAGCAAACTAGCAAAATTCAGATGACCAAAGTGTGCATGCCAAAGCTTTGCATCTGACATAGCCTGAGAATCATTTACTGCACATGCCAAATCATTTACAGATCTTTCATAGTCTATGAGTTTATACAACCCATGACATAAAATGCCAAAAACAATAATCACATCGCCATTTGACAGATCATGAACTGTACACCTGTCATCAACAAATTTCACAACCAAGCCAATCTTGGCTAATGCAGAAACTGATAACAGGTTCTTCTTGATCCCTGGCACAAATAAAGCATCTGACAAAGTGAAAGAACTACCATCAACAGTAGTCAAAATGATCTTACCAACTCCCATAACAGGATAAGAGGAGTTGTTGGCACATGTAACAGTATTCCCTGTAGGGGTAGGCTTGAGTGAAGAGAAGAAACTGCACTGCAAGGTAATATGTTTGGTCGCCCCACTGTCAAAATACCAAACATCTGAGTCTACTGCAGACATGCACTGCTCATCAGAAGATGGCTCAAAACTGCAGACAGTAGTAAACGCCCATTCTTCTTCTTGCACAAGAGTAATAGACTATGTTTTTAGTGTAGAGACCTCTGCAACAACCATTCCAACCTCTTTCTTATTTGCCTCTTTAGCAGTCAGTTTTGGATAGTTCTTTATGATATGATCATTCCCTTTACAATACTTACAAAACAATTTCTTCTTTTCTAATTTCTTCTCATCTTTATCTTCCTTCTTCGAATATGCAAAATTAGCATATTTTTGCTTACTAGTTGAAGAGCTCCATTTTCCTTTGCCCTTCTGACTAGCCAGGAAAGCTTGATCTGCAACTCGCATAATGGACCTGTTCTGCCTGGACTGATCTTCCTGCAACAGAATAGAGACTAACTCCTCAAATGATAAGGCATTTGGATTGCCTTTCATAATCAACCAAAGAGTAAATGCAAAACTCTGATATGAATCAGGAAGACCATTCAGAACGGTCTGCACAAGTGAGCTATCTGGTATAACCTCATCAGCAAAAATCAGTTGTTCCTTCAAGTCTTTGATCTTCGTTAGGAAACTGTCCATAGAATCACCTTCATTCATGTGCTCACTCTCCAACTGTTTTTGGAGGTAAGCAACAAGAGCCTTATTCCTATCTTGGTACAATGTGGTAAGTGTATCCCAAGCATCCTTAGCTGTTCTACAAGAGCGAATGGGAGGAATAATGGCACGTTTAACAGACAAAGCTATCAATGCATGTGCTTGGGCATCTCTGCCATCCCAGTGAATCTGCTCTGCAGTAGGTGCAGTAGAAACCGCAGCACGAACAGGAATATGCAGAATATCATCATCTTCAACACCTTCTACATCAGCTTCAGTACCTGCAGTTGTAACAGTCGAAGGTGTGATAGGATGTTTTTCGACACCTTGCACAATGTTCCACAGTCCTTTTGCAACCAACACATGTCGCATCATATAAGCCCATAACGGGTAGTTGGTACCATCCAACTTATCCTCAACATCCAACATACGGAATACATCACTGCTTTCAGCCATGGCCGGTGACTAAAATACCTTGATGCAGAAAATTGATTGTATCTCAAAAAGTTGAATAGAACTGCCAAGATGAATTCTACTAGATCTGTAGCAGACTTCGAGATGCTTATACTGGTGAACAGAAACTGGTATATACCTTTGGCACAAAAAGACGAAATAGCCTGCACAAGCACTATGATAGTGCGTTCGGAGGCCGAAACGAGCTCAGATCGCGATTTCGGCACCAGAAAGCGAAGCGGTTTTGATCTCGAAAACACGCTGAGTATGCTCACCAAAATTCGTGCGATTCTGAGACTGCAACCGGAGAAGTGTTGACGGCTCCCTAGATGAACCAATGACCTGCTCTGATACCAATTGTTGGAGTTAGACATCTGCGGAAGCACACGAATAGCACAAGGACGAAGAACAAGCTTGGAGCACAACACACAATACTGAATGTATTACTAGAGAATGTACAAAGATAAGTAGCCCATTACGACAATAGGCATATATACAAGCCGGGGGAAAAAACCTCCTAAAGAGGGAAAAAAGTGCCCCTGACGGTCCTTGTGTGTTCACACACATCACTACCTAAATATATCAACAAGATTCACATGGAAGTACAAGGAATGAAGCTCATTCAAGTGAAGGAAGCAGCAAAGGAAAGGAAAAGGCAAATGACGAAAGACCATTGATTGATAAACATGGATTATACAAGTGATGAAGATGTGGAGAAAATAGAAACTTCATGATATTCCTACCACTAATGGTGAGATAAATCTATCAAATAGGGTTAAACACCCTTTTCAAAGGCTAACTTATGATTCATTCATTAAAAGACACTATGCCTACATGAGTCAAGTTATATCTCGTGAAGAATCTTACTTTTTTAAAGAGCAAAATAAACATAGTGAATGGATTAAAGACATGGAGGAGGAACTCAATGCACTTGAAGAAAATGGTAGTTGGTCATTGGTGCCAAGAACAAAAGGCATGAAAGTCATTGGCAACAATTGGGTGTACAAGGTAAAGAGGCTTGCAGATGGGAGCATCTCTAGGTATAAACCTAGGTTGCTTGCCAAAGGTTTTGCTCAAATCTATGGCATATACTTTGAGGAAACATTCAATCTAGTAGCTAAGATGTCCATCATAAGAGTTTTATTAAAATTTCAACCTCAAAAGGTTGGAAGATGTACCAGTTGGATGTGAAGAATGCTTTCCTAAATGGAGAACTTGAAGAGGTAGTCTTCATGGAGCAGCCTCAAGGATTTGAAGACGAGAGGTTTCCACATCATGTATGCGAGATTCAGAAGGCTCTTCATGGACTCAAGAAAGCCCCAAGGGTTTGGAACCAAAGATGTGTGGACTACTCGGTAAAATGTGGATACAATTAGAGTCATGTAGACCCATCACTCTTTGTGAAGAGGGAAGGTAGTAAAACTATTTTCATCCATATATATGTTGATGATTTGATCATTATAGGGGATGACAAATCCAACATCAAGGACATAAAGAGGAAGGTTGGATGTGATCTTAAAATCTCTAATTTAGAGATTTTAAATTACTTCCTTGAGATTTAAGTACTATACAAAGAAGAGGGTATATACTTGATGCAAAGGAGATACATTCTAGATCTTTTGAAGAAGTTTTGCTTGTGTGATTGCAAGTCCATTTCAAATCCATTAGAAGTAAATGTTAAATTAAGTGCCCATGAAGGTGAAGAAACGAAGGACATGACCATGTATAGGTCAATAATTGGTTCTCTCTTCTATACTACCATGACAAGACTAGATATTGCACATGTGGTTGGAGTGTTATCTCAATTTCTGCAAGAACTGAGAGTACCTCATCTTGTTGCATCCAAAAGTGTACTTAGGTACCTCAAAGGATCAATGAATTAAGGGCCATATTATCCATTTCATGATAAATTAAATGTACAAGCTTATTGTGATGTTGATTGGGCAAGTTCCAAAGATGACAAGAAGCGCACTAGTGGATATGTTATAATGCTAGGGAAGAAGACCATCTCATGGATGTCAAAGAAATACCCAATAGTGGCTCTCTCCTTGACCAAAACTAAGTATATAGGCTTAGCATAAGTCTCATGTGAGCTTATGTGGCTCAAGAAGTTGTTTGTTGATCTTCATTTGCAGGTTAAGCAAGTACCTATTTTTTATGACAACATAAGTAGCATATGTTTGGCTCAAGACCCGGTGTTCCATGCAAGGTCAAAGCATATAGAAGTGTATTACCACTTTATTAGAGAGAAGATCATGTCAAAGGATGTAAAGGTGGAGCATGTCAATACAAGGACCAATATGCAGATATGTTTACCAAAGCTTTTGTCATATTATGGATGCACACCCTCTTGGGTAAGGTGGCATAGATGCCACATGGCATCACATGGGTATTTATACCACTTGGTAGAAGAGACATGAGGAGGTCTCATATATGAGAGAGTCTCTAAGTGAGAGCAATATATCTTAGAAAACAAAAGAGGAGCTCGGCGGCTGGGAGGTGAACCGCATGAATACTCTGTGTGCACTCGCGAAAATCCATCTACCGATCAGTATGCTATAGCAAAACTTTATTAGATATGAATTTTGGTATCAGAGCGCGCCAATTCAGGCCTGGGGTCACCACGAGCGCTGCCAGGACTTGAACCCAAGACGTGCTACAAGAGAGGCCCATGTCTTATCCAACAGGCCAAGGGACTTTTCATAGCAATATGCTCTTTCATTCCTAATGGACTCTTCCATATTGCCAAAAGCTTCATGAACTTCATGTTTTATTCATAATAATGGCAAAATTCAAGACAATTCACTACAAAGTAGTTGGCTAGGAGATGGAGCACTTGTGGGGTGTCAAAATTGTGGAAGTATCATGGATGTATTGTTCACCTCTACCCAAAATCCTGAGAGAATGAGGAAGACGGATCTCACCTCCCAATCTACACGAACTTCTCGTCTGTATGATCAAGAGGATTTCTGGGACAGGATCATTTGCGTGGGATTTTCTGTCACCTCATAGTACAGGTATGAAACTTTTTTCTTATTTATAGGAGTTTATCATCGTAACACTCCATTTTTAGCAAAAGAAAGAATGGGCTTAGGGCCAAGCTCTTGGAGGGAAATCATGTGTATGGAGAGTATGTGATATATACTCTCATCTAGAGTCAAGGATTCCCTCAAAGTACAAGAAAACATAAGTTTAGGATATCTCCAAAATAGCCATGTTCATGGTTTTCACATAAATTTCAGGAGCTATTTTGGATAAGTAGCCATTTTGGGGAAGGGAAATGAAGCGGGATTTTTCTTAGTTTAGTAGGAAAATCATGCACACATATAATATAATATATAGAATTTCATATACCATTAAGAAATCCAAAATATACCTCATGATGGGAGTTTGAAGCTCCACAAAACCCACTTCCATCACAGTTTGAGAAAAAATTTCAGCACCTGAATCTTAGAAATTCCAATTTTGGAAGAGGGAAAAAATGGTGCAATAGATATGGATGGATGGGAAAAAGTATATATACTGAGATTATGGTGTATGGAATTCTTAGGAAAATCATTAGATTCATCAAAATGATAAGTTAAGGAGGTATTTTATATCCTCAAAGACCCCCTTTCCACCCTTTTTGAAAAAATTTCAGATGTTAATTTTTATCAAACTCCACTTTTGGGAGTAAGAAAAAAGAACATTTAAGAGGCTCCCCATGGAGTATTGCATACATACATGAAGTATGATGTAAGTATTACCATGGAAAATAAGAAAATCTACGAAAAATCCACATTTGGAATGGATTAGAAGCTTGCTAAGAGCTCCCATTTAAGTCTTTACATGAAAGTAAAAATCTTGATTTAGGCCTCTTTTGGAGAGCGAATTAGCATGCACGAAGGGAGGATTTGGAAAGGTGAAAATAGGCCTAAGCATCTTCATATATTTCTCTCTGAGGTTATGGAGAGAATTTTAGGATTTTCTTGATGGAAGAATGCTTTTGGGCACCCCAAAAATCACATTTTCACACTTTTTCCAGCCCCTCCAACAGTCCGCTAGTTTGGCATGTCCCAATTGGAATGGCCATATCTTGGGCTAGAAAACACCAAATTGGACGGGCTATGGATCCTTTCGAAGAGCACAAGTCTAATTTCAGTTTATGAAAAGAAATTTTGGAAAATAAGTATTTTTGCAGGTCTGAACAGGTCTGCAAAGTCTGAACAGTTTTTGGCGACTACCTTCCGGGAGCCAAATCTTACAAACCGAGAAGATGATTGGAGTAATTTTGCTTCGAGCTCTTTGCACATTCTATATATTTCAATTTATGAACATTTGAAGGTCCTAAAGTGGTTTTTGCAGGTCTAAAGAAGGATTACTAATGCATTTTTTGACTAAAGTTGCATTATTTTGGTAATCAACTGACCATGCTAAATATGTTTTGGGGAGTGCTCTGATGTTTTCGGACACTTCAAAGTTTATGTCAGGACTTGAGGAGGAAGGTGCAGAGGTCTCGAAGCTTGTCGAGAAGGATTGGATGCATGCAATTCCAAAACCAAAACTATTCAGGGACGTATGCTTTATGCTTCAAGCATTTTACTTTATGTTATGGCATGTTCTATATGTACATGCATAGATTGGATTGCATACATCAAATATTGATCATTGTTTAAATTCATAAAAGTATGGATCAATGTGCAAGAAGTACTCTTTTGCTTGTTTGCAGGAAAGATAGTTGTAGGAACTAGATGTGTATGCAACAAAGACAATTGTTGCTGGCATTTGTTTTTATGTTTTGCAAGTTATGGAGTCCATATATGAGTTTATGGCGTGCATGCCATGGGCATGTCAAGCCTTGTGTTGTTGGGTGGCCTATGTGCCACTGAGCTTATGATTAAATTTTTTTGGGATTCCATTTCCTGGGGAAATGCTGTCAAAATTTTTCCTACCGCATGGCGTTAAATATGCACTTGCCTTTAGGTAAGAGTGTTATGGCATGGTAACATGCCTTTTCTTCAAACATCAATAATATTTAGGCATGCTTATAAGCATGTACTTGATGGACATAGTACAATCAGAGTAGTAACAGGATCCCTACATATAATCCTTATGGATTTAGACCATAGGATTGCTAAGGGAAGGAGCTACACCTTCACCATTAGTAATGTGCACAAGCAATCCTATAGGTTTTAGGAAGTTGCATATAGGTACGGGAGATATATATATATGATACTCTCCAAACAAGTGAAGATTTACTTATCTTCACAAGAGTCTCACAGTATGATAAGGAGACTATGGGGTATTATTAGGAATACCCAATAAGTGACTAGTTTCACTCATACACATCGCTTGACCAAGTAGTGAAGCATTTCTGCTACACTACTAAGGAAACCAATTAGATGGGATCACAGAGATGGGTTTCATGCAACAGCATCAACGAGTGCTTATGTGATTCAAGTGATGTTTAGCAAGGCCAGAGGTATGGCACTAGCTCTATGATTCACAGCATAGATCCCTTAGTTAAGAAATAGCTGGGGTACCCAATACATATAGGTATATCGGGATCTATAGAGAGGTACTTAGACTTAGTCTTGGTACCTAAGAACAAGTTGGTTTGGAACAAAAAGGGATATCAATTGTTACATATTGACTAGAGCCAAACTAACTAGTTCCAGGACATGGGACTCATTTGAGTCCACTGACATGATTTTAGGATATGGGATTCATTAGAGTCCACTTACATATTCCATTATATATATTTGGTTTAGTGTAGGTATGACACCGTGAATTGGAAGAAGGTTCCACTGGTATGGGACGGTGGAAACGACTTCCCTTTGAGCACTCTTCTTCTATTGCCAGGGAGAAAAGGACTCATCATTCATGGCGCCATGTCTCACTAGATCAAAGGAGAGATCTTAGTAGACATCTCCTTAGGATTAGGAATTATCCTTCATAGTTTAGGGAAGATTTATTCTTCTATACTTAGGTGATTTTATCACCATTGGTATCACATACTCATTTTGAGTTTTTCAGGAAGGATAATTGAGTTTAATTGGATCATATAGATCCATGCACAGAGTATGGTTGGCAAAGATAGTTCTTTATTATGGATACACATGTGTTTACGGTATCATGTCACATCATTGTTGACCATTTTAGTAGAGGGCTTTGAACCTTATTAGGAATTTATTTTCTCCACTCTTCACTATATACACCTTCATTGGTTAGGGGAGATCTATTCTCCATCTTCATAGGAATATGTGTTATGAGGGATTATGCATTACTTATGGAAGAGAGGACTAAATAAATTCATGAGTTTCTCTTTTAAGGAAAGGAGAAAGTGGGAATCAGCTCAGAGATCTAGAGATCCATGAGAGATCTCACTTTGGTTCAGTGGTCTCACTTTAGCTCCTGCTCTTTGAGAGAGAGAGAGAGAAGGAAAGGAAAATATTATTTCTTCTTTGGAGAAGAATATAGTATGTTTTCCTTTACAGAGAAGAGATGTTTAGAAAACGTCTTTTAGTTTATTTCAGAAGGAATTCGTTTCCTCTACTTTTCAAGGTAATTTTCCTTCATATGGGAGTATGATTCTCCATTATTTTGGGGAGGAAAAACTATGCAGAACTTATATATGTGTTCTCAGTTATGGACGAGTAGAGCAAATGAATTCATAAGGAGTCTCTTCCAAAGGGAAAGGGAATGTGGAATAGATTTCACTACCAGAGCTCTTTTCCTTAGAGGAGATTATACAGAGATAGACATGGAGAGAGTTTCACTTTCTCATTTTGGTTGTCTAGATAGAAGTGGCACTCTTCTATCAAAAACAAGATGAAGATCAGTTAATCATGGTGGTTAGATTCAGTCTCACGTGTAGACCCCAGAGAGAAGTGGTTATGTTTATTTCCAGTGATGGTCATTGACTAGATGAGATGATCTAGTTATTGACATTAGTCAGACTGGGAGTAGAGTTATGACTTCTCTCTTTAGGGCTTCTAGGAGATAGAGATATATCTAACCTATTAGGGTACCAAACTCTTAGTTGTTGTTACGTCATGAGTATGATGAGTAAACATTAGTTAGGAGGATGGGTACTTAGGGATTATCTGAATCTCAAAGGGAATGCTTTCTGTATTCATATGGAAAACTACAGGGAAGAGAAATATTAGAGTTTGCACAAGTGCCAATAGATGCTCTTCCAATAGAACTTAGCCCACAGGTTATGGATGAAAAACCACAGACTTCTTGGTTGGTGAAATGTAGAGATTGCATTATGGATGCACACCCTCTTGGGTAAGGTGGCATAGATGCCACATGACATCACATGGGTATTTATACCACTTGGTAGAAGAGACATGAGGAGGTCTCATATATGACAGAGTCTCTAAGTGAGAGCAATATATCTTATAAAACAAAAGAGGAGCTCGGCGGCTAGGAGGTGAACCGCATGAATACTCTGTGTGCACTCACAAAAATTCGTCTTCCAATCAGTATGCTGTAGCAAAACTTTAGTAGATATGAAAGCTTTGGATGGAGTAACGCTAAAAAACTTGAAGGAATGCATCGGAATGAAGGACCTAGGCATTGAAACCTGAGGGGGAATGTTGAAAATTAAGTCTCAATCATGCAAAAGGACTCATCCATGAGTTTTGCAAGTGGACCAATAAAAAAGGACCTAAAGTCATGGAATAATGCTTTAAGTTGTATACCCACTTAGTGCCAATAGTGACTTTTCCTTGAGGAAAATGACATAAAGAACATGGTTGTGCCACAATTGCTTCACGTGTAGTAGTTTTGATCTGAGTTTCTGTAGGTTGGAGAAGGTGAATGGTGTTGATATATTTAGATCATGATGTGTGTGAACACACTAGGACTGTCGAGGCACTTGCTCCAAGCTTCTTCCTCTTCCTTGTGTTGCTCACGTGCTTCCATAGACCTCAAAGTCCAAGAATTGGTTTCAGAGTAGGTCGCCACTTCATCTAGGCTGTCGTTGACACCCCTTCGTCATAGTCTCAAAATTGCAGCACTTGTGTAGATGATTTTGTCTTTTTGTGCGAAAGATATATATATATGTTTTGGCTCACCAATATAAGCATCTCAAAGTCTGCTTCAGGTTTAGTAGAACTTGATAGGGTAGTTCTCTTCAACTTTTTGAGATACAGTCATTTTTCTACATCAGGGTATTTTAGTCAGTGGCCATGGCTAAAAGCAATGATGTATTTTGTATGTTGGCTATTGAGGATAAGTTGGATAGTATTGATTACCCATTATGGGTTTATATGATGTTTCATGTATTGGTTGCAAATGGACTATGGGATATTGTGTAGGGTATTAAAAAACATCCTATTACACCTACAAACATAGTTACTGAAGGTGATGCAGACGACATTGAAGATGGTGATGTTCTTCAGATTCCTATTTGTGTTACAGTTCCTACTGCACCTACTGCAAAGCAACTTTGTTGGGATGGTAGAGATGCTCAGGCACATGCATTGATAACCTTGTCTATCAAACATGCCATTATTTCCCACATTGCCAAACAACAAAGGATGATTGGGATACATTAACCACTTTGTACCAGGCACGTTCATGTTGCTTACCTTTGAAAAAATTTTGAGAGTGAGCACATGAATGAAGGAGATTCAATAGATATTTTTTTGACAAAGATCAAATATTTGAAGGAGCAGTTGATTTCTACCCATGAATTCTTGCCTGATAGTTCACTTGTGCAGATTGTTCTGAATGCTCTTTTAGATTCATATCATAGTTTTGCTTCTACTCTTTCATTGATGATGGAAGGCAATCCAAATGCCTTAACATTTGAGGATTTAGTCTTTGTTCCGTTGCATGAAGATCAGTCTAGGCAAAACAAGTCCATTATGCATGTTGTAGATCAAGCTTTCTTGGCTAGTCAAAAGGGCAAAGGTAAATGGAGCTCTTCTACTAGTAAGCAGAAATCTGCTAATTCTGCACAAGCAAAGAAAGATGACAGAGATGAAAAGAAAAAAGAAAAGTAGAAATTGTTTTGCAAATACTGTAAAGGAAAAGATCATGTCATAAAGATTTTTCCAAAACTCGTTGCTAAATAGACAAGGAAGAAAGAGGCTGGAATGGTTGTTACAGAGGCCTCTATAACCAAAACAAAGTCTGCTAATCTTGTGTAGAATGAAGAATGGGCATTTACCATTGTTTGTTGTTATGACCCATCTTCTCATGAATAGTGTATTGTGGGAACCACTATAAAAAGTCCAAGCTTATTTGTAAGAACTTTTTGTCAAGTGAAGTAGTGAGATCTCTCTCCTTGCAAACTTGTGTTATGGCTTGTCTATGCACTTTGAGTGTATAATGCTTGATTTTGGGTGTGTGACACTAATTTTAAGTGTGATGAAGTATTATCTAACGTGTTTGCATTATTTTGAAGCATTTGTCTACGATTATACACTTGTTTAGGTGACTTAAGCATGTGAAGAAGGATTTTCTAGAAGTTTGTGAGTTTTGTTTGATGCTCTTAAGACACTTCTATTGCATTTTTTCATATTTATGTGGAAATCTTTGAAATGAGCCATATAATGCATGCAAGCAATTAATCACAAGGGAAATACAAGCATTTTGGTGATCCAACTTTGTGATCATATCAAACAAGGAATTAACAACCCTATCAATGAAGTGTGTACTTCATCCTATAGAAGAAGCCTGTGTTTGACCTCATCAAGGTAGGACATGGCCGCCATGGCTTGGAGGAGTTTTCCTAAGTGATTGTAGTTCACTTCTTACTTGGCCATTGATGATTATATCAAAGAGTGATTTGACTACCCCATCATTTTTTGACAGGAGGCCTTGATCATATTTGGAGGCCTTCTTGATCACCAAGCATGAAAGGAATGATCATGGAAGCCATGTACTTGATGTCTTAAATAACATAGTACTAGATTGCATTCAAGATCTCCTTGGTGGCTAATGTGAGATCGTACATCTAGTACTCAACTTGACACCCACCCATCCCATCTGCTTACTACCTCCACCTAAAATTAGGGGGAGGTCTACCCTCCATGGATTGATGATTTGAAAGTGAATGAGTGTGCCCTATACCACAAGGGAACATTGAACAAACTTATGCATGAAGGAAAGAAAACCAAATCCTATCACTTAGTTGATACTAAGAAATCATATTGGACCTTTCCACCTTTGGGAGGCGTAGATGCACCTTTCATAAGTATCCAAGAACTTTGTTCCTCAAAGGTACTAGATGTATTAAATCTATGAAGACTGTATGAAGGGTGAATTTTAGCTTATAAAACTAGATTTTGAAGCACAATTTAAGTATCAAAGCCAACCCATCTTTGTGAATGGCATGTACCAAGGCCAACCTTTGTTTGTGAAGGACATGCATAGGGTATGTAGTTCGCACCCCAAGAGCATCATCCTAGAGAACAAAAGGCACTCAAATGAGCACATGAGGTTCTTAATCTTCTTAGGCTCAAAAAGAAGCCACAAATGCTACCCACCAAGGAGTAACTAGATTCCAAGATCATAGGAATAATCCTCTTGAATGACGTGTTATTATTAAAAGACCCTCTTTAGGAACCAAGATCTAGCCTCATCAAGTTGCAAAACTATTTAAGGGATTCATATGAAGGTCATGGGGATCCTCATGATCATGTCACCGGATTCAAACAAATTCTTCAAAAGAGCAAGTAGATGATTTATTTGTGCAACATCAAGCCTTTGGGCTGACACTCAAAGGATCTACTTTGATGTGGTTTCAACCACTTTGTATAGAAAATTTTGGTAACTTAAATTGATTACTCAAAGAACTCATAGGTGAGTTCTCTAAAAGAGGAGTCAAACATGACACCTTTTTTGTTGATCCATAGTTTCAAAAATTATGGAGCCCATGAGATTAGTTGCATGATGATTCAAGCATTACATTAAATTATGTGCACCTTGTGTGTTACCCTAGATGAAAATATCATCCCATTATTCATTTATGTATTGTTCAATGGTGAACTATGCAAGTTAGTATTTTGATGGCATCCATCTTATGTGGATGATTGCATTAAGTAATGCATTGGCCTAGAAGATAATCTAGCTAAACATCTCAAGATCTCCAAGGATTCTACAAAAGGTAGTAGCATTTCCCTAGCGGTTAGAGGCCATATGGATATAAAAGCCCCCCGTACTATCAACAAAACCTGCCACACTATTTGTGACATCAATCTAGGCAATACCATGGATGATAGAAACCTTATGGATCTATGAAGCAAGATTTTACTCCTAAGTCTATCCAAAACTCATATGGGAAACCATCAATACAACCAATGCTAGATCAACAACAACCTCATTCAAACCAAGTTGCACTAGTAAATATATAGTTAGTTAGTTAGTTAGTTAGTTAGTTAGTTAGTTAGTTAGTTAGTTAGTTAGTTAGTTACTTAGTTAGTTAGTTAGTTGAGGGAATACAGAACAAGCCTTAAGCCTTAGTATCTATCAATTCAATGATTAATACTAAGAGTTGCTACTCAAATTAGGACTATGTTTAGGATGCTTACATAGAAGATCCAACTAATTATTAAATATGATAAAAGATTTCCAAGCATAAATTTGGGATCATGTTCAATCTCCATATGTAGAAAAAAAAAAATTGGAAATGACATGATTTTGGTACACAACCCCAAAACGTCAAGAGAAAACTAGAGTAAGAGGGGTAATACTACCTCAAAAAAACTCAATTGCCAAGATGTCCATGCTTCAAGTGCTAAGCAGATTACATAATATGCGATTTTTGTCATTGTTGGTGCAAGGAGCAAGCCTAAGAGCTTGGCCTATCCTCTTTGGATTTCTCTCAAACTTTGTGAGGCATAAATCTAAATCTCTTGGAGCTTATTTTTAAAGGTTTAAAAGGTTAATCCTTTAAATTAATTTAGTCAAAAGGTAAACACAAAAGTTGGAACAAATCACATGATTAAAGGGAGCCAAAAGTCATGACTTTATTATTAATTCAAATTTAGATTGATCCTAAAAGGTAGGACTACTTTTTAGCTAGAATACCCAACCAAATGTATATAAATACTACTTCTCTAATCGTGGGAAAAGTAGAGCATTGTACCGAGATTAGAGCCGAGTTTCTTAGCATACATTGTAATGTCTTAAATTGAGAGAATTCCTCCAAAACTTCTTTGTATCATATGTGCAATATCAATACACATTATGATTCATATCTACTCATTTGTTTACTATTGTAGTAATTTGAGTCACTCAGTCATCTTCTCTGAGGCATTTCTCAATGTGTGGATACTCTTTCTCTAATCTATGATTGGACCACGTAGGTATGACTTTTGTGATATTACATACAAAGTTTCATCAACATTGGTTTTGTAGATCTCAAGATATGAATTTTTACATGTGACTATGTCTACACACCTTCATCTTCTTGAAAAATTGGGGTGACCCCCAAACTTCTTAAACTTATAACTCAATGCATAGTGAGTCTAAATTCATGAAATTACTTGCTTTTGTTCTCTTAGCACTTTAATTGGAAGTCTGGGAAATCTCTCTGGTTAAGTTGTACCAAGTTGTGAGCACTAAACAAATCCCTAAGAGCTTCTCATCCAAAAATATAAGGTTTCTCAAGATTTGTGATCTTCAAACTTATCTATTTTGTCACGGAGATTTGTGAATGATGTTCCAAAAGATGTAGATGTTCTCAATGAGTTTTTGGGAAGCTAAGGGAGTGTAATAGGTATCTTTGAAGTTACTTTTGCTGGTGTTGAGCAAGATTTTTTCAATACTCCCTCATCTCTGCAACTATCCCATCACCTCTTCATAGTGCTATCAGAGCAAAGATCAACTAACAATTATGGGTTACGGATTCCCCTCATGCATTGAAAAATTGGATCAAGTTAATTATTCAGCTTGGTCTCTTAGAATGGAGGCTTATCTACAAGGAAGGAACTTATATGGATACATTTTTGGAGATGAGATGATGCCAATACTCAGAAGCAAGAGCCAACCAACACAAGAGGAGCAAGAAAGGTTGAATGCATCATGCTCAAAGGATGCTTTGGCAAGTTCATAAATTCTCAACTCTATCTCTGACTTTTTACTCCCTCACATTAGGAATTGTAAAACCTCTCAAGATACATATAATTCTTTGGAAGAATTCTTCTCCTCAAGCACCAAAGCCTATGGACGATGTTTACACACTCAAGAAGATGCCCAAGCAAAGTGTGACTAACTTTGTCACCAAGATGAAGGGAGCAAATCATGAGGCATTTCATCAATGGGATCAAAGCTAATGACAAGTGGGATGCCTTCACCATAGCTATCGACCTCTACATGGACATGCAAGTATCTCATTTCAACACACTCATGGGGCAAATTTTTACACATGAAGCAAAGATTATGAAGAATGGTAAAAAATTGAAAGATAATTAATCCTCTACCCTCTATATAGATAAAAGTAAAGGCAAGGCCAGCAAAGGGAAAGTTAAGAAATCTTATGGTGAATGAAGTGCCTCTCAAGACAATTTTGCACACTTGACATAAGAGGTTTTCCATTACTCCCGGACAACCTTGGATCAGACATGTGAAAGACATCCATGATTGCTAACAGAATCACATGTGGATATACGATCAAAAAAAATTAAAGCAACTGCAAATGGAAGTTGGTCCAAATTATGCATTTCAGGGTACTGCCTCCTCGGTAGTGGAAGTAGATGACCTAGGAATTAGTTGTACATAATGAGGCCATCAATGGAGGAGAAATGAGATGAAAGAAAAATTTCATGCATGGACTCACACTTGCTATATCATTACATGCATCAAGGACATTCAGGTTAGGCACAGTAAGAAGTAGCATCATGGTACAAATATGGCAATCTTAAGGGATGAGCCTGATGAGAATAGAATGTGCAGCAAGGGTAATGAAGGAAAGATGGATGCAACAGTTCTAGTTAGAGGAGATCTCTCTAGGGCCTAGCCAAAACCAAGATAGAGCAGCACGATGAAGTGAACAAACAATTAACAAGAGTTGGAAAAGTCAAGTTTAGGCACTTAATGGAGTTGGGACCAATCGTGTAGAATCAAAGCCCCCAAACCAGAGCACCTATTTCCTCAAAGCCCGACGGAAGGAATAGGGACCTACATCTGATGACAAGTTGATTATGGAAAGATTTTACAAGAGTGCAATTACTCATATGCATGGGGAAGAACTTTAGAACCTTACTCAAATGGCCATATGGGAAACTAGTAGCCCGCATAGCTACGTTGAAAGATGAGCCTCTCCCTCTGGTAAATGTATCTAGGCTCAAGGTATATCACACATAAAATAAAGAAAAACACCATTGCACA
This sequence comes from Ceratopteris richardii, assembly GCA_020310875.1. Taxonomy (NCBI): domain Eukaryota; kingdom Viridiplantae; phylum Streptophyta; class Polypodiopsida; order Polypodiales; family Pteridaceae; genus Ceratopteris; species Ceratopteris richardii. Next base: position 148,371,113 of record CM035411.1, on the reverse strand, counting down.
TAATTCACTTTTTGGATAAGGGTAGAAATCTGAATATAACCCATCAATCTTCCTCTTTTGATCCTTGGGTCTAGACTAGAATCTCTCTTCACACATCCTTTTTGTTATGTACTCTTGTTTTGTTTGCTCTGGGTGGAGCGATCTTTGTAAGTGGGCACTGTACATCTAGTGGATGTTCAGGATATTGAATTGGCACAAGAGGATCTTTTTTGCACAAATTCAGACTATTTCTAGAGTTATGTCACTTTTGAAAATTGCAGGTTAGCCAATCTAAAGCAAACAATTTCACCAACTACAAAGGATTGCACCTATGGATTTCAAAAGCAAGTACCAACCAATCCAAATCAGTTTCCACCCAAATGTTGTTACATGCCCGTAAGTATTTTGACTATGTATGAGCATTGATATCAAAGCATTAATTACAGCCGACATCCACACTGTCAACTTAAGGTCACCATTTGTAATGCCCTTCTTGGGGTGAAAATCCAAGATCTCATTCATGCAAATGGACAGATCTAGGAATCGAAGCTATCATGATACAATATGGGAAAGCCAGACACTAATAGTATATAAGGAACCTTATGGAGAGGCAAAGTATATACATAGATATACATACAAACACAGAAGGGGGGATACACCACATGCATAGGGCAAGAAAAGGGGCAGATAAGGATAGACAGAAATACCAATTAGGGGAGGAGGAGGAGGAGGAGGGAGGAGGGAAACAGATAGACCCTTATGTTAGGGCATCAAGGTGGCGATTCTACTTCTTATTCCATCATTGATTGATTTGTAGAAGCATCTAGTTCTATGAAGGAGGGAAATAGATAGACCCTTGTACTAGGCGAAGGAGGGAAATAGACAAACCCTTGTATTAGGGCATCGAGGTGGGCGGAGGAGGTAAATAGATAGACCTAGGCATCAGGGTGGTGATTCTACTTCTCGTTCCATCATTGGTTGATTTGTAGAAGCATCTAGTCCTATGAAGGAGGGATCCCACCTTCAGTCTTTTCCATCTCTCTTCTTTAACTTTGGCCCATAGGTCTTGTGGCTAGTTTGTTTCTACCTCAGGAATTAAGGAATCGATCTCCACAGTTTCTAACCGTAATTCCTCTTCATGATCATAGCCTTGGCTCGTGTTTTCTGAGCTTGTCAACAGGGTCACTAGTACCACTGCTCTTTCTAGGTTCTCTTCCAGCTATGTGTACTTGAGTGGCACTAGATTCTAAGGGTGGAGTAGTTGCTATCCCAACATTGGTTGAGGTTGAGCATACCCTTGATACTCATAACGTTGAGCATACCCTTAATACTCATAAGGTCTCTGAGCCATTGGGGGTCCTTGATATGGAGCATACCTTGGAGCCTCCCTAACTTGTTCTCTTGGTTGATGTCCATATGGCCTAAATTGATGAGGCTATAGTTGCTTAAAATTTCAATTTTAAGAGCAATTTTCAATAGTGTGATTGGTGTATTTCTGCTAAATCTGAGAAGGGGCATCAGACTAGGTTGGAGTCTTATGGATCTTCAAGTCATCAGCTAAGTTATCTTTGGGGTCTATGCACTCCCTAAGATACTCATCCAAAGTTGCTAGGAATTTCAAGTCCTCAAATTCCCGTTGGTTAAGCCATCCAAAAATAATTATATCATTTTTGGTTGGGTTCATCATTTCATGGCTAGAAATCAATCCACATATTGCTTAAATCTTTTGGTTGCAAGTCTTACTGACTCATTGCTTGCTTGTTTAAATTTGTGCATCAAAGAAGAGGTATTATGTTTTTCTCCTCTCTTAGTGAAACCAATGAACCCTTCTAAGAGTTGTTCAATGTTAGCAAACCTATTGGGATCCAAGGGTTCAAACTACATCAAAGATGTTCCTTAAAATGTGAGTCCAAAAGCTTGATATTAAATAAAGAACTCATCTATTTGCTCAACCCCAATCACTTGTTTAAATTCATCCATGTGATCATAAGGATTTCTTGATCCATCATAGTGGTTCCTTAAGCATTTTGCTACTTGTTACGGTCTCAATTTTCTACCCACATCATGTTTCTCAATCTCGCTATAGATCTATAAAGTCCATCTAGGTATATAAGCACTCCATGAAAGTTTGTAGAAACATATTGCAAGAAAGTTATATACTTTCTCTCCATCAAAGACATGACTTCTAAAGAGTAGATAAAATTGTGCATGTCTTTAGATGTCAACATTAGCTCACTTCTAGAATCACTAGAAGTGTTTGAGTATATGCAGTGGATGCTTCGCTGGTTTACACTCCCTGCTAATGAGATTACACTCCTTTGAGTCCCTAAGACACATCCTGATCTCAAGTTTATTCATGGTCTACAAATCCTCATAATTTCTCTAGCCCTAAGTTCTTTCTCATTACTTTTGAATGTTTTTTTATGTTTATTTTAGGTCCAATTGATGTTTTTGAATAAGAAATTTCCCAATTTAACTTCTAGATCAATTAGGGTTTGTTCTTTAGTTCCATGATACACAATGCTTAGGCTCATAGACATTACATGACACATGAGACTCATGATACAATACTTGGGCTTCTAGGTGATACATGATACATGGGTGTGCGATACACAATACATGAAACTTTAGCGGACGACACATGATACATGATACATAATACATGGCCAAGGGCGGTGACACATGATACTTGTAGGTATCAATTATACACAGTACTTGGTGTCCATGATACAATACTTGGAAACTCACGATACACAACCCTTGCCTTATTGAGATATGATACCTCAACGATACATGATACATATGTCATATGATGACACTTGGATTATATCACGATACATGATACTCATCAAGGGTGACATGCGATACTCGATACTTGAGTATCACATATCAATAATCGACTTGTTATGATACATGATACGTAGGTATCATGATGCACAATTAAGAGTAAGGTTTTGGTGATACACAACACCTTCCATCTATTGGTGACAACACAAAAATTTGGTATTATGATACTAAACTCAACTGGTCAAGATACTTTTCTTACACAAAATTAAATTCTAAAGTGATAAGTGAGTTTCTTGTGCTCTCCTCTCTTCCTCTATGTGCCTGTATCAAAAAAACAGCTTTGTTTTATTTAAAAATGTCCCTCACAATACTCGGAATGTGTCATTTCTCTCCATGTGTGTGGATATGTATGAAAATGATATGTTCAATGTGTAGAGATCACCTCAAGGATTGGCTCTCCATGTGTGTGGATATGGATGAAAATGATATGTTCAATGTGTAGAGATCACCTAAATTCCTGTTGTAGATCAAGTTCTAACCAATACAAGATCCCATAATGCAGGTCGTTGATCTCACTCTCCACGATGCTTGTGGTTTTTGCAAATGAATTTTGATGTGGTTTTTTGGTTTTACTCACTGATCAAGATTAGTTATCTTTGAAAAATTGCTTTTTTTTGTTGTTTTGAGTATCTTGACCTACTCCAAAGCTATTTGTCTAACTCCTAACCCTAACTTCTTCACTCCTACCCTAACCCTAAAAAACTTGTTACACACACACACACTGTGTATGAGAAAACAAGCGAAAGTGATTGATGATTTCATGTTCACTAGGCATCTTGACTTAAGCCTTTGTCCCCAGCAATGACACCAAAAACGTGTGCATCAGACTCGCAAGGTCCTATGCACATGTCACAAATGAGACTAGAGAGTCTTCACATGTCCAACATGTGCACATAGTGGTGGTTTAATGCACATATTAAATTATCAAATAGAGAGTATGAACTAGTCAAGTGCATGGAAGCATGTGCATTAGTGATGGTCCATGTGGGAAGGATCAAAGAATGCATGCACAAGGGGGTATCCACCTCACTTGAAACCTTCTACACACAGGTGTGTTTCATGATACTTGATGCAGCATCAAACACAAAAGAAGCAATATCTCCTAGTTGATAGTCAAATGTGCTCTATAGTTCCTTTCAAAGCTCCCAATGAGATGCATCCAATGGTTGTATTTCCAGCTTGATTGGGCTACTCTGTCCAAAGTTACACCTAAAAAAATAAGTCCCAAGAATCATCATACCCTAAGCTTGGTCCTTTCACACAAGAAACCCACACTTTCTCTAGAAATCCCTAAATTACTACTATGCAATGTAGATCTATAAAGTTGAAAGTGTACTATAATTTAAGAATTAGGAAGATGGCTCCAAATCAAAGAAGTAGCTCCAAGGAGGTAAACATATACATATTTAAATTAGATTTTTGTATTTCAACAATTTCTCTTTTGTATAGAAGTTTTATACTCTCCAATGAAGATCTATAGAGTTGTTCCAATACAAAGGTGAACCCACATCAAAGAAGATTCAACATCAAGTTTCAATCTTTTAGCAAAGTGTTTTTGCAAGAGGATGAAAGTTGGATCATCCTACATTTCACAAGGAAGATATGGATTGTCATGAAGCCCAACAATAGAGGAGCTCACAAAGTTCAAAGGAAGCACTTTGATCAGAGAAAGTATCATTGGACGGGATGCATCCTTGAACTTTAACATAGTACAAAAGGAATGATATTCAAAGTCCAACATGAAAATCCATCATGAAAATCCACAACAATGCAATGACAAGTTATCCTTCAAATTGTTGATATATCTAGGTAGTGATGTGTGTGAAAACACTAGGGCCTTTAGGGCACTTTTTTTCCTCTTTAGGAGGTTTTCTTCCCTAGCTTGAATATACGCCTATAACCTTAATGGGTCACTTGTCTTTGTAAATTCTCTTGGTAATACATTCAGTATTGTGTGTTGTGCTCCAAGCTTCTTCTTCTTCCTTGTGTTGTTCGCGTGCTTTCTCAGACCTCAAACTCCAACAATTGGTATCAGAGCAGGTCATTGCTTCATCCAGGGCATAGTCAACACCCCTCTAGTCATAGTGTATGAATCATACAAAAAATTGGTGAGCATACTCAAGATCTTCTCTTTGTGGTGTCAAAATCACGATCTGAGCTTGTTTCGGCCTCCAAACGCACTATTGCAACACCTATGTAGGAAATTTAGTCTTTTTGTGCCAAAGATATATATAGGTTTTGATTCACCAATATAAGCACCTTGAAGTCTGCTATAGGTTTAACAGAACTCGAGAGGGTAGATCTGTTCAATTGTTTGAGATACAGTCATTTTTTTGCAATTTAGTCAGTGGCCATGGCTGAAAGCAATGATGTATTCCGTATTTTTGCTATCGCAGATAAGGTAGATGGTACCAATTACCCATTATGGGCTTATATGATGTGTCATGTATTGGTTGCAAAAGGACTGTGGAATATTGTGTAGGGTGTTGAAAAACATCCTATTACACCTGCAAATACAGTTACTGAAGCTGATGTAGATGGTGTTGAAGTTGGTGATATTCTTCAAGTTCTTATTTGTGTTGCGGCTCATGTTGCACCTACTGTAGAGCAACTTTGTTGGAATCGAAGAGATGATCAGGCACATGCATTGATAGCCTTGTCTATCAAATGTGCCATTATTCCTCACATTCGTTCTTGCAAAACAGCAAAGGATGCTTGCGATACACTTACCACTTTATACCACGCAAGGAATGAGGATCATGTTGCTTACCTCCGAAACAATTGGAGAGTGAGCACATGAAAAAAGGAGATTCCATGGATAGTTTTTTGACAAAGACCAAATATTTGAAGGAGCAATTGATTTCTGCTAATGAAGTCTTGACTGACATTTCACTTGTGCAGACTGTTCTGAATGGTCTTCTAGATTCATATCAGAGTTTTGCTTCTTCTCTTTGACTGGGCAGAACAGGTCCATTATGCTTGTTGCATATCAATCTTTCCTGGCTAATCAGAAGGGCAAAGGTAAATGGATCTCATCTACTAGTAAGCAAAAATCTCTTAATCCTACACAATCAAAGAAAGATGATAGAGACGATAATAAAACAAAAAAGCAAAAATTGTTTTGCAAATACTGTAAAGGAATGATCATGTCATAAAGAGTTTTTCAAACTAGCTTCAAAAGAGGCAAAGAGGATAGAGGTTGGAATGGTTGTTGCAAAGGCCTCTACACCCAAAATAGAGTCTGGTAATCTTGTGCAGAATGACGAATGGGCAATTACTACTGTTTGCAATTAGGATCCATCTTCTCATGAACATTGTATGTCTACACTAGACTGAGATGTTTGGTAGTTTGATATTAGGGCAACCAAACATATTACCTCGCAAAGCAGTTTCTTCACTTCACTTGACTTGCCCCTATGGGGAATATTGTCGCATGCACCACTAACTCCTCTTATCCTATCATGGGGGTTGGTAAGATCATTTTGACTACTCCTGATGGTAATTCTTTTACATTATCGGATGCTTTATTTGTACTAAGGATCAAGAAAAATCTATTATCAGTTTCAGCATTAGCCAAGATTGTCTTGGTTGTGAAATCTATTGATGACAAATGTACAATTTATGATTTGTCAAATGCCAACATCATTATTTCTTATGGCATTTTATAACTTGGGCTGTATAAGCTCATAGATTATGCAAAATTTGTGAATGATTCAACATGTGTAGTTCAAGATTCTCAGGCTATGTCACATGCAAAGCTTTGGCATGCACACTTTGGTCATTTGAATTTTTCCAATTTGCAATGCCTATAGAAATCTGAAATGGTGTCCTCTTTGCCCAAACTTGGCACCTGGTAAATATGTCTATGAAGGTTGTATTTTGGGAAAAATGTAGCGTTCCTCCTTCTTAAAAGATGGTTTAGTTCGAGCTACTCTGAAATTGCAGCATTTTCACAGTGATGTTTGTGGTCCTATGCAGACACCTTCCTTTGGGAACTACCTTTACTTCGTGACTTTCATTGATTATTTTTCTAGGCATGCATGGGGGTATCCAGTAAAAGAAAATTCCAAAGTGCTTATGTGCTTCAAACAATTTTTGGTTTTGGCTAAAAAAATTTTAGCATGTAAAATAGGCACCCTCCATTCTAATCTAGGAGGGGAATATATCTCTTCTAACTTTAATGCATTTTTGGCTGAATGTGGGATAAAATGTTAGTGTACAATGCCATATACACCTCAATGGAATGGATTTGTTGAAAGGAAGAATAAGTCACTCATGGAGATGGTGAGGTGTATGGTCAAGAGTTTGGTTTTACAACATAGTTTCTAGCTTGAGGTTGTTATGTGTGCAGCATATGTATTTTACAGGTGTCCCACTAAAGCATTGCAGTCTATCACCCCTTATGAGGATTGGCATGGTTGCAGGCCATCTGTTTCTCACTTGCGTGTCTTTTGTTGTCTAGCATATGCATTAGTGCCTGAACAAAAACATAGGAAATTGGATGATAGAGGAGTAAAATGTATCATTTGGTACAGTTCTGAAAGCAAAGTCTATCGTCTATATCATCCACACACTAAATGCATTTTAGTTAGCCGTGATGTTTTTTGTGGAAGATTCTATTTAGCCATTAATTTCATGTACTAAGGAGACATCAGTTAGCTCCAAAGATGTGTATGACACTTTGTTTCCTCTTTTTATAGGTGGACAATCTAGTGTTGGTCCAAATAAGGCAATTTCTTAACCTTTATAGGTTTCACATAATGATGCAGATCATTCCATTTCTCATGCAGATTTACATGATGCACTTATTGATGAGAGAACTGATATAGAGGAGGCAAAAACTATGCCTAAATGGCTATTATAAACTTTACAAAATAGAAAATTAGATGCATCTTTGTCATATCATACTCGTTCAGGCTCTCATAGTGCTTCTTTTGTGTCAGATTGCTATGCTATGGCTGCCTCTAGCCTTTGTGATGAGAATGACCTTGTTTCGCTTGATGAAGCACAAAATTCAAAAAATTGGATGGTTGCTATGCAATCAGAATATGATGCTATTGAGAAAAATAGTACCTTGTCTTTATGTGACTTGCCTCGTGGCAAGAAGGCCATTGGCACTAAGTGGATATACAAGTTGAAGTGTAAGCCTGATGGAACAGTTGACATGTATAATTCTAGGCTTGTTGCAAAGGATTATGCTCAAGAAAGAGCCATTGATTTTGATGAGACCTTTGCTCCTACATGCCGAATGACTACTATTCGTAGCATCTGTGCACTTGTAGCTCATCATAGTTGGAACGTACATTAGTTAGAGATTAAAACTAGATTTTTGAATGGTGACTTGCATGAAGAAGTGTACGTTTTTTAGCCCCATGGTTTTGTGCAGAAAGGCTATGTTAACAAAATGTGCAAATTGAAAAAGGCATTATATGGTTTGAAGCAAGCACCACCTACTTCGTATGAAAAGATACATAGCAACCTAATTGCACATGGTTTTGAAAATAGTCCAACTGAGAGCACCTTATATGTTAAGCATGCAAATAATGTGCTTATGATCATTGTTGTCTATGTTGATGATATGATGCTCACTAGTCCTCATGAGAAGCATATTTCTCATCTTAAGGATGATTTTCATGCCTCATTTGAGATGCCATATTTGGGGCATTTCCATCGTTATTTGGGCATTCAGTTCATGCAGAATAGCTTTGTGTCAAACAAAATATATTGACACATTATTGTAACTTTTTTGCCTTGAAGACTGCAAACCTATTGCTACTCTTATGGAAACAGGTTAATGGTTGAGTCTTCATGATGTTGGATACATTTGATGTTGTTCTCTATCAGCAAGTTGTTGGATGCTTGATTTACTTATGCATTACTTGGCCAGATATTCAATTTGCTATCTCACAAATGTATGCATTGAGTAGGTCTCAAGCATTGGTAGGGAGTTAAGTGCATCTTTTGCTACTTGAGTGGTACCCAACTACTTGGATTGTTTTATCCCAAGGGGGGGTCACTAGAACCATATTTACATGTTTTTTTTGACTCTAATTGGGTTGGTTGCTATGACACTCGTGTGTTCACTAGTGGTTTTTGGTCTCTGCTATAGCGGCTATTGAGTGTGTGTGTGTGTGTGTGTGTGTGTGTGTCTCAAGCCCTTATGGCTGATTTGGGTGTTAGTCAATCTTCTGCCACCACCATCTTCACTGACAATTAGAGTGCATTGGTAGTTGTGAGGAACCTTGTGTTCCATGCTTGCAGTAAGCACATTGAGGTGCCCTATCATTATATCAGGGAGAGGTTCTCTACTCGAGAAATCAATTTGTCATATGCACCCACACAGGAGAACATTGCAAACCTTTTCACAAAGGCTTTGTCTAAGGAGAAGTTTGAATCTTTTCACAAATCTTCAGGCTTACTTCCTTTTGTGGATTGATTCCACATAGCTTGGAACTTCCTTATACATGAGTGGCAGCTCCTCATTCACTGCATCACTCATAGGGGGGGTTTCTTGATATATTTAGGTAGTGGTGTGTGTGAACACACTAGGATCGCCGAGGCACTTTTTTCCCTCTTTAGAAGGGTTTTTTTCCCTGGCTTGTATATATGCCTATAACCCTAACATGTCACTTATCTTTGTACATTATCTTGGTAATACATTCAGTATTGTCTTTTGTGCTCCAAGCTTCTTCTTCTTCTTCTTCCTTGTGTTGTTCGCGTGATTCCGAATACCTCAAACTCCAACACAAACTATAAATGCCAATTAATTTTATTTTTTGATTGTTAACAATTTTATGGGCGAACACTATTTTGAAAATGTTTTTCGTTAAAACTTCTATGAATGTGTTCAAAGAGGATATAAAGAATTTGATAGATGCAAGTGTGAGTGGAGATGGACACCTTTATCTACAATAGAGTTTATGTAGTTGCTTCATCATCAAGGGGGTGTGGTAGATTGGAGATTCTACCTTCATGTGATTTGCATAGTTATTTGCCAATCTTGATAATGATAAAATCTCTCTCACTAGTCAAAGATTGAGATGGAGATACAATCTGCAACGAAGTGCAAACATGGCTTGCATAGGGCCATAATGTTACATTTTTTGCATATGCATATGTTTGTGTTCATTTTTTGCACAAAAAGAAATTATCACACTCCATAAATGCGGATTGGAAATGAGAATGCAGGATTGGATAAGCTTCTTCCTTCATCATGGAGAGAGAAAATAGTTGATCAAAAGGGAGACACAACCAAATTTTTTTTTATCTACAAAACAACTATTTTGTATAGCATTAGCAGGAAAAAATATCATTTTTTTCCTAACAAAAGATGGAGATCAAAAAGCTGACGGGTGTTAGATTCTTACATACGCACCTTAGAATAGACATATATTCAAATTTGTGATGAAGACTCTAAAATCTTTGATTTCTCTATGAATGGAGATTGGTTTCTTGCAAATTAATGGGAATACTTAATCATGTGATGAAGACTCTAAAATGTTTGATTTCTCTATGAATGGAGATTGGTTGCTTGCAAATTAATAAGAATATTTAATTGAGGGTAAATCAATGCACAAAAAATAGGAAACTTCAGATTTATCTAAATAAATGAGTTCACCATGACATATTAACATTAAAAAAAAAAAGAGTTTATTAATTTCTATTTTTCAAAATTTAACTTTCAAAAAATATTAAGTATAAAGGTCACTTTCTTCTAGCTCCAATTCATTTTTACAAAACTTTGTGTCCAAGATCTTGTGCACTAGCTTACATGTGTTAATGAGTGTAAGTTTGTTAATCACTTTCATATTTCTTTTTGGTTTGGTATGTGAATTTGCAAATTACTTATGAGAAAGACTTAATGAACGATTAGTTTTTTTCAACTTTTTTTTGCAACTACTAGTAAAATCCCCTATATTTGATTTACATTAATGTGAATATGAAGGGTAGTGTCCCATACCACCATAATTTATATCCAAAAATGATGTGTGGATGATATTTATCTTAAATTCCAAAGGCTATACTCCATGGAGAACATTTTATTTATTAAGAAAATTTGAAGTCAAGGAATTACCTCTATGTTTTCTATCTTGGTTAGGGTTCTAGGGATTGCATCACAAGATAATGATATGTCCTATATTCTCAAACTATCCCATGATTATCTTGAAAGTTTCAAACCTCTTCATGGAATAAACATCCATCCTTCTTTTCTAAGTTCTTCAGTGCAATTCCAAGTGCCTTGAAGTATATTCAAGATCTTGTTGGTCCTTTCTTAACTAACTTATAGTGACAAGAGTTTATTCGTGTCATTAGATTCCTTAATTATCTAAATCTTTTAGAGAGCTACCCTAGGCCTTCAAGGAATCGTTCTAGTGCTTAAGTCTAAGCATCCATTAATGCTCTTGGATTTCTTCTTGAAATCCCTTTAAGGATAGGTGAACATAAGTTTGACCTTCCACAAAGTTTATTATGGTTGTAGGCAACATACTTGGAATTCAAACATCTACCTTTAATTTTTTATTTTCTTTAAAGAAGTATAGGCTTTTGCAAGTTCTATCAGCTTTGTGCTTGCAACCATCTTCTTTGAATCTTTTCTGATCGTGATGGCGTCCCAATGTTCACTAACTTTAGCACGCCCTTAATTTCTTTTTCTTTAGCAAATCCTTCTTTTCTTAACATATATAACCTAAAATATTTTCTTCTAGACTATCATCTTCATCCATGAATCTATACTCATGGAACTAATTGCACCAATTTTGATCATTTTTGGTACTTTCTTCCCCCTTTTGAAGAGTTTTCATCCTTGAAAATTATAAGGTATTTAATTTTATTCAAAAAATGTGGAGTCAAGTGCTATGAATCATACTAATTGTCCTTAATTACTCTTATCTTTGTCTAAATCTTGAAAGTATCGTTTTCAAGAAGATGTACTAGAAAAGAATTTCAAGTCTCATATTTAACCAAACATCTTCTTTAGGGATCTCGTTGTCCACTTGTCCTAACATATTTATGAACTTCTTCTTGATTTTTAAGCAATCTCATGAATTGTAATATTCCCTAAAATATAAGTTTCTGTTTTTTGTGTTAGGAGAAGTAGTTTTAGCTTCAAGGCTTATTGTATCATAAGATTATGTGAGAAAGTCAATGGTACTCTTGAATATGAAAACTTTTCTCCTTTCATATTTGTATCCTAAGAACTTTAAGTTCCTCCCATTTGGAACTATTGCATTCTCCAAAGATAAGTTGTCTTGAATTTCATCTTGAGATGCAAATATCTTGAATGAATGAAGCCATAAACTAATTGGGAATCTTTTTTTAGAGGAGGTATTTTTGAAAGTTTCATGATGACTTTAAGTAATATAAACCATTTCTATTAATGAAAATAAACTTAGGACACCTTAGTTGAACTTTTATACACTAACGATTTGTACTTAAGTTCAATTGCTTGTATTTATAATTTTTATCATTGTCTCATATGGAATTTGTTAAGAGCTCTATTTCATGCTATTCTTAGACCTTTTGAAACCATGTTGGGGTTTTATTCTACTTAGGATAGGTATGAAACCACATAAAAGAGATTAAAATGCCTCTTAATCTAGTTGTGATTTCCCTTCTTTAGAACCTTTCCAAAAGATTGTCTCTAAGTATCTCTTATACTTAGAGTTAGCATTGAATATGCTAGGTTCTCTATACTTATGTATACATGACATTGGATCCATGTCATTAAGAAAATATTTACCCTAAAAAACTTTTGAAGTCATCAAAGAAATGCATATTCAGATGCAAAGTATTTCATGTGTGAATTAACTATCATTTTGGGAAGGAATTTCCAAGCACTTATGTTGCAAAATCTAGCTATAGAAGTAAATTTTCTACTCAAGGCTATGGTCCTTAATCAGTTTCACAAGTTTGGACAATAAAAGAGTGAAATATATTCACTTAAATACATATGCTTGCAATACATATTCTTGCATGCCATAAATGATTCATGCTAAAATTTGTTTCAAACGTTCTTAGTATCCATACACCATGCTCGTGTCCATTTTTGTGCACAAAATTAGTACATGTGCTTCTTTTTCATACAATCACTATGATAATGCACATGTGTTGTACACTTAAAAATGGTTTGCATGACTAGGAGGCTTCTTCCAAAAGATAAATCTTTATAATTTGGTGTATAAAAACCATATCTTCATAGAAATAAGTCCAAACGTTCATGCTCTTTAGTGCGTGGATATATGCAAGTGCTTGAGCTGCTTGATTTCCTTTCAAAATATATATGTTTCCCTATTATAATCTTCGGTATTCACTTTCATTATTATTGGGGGATTCCTTAGTTGAAAGGGGCTTGAGAATTTGTAGGGGAAGAGTAGACAAATGTCTGAGTTCTCTCTTCTACATCTCTGAAGAAGGTTGGCCACCACAAGCCAGCATCTAGGATTCTTTGGCTCATAATACTAAGGATGTTCCCACCACCTGGTCCTTCATGTGCAGTCTAGAGAATGTTTCTTGATTCTTCTTCTTCCATGCACTTCCTAGTGAATCATCTTTTCCATATCTATATAACTTTCCCTCGATAAAGGTGTATGGCCCAATTTTTATGAGCAACATATTTCTCTGTATAGAACTGGCTTCAACCCAATACTTTCCTATCTTTAGAAACTTATTGAAATCATCATACCACCCTTGAGCACTTACCATAAAATAGATCAACATCAAAGAACTCATCCTACACTCTAATGGCCTAGTTCTCTAGGATAACCCTCGATAGATGATCAGCTATAACATTTTCTTTACCTCGTCTATGCACTATAACAAAATCAAAAACTTGGAACAACAGGAACCACCTCCAGACCTACCTATTGCTTGTGGTTTATTCAGTAAATACTGTTGGAGATAGATGTCTGCGGAAGCACGCGAACAGCACAAGGAAGAAGAAGGAGATTGGAGCACAAACACACAATACTGAATGTATTACTAGAGAATGTACAAAGATAAGTAGCCCATTAGGGCAATAGGCGTATATACAAGCGAGGGGAAAAAAACCTCCTAAAGAGGGAAAAAAGTGCCCCGACAGTCCTAGTGTGTTCACACACATCACTACCTAAATATATCAACAAATCCCCCCTGGGAGTGATGTGGTGAACAAGGAGCTGGCACTCATGTATAAGGAAGTGCCAAGCTATGTGGAAATCACTCCATAAAAGGAAGTAAGCCCAAAGCTTTGCAGAAAGCTTCAAACTTCTCCCTAGGTAGAGCCTTCGTGAAAAGGTCTGCTATGTTCTCCTGCATGGGCACATATGCCAAGCTGATCTCCCCAGCAGAGAACCTCTCCCTGACATAGTGATAATGCACCTCAATGTGCTTAGTGCGAGCACAGAACACAGGGTTCCTAGCAACTTCCAATGCGCTCTGACTGTCAATGAAGATGGTGGTGGCAGAAGACAGGCCAACACCCAAATCAGCCATAAGGCGTCTGAGCTACACACACTCAACAGTCGTTGTGAAAGCTGCCCTATACTCAGCCTCACAACTGGAAGTGGCCACAGTAGGCTGCTTCTTGCTCAACCAAGATATACGTGCTACCAAGCATGAAGCAAAAACCACTAGTGGACACACGAGTGTCATTGCAACCAGCCCAATCTGAGTCAGAAAAAGCATGCAAATCTGGCGGTAGTGATCCCCCCTTGGGATAAAACAACCCAAGTAGCTCAGTACCACTGAAGTAGCGAAAGATGCACTTAACTGCCTTCCAATGTGTGACTCCTGGGCAATGCATAAACCTGCTCATCTGTGAGACAGCAAACTGAATATCTGGACGAGTAATGCATAAGTAAATCAAGCATCCAACACCCTGCTGATAGAGAACTGCATCAAATGCATCTCCAGCATCATGAAGACTCAATCGTAAACCTATCTCCATAGGAGTGGCAATAGGCTTACAGTCTTCAAGGCCAAAACGCTGCAATAATGTGTCAATATATTTTGTTTGACACAAAGCCATTCCACCATCAACTTGCATAAACTGAGTGCCCAAATAGTGATGCAAATGCCCCAAATCAGACATCTCAAATGAGGCATGCAAATCAGCCTTGAAATCAGCAGTATGCTTCTCAATAGGACCAGTGAGCAGCATGTCGTCAACATAGACAACAATGATCAGAAGCACATCATTAGCACGCTTAATATATAAGGTGCTTTCAGTTGGACTGTTTTCAAAACCATGTTCAACCAGATAGGCATGTATCTTCTCATACCAAGCACGTGGTGCTTGCTTTAAACCATATAATGCCTTCTTTAACCTGCACACCTGGTTTTCATGCCCTTTCTGCACAAAGCCACGGGGCTGAGAAACATACACTTCTTCATGCAAGTCACCATTCAGAAATGTTGTTTTAATGTCCAACTGATGTACATTCCAACCATGATGGGCTGCAAGTGCACAAATGCTCCGAAAAATAGTCATACGGCATGTAGGTGCAAAGGTCTCATCAAAATCAATGCCTCTTTCCTGCGCATAACCCTTTGCAACAAGCTTAGCCTTATACCTTTCAACTATACCATCAGGTTTACGCTTCAGCTTGTATACCCACTTAGTGCCAATGGCCTTCTTGCCAGGAGGCAAGTCACATAAAGACCATGTACCATTCTTCATTATAGCATCATATTCAAATTGCATAGCAGCCATCCAATTTTCTGAATTCTGTGCTTCATAAAAAGAAACAGGCTCATTCTCATCACAGAGACTAGACGCAGCCATAGCATAGCAATCTGATGCAAAGGAGGCACTATCAGAGCTTGAACGAGTACGATATGACAAAGGTGCATCTAATTTGCTGTCACGCAAAGTCTGCACCAGCCATTTTGGCATAGTTTTTGCCTGCTCAATATTAGCTCTCTCATCAACAAGTGCATCATGTAAATCTGCATCAGAAATGGAATGATCTACATCATCATATGAAACCTGCAAAGGCTAAGAAGTTGCCTCATTAGGACCAGCACTAGACTGTCCACCTGTAAAAAGAGGCATCAAAGTATCATACATGTCTTTAGAGCTAACAGATGTCTCCTTAGTACATGAAAGCAATGGCTGAATAGCATCTTCCACAAAGACAACATCATGGCTAACCAGAATGCGTTTAGTCTGTGGATGATACAAACGATAGCCTTTACTTTCAAAACTGTACCCAACAAAAATACATTTTACTGCCTTATCATCCAATTTTCTGCGATGTTGTTCAGGCACTAGTGCATATGCCAAACAACCAAAAACACGCAGATGAGCAACAGATGGCTTGCGATCATGCCAAGCCTCATATGGAGTGATAGACTGCAGCGCTTTAGTGGGACACTTGTTCAGTACATATGTTGCACACATGATAGCCTCAAGCCACAAACTATGTGGTAAAGTCTGACTCTTGACCAGGCACCTCGCCATCTCCATGAGTGACATGTTCTTTCGTTTAGCAACTCCATTCTGTTGAGGTGTATACGGCACTATACACTGGTGTTTTATCCCACGTTCAGCCAGAAATGCATTAAAATTAGAAGACATATATTCCCCCTCTCAATCAGAACGGAGGGTGCCCATTTTACATGCTGACAGATTTTCAGCCAAAACCAAAAACTGTTTAAAGCACATGAACACTTCGGATTTTACTTTGAGTGGATATACCCATGCATGCCTGGAAAAATCATCAATGAAAGTCATGAACTAAAGGTAATTTCCAAAAGAGGGTGTCTGCATAGGACGACAAACATCACTATGTACAAGCTGCAATTTCTGTGTAGCATCTTTTGGAAAGGAGGAACGCTGCATTTTGCCCAAAATACAGCCTTCACAAACATGTTTTCCAGGTGCCTCAAGTTTGAGCAAAGAGGAACCATTTCACATTTTTGCAGGCGTAGCAAACTAGCAAAATTCAGATGACCAAAGTGTGCATGCCAAAGCTTTGCATCTGACATAGCCTGAGAATCATGAACTGCACATGCCGAATCATTCACAGATCTTTCATAGTCTACAAGCTTATACAGCCCACGACATAAAATGCCAGAAGCAATAATAACATCGCCATTTGACAGATCATGAACTGTACATCTGTCATCAACAAATTTCATAACCAAGCCAATCTTGGCTAATGCAGAAATTGATAACAGATTCTTCTTGATCCCTAGCACAAATAAAGCATCTGACAAGGTGAAAGAACTACCATCAATAGTAGTCAGAATGATCTTACCAACTCCCATAACAGGATAAGAGGAGTTGTTGGCGCATGTGACAGTATTCCTTGTAGGGGCAGGCTCGAGTGAAGAGAAGAAACTACGCTGCGAGGTAATATGTTTGGTCGCCCCACTATCAAAGTACCAAACATCTGAGTCCACTGCAGACATGCACTCCTCATGAGAAGATGGGTCAAAACTACAAACAGTAGTAAACACCCATTCTTCTTCCTGCACAAGATTAGCAGACTCTATTTTTGGTGTAGAGGCTTCTGCAACAACCATTCCAGCCTCCTTTTTCTTTGCCTCTTTTGCAGCCAATTTTGGATAGTTCTTTATGATATGATCATTCCCTTTACAGTACTTGCAAAACAATTTCTGCTTTTCTGATTTCTTCTCATCTTTATCCTGGATCTTCGAATGTGCAGCATTTGCAGATTTCTGCTTACTAGTAGAAGAGCTCCATTTTCCTTTGCCCTTCTGACTAGCCGAGAAAGCTTGATCTGCAACACGCATAATGGACGTGTTCTGCCTGGACTTATCTTCCTGCAACAGAATGGAGACTAACTCCTCAAATGACAAGGCATTTGGATTGCCTTTCATCATCAACCGAAGAGTAGAAGCAAAACTCTTATATGAATCAGGAAGACCATTCAGAATGGTCTCCACAAGTGAGCTATCTGGTATAACCTCATCAGCAGAAATCAACTGTTCCTTCAAATCTTTGATCTTTGTTAGGAAACTGTCCATAGAATCACCTTCATTCATGTGCTCACTCTCCAACTGTTTTCGGAGGTAAGCAACACGAGCCTCATTCCTAGCTTGGTACAATGTGGTAAGTGTATCCCAAGCATCCTTAGCTGTTCTGCAAGAGCGAATATGAGGAATAATGGCACGTTTGACAGACAAAGCTATCAATGCATGTGCCTGGGCATCTTTTCCATCCCAACGAATCTGCTTTGTAGTAGGTGCAGCAGAAACAACAGCACGAACAGGAATATGCGCAATATCATCTTCGACACCATCTTCATCAGCTCCAGCACCTGTATTCGCAGTACCTGTTGTTACAGGTGTAACAACACGTCTTTCAACACCTTGCACAATGTTCCACAATCCTTTTGCAACCAATACATGTCGCATCATATAAGCCCATAATGGGTAGTTGGTACCATCCAACTTATCCTCAACAGCCAACATACGGAATACATCACTGCTTTCAGCCATGGCCGGTGACTAAAATACCTTGATGCAGAAAATTGACTGTATCTCAAAAAGTTGAACAGAACTACCGAGACGAGTTCTGCTAAACCTGTAGCAGACTTTGAGATGCTTATACTGGCGAATAGAAACAAGTATATACCTTTGGCACAAAAAGATGAAATAGCCTGCACAAGCACTGTGATAGTGCATTCGGAGGTCGAAACGAGCTCAGATCGCGATTTCGACAGCACACAACAAAGTTGTTTTGAGCTCGAAAACACCCTGAGTATGCTCACCAAAATTCGTACCATTCTGAGACTGCAAACGGAGGAGTGTCGACGACGCTCTAGATGAAGCAACGACCTGCTCTGATACCAATTGTTGGAGATAGATGTTTGCAGAAGCACGCGAACAGCACAAGGAAGAAGAAGAAGCTTGGAGCACAAACACACAATACTGAATGTATTACTAGAGAATGTACAAAGATAAGTAGCCCATTAGGGGAATAGGCGTATATACAAGCCGGGGGAAAAAAACCTCCTAAAGAGGGAAAAAAGTGCCCCGGCGGTCCTAGTGTGTTCACACACATCACTACCTAAATATATCAACAAAGACCTTAATGGTTTTTGATCCATAATGATGACAAATTTCATGGCTAACAGGTAATGGTAGATTTTTTGTAATGCAAACACCATGGAATAAACACAGGAGTTGTGTCAATATGGCAAGAAAAGGGGATTGACGAGTAATTCGGCCCCTTATGTTATGATAGAGGTTGTGTGTAGCACATGCACATACATAATGTGTCAACCAAAGTTGTCTGGGAAAACTCAAAAAGAGTATCATGCTGGTTGAAAGTGAAGAAATAAGGCGAAGCTAATATATTCATCAATGTCGAAGCATTCAATGTACAAGCATACATTTTTCTTGCTATTTCAAAGACTAAATTCTTGGGTGAAAGAATCATTTTATAGTTTAGATGAAACAATGAAGGCTTTTTTCATTCTTCTACTTATGGATTTATGTGTAGGGTTTCACTCACCCCATGGTTGGGTGGTATAATATTTGTAATGCGAACGACATTGCCAAGGCTTCCCTCTTAGTGGTACTGTATTTCTTCTCAGCGTTGGTTAGAATTTGACTTGCATATTGGATGGGTCTATCCAATTTGTGCTCCTCACTATGTTGTCTGACAATTTCCCCCATTGCATAGGCACTAGCATCCACATGGACATGAAAAACTTTAGACCAATCATGAGTGACAAGGATTGTTGTTTCCACAAGCTTCGATCTCATAACCTAATAAGCCATTTCCTCTTCTTTATCCCACTTCAATGGGACATCCTTACCTATGAGCCTTGCTAGTGGTTGTGTTATGTATGCATACATTTTAATAAACCTTGTGTTACCCAATATGACCCAAAAACGTTTGTATTTATTTTAGTGTACTAGGCCTAGGTGGCTTTAATATAGCTATAGTTTTATCTAGATCAGGGTCATATCTCTGGCAGACACCACATCTCTAAGAAGAGTACCCTTTGTCACTAGAAAGTGACGCTTGTTTGGATTCAGGTTCAACTTGATTTCCTTGCATCTGTTGAAGAACTATCACAATTGGGCTAGTGGATCCTCTAAGCATTCCATGGGAGTACTAGTACAAGTACCAGAGACAGAGGAAAAATCATCCATGAAGATTCAAAGGGCATCCAAAAGGAAGGGTCCAAAGATAAGATTCACCATTCTATTGAAAGTTGTCGGGGCACTTCTGAGTCCAGAAGGCATTTTCATATAAACATAGGTTCCCTATAGTGTGATGAAGGTTATCCTATCTTGATCCTTAGGATCGATAGATATCTAATTGTACCCACTAAATCCATCAATGAAGATATATAGTGTAATCCCAACCACGTCTTCAATAACTTATTCTGCAAAGGGCATAGGTAACCCATCAAGACTTTTTACCTTGTTGTGTGCTCCAAAGTCCACACATCCAGATTTTATTAGTGTTCTCTTTGGGCACAATCAACATGCGAGCAGTCCACTTGAATGCTTAATCAGAATGATAATTCTAGCATCCTCTATTTTTTGGATCCCTTGATAGATAGCTTTAGTATATTTTGAATTTAATATGTAGCTTTTACCCCTTGTTGATTTCACTCCTTTTATTAGTGGAATCCTATATCACCCAAAACATTCAGGAACCCTTTCCAAATCCTTCCAATGCCATGCAAATACATCATCATAAGTTTTCGTAAAAGAACTTACCTTTGAAAACAACTCAAGATAGTTCCATAACCATGTGGCCACCAATATAGGATGAGAATTATCCTTGTTGCCCAGCTCAATTTTCCGCATTGTCCTAGTATGGGGATCTTCGTCATCCTTGGAATCTTCCATCACTTTTACCACATTTTCCTAGTGTTGTATGCAGGAGCACTTTGAATATCAATTTGTTGTTCCTTTTCTTGCATCCACCCTACAAGAATTTCATGAATTGGAAATGAACTCTCTTCACTAGGTTGCTTTATCTTGCAGATAGTTTCCTTCCCAACATTTGAATCAGCTTCATCTATTTCGCACTCAAGAGGTGTTTTCTTCCCTCTTCTATGACTTTTCACAAGCTCACACAATCCGAAAACTCGTATGGGCTCCTCTTTTTCTTCATTAACCTCTATACTTGTCTCATCTATAACAACTCCCTAGCAAGGAAATGAGTTATCTACTTCTAACCAAGCCAAAATGTCCTCTTCCTCATCGATACCTAGGCTTTCCATCGTGTCTTGTTCCATAGAAATGCTAATTGTTTGCATCATGCTCATTTGTTTGTGGTTGTTTATTCGTTCTTCTATATGGATTTTTTTGGGCTCCTTTCCAGCTTTACACACATTGTATCCTTCCTCCTATCATGTAGAACACTAGAATACTTCAACCAAGGCCTCCCAATCAACAATGGAAAGCCCTCGTCCACCTGTGGAAATCTTCATAGAATGGAGTCCAAAGTAAAGACCACTCCCAAGGGCTTTACCCTTCTCTCTTCAGCCAATGTTATAGTGAAATTGGTTGGTCTTGGTGGTTGAAAGTTGAGCTTCTCCATAGTGTATTCGAGCACTAGTTTTATGCATGAGCCACCATCCACTATAACTCCTTCTAGATTGTGTCCTCTTATAGTGAAAGTGAGTCATGGGCTCTTATAATCAATAAGAGGGAGTGCCCCCTACCACCCTTCCTTCACAAGGAGTATTAGTCTTCGAAACTAGAGCAGATGTGAACACTTTATCTATTATATCTACAAAACTTTGAACCTTGAATCTTGCATCCACTTTCAATAGATCAAAGATACTAACCTCCTTCTTTATTGATTTCAATAGTAAAGCCTCTCAATCCATAGGGGCCTAGGAAATGTGCAAGTCATCAAGCTTTTTTTGGGCCCTATTGTATGCATGTTCAATTGCTTCACTTTTGTTTGTAAAATCTTCTTTTGGTTGGATATCTTCATTGGGAGAAGGCCTACCTATTTTTCTTTTGTCGCTCCATGTTTAGTAAACTCTCAACTAGTTTCTTCTTGAGGAAACTTCCCTTTGCTCCTTTTCTGCATAATCGTAGATTCAACTTCTTCTAAACCTACTACCCTAGGAGTTGGTGATGGCATATTGTTTTCATCATAGCTTCTTCCTTATCCATGGAAATCATCTGTATATGGGGTCCTGATGTGGATGCTTTATTCTTTGGGTAGCACATGATATAGTGGTCTCTGTCTTCTTGGCAATTTTTGTGTGGAGGAGAGTCCTCTAGCAAAGGGCATTTTCTTTGGTAATGTCCACATTCTCCACATCTAAAGAAAATAATTAGCCTTCTCAACCCAGTTTTGAAGTTTCCTCAAGGACGTGGGAAGCTGCCTCAAGGACGTGGGTTGTGAGTATTACCTTGAATTGGTGTGACAATCATTACATTTGGTGGTGGCAAGGTCCTCCTCTGTGCTCCTCCTTGTCCCCAATGTGCTTGTGCACGAATACCTCATGAATGGCATGCTCCTAGGCTTCATATCTAGCCTTCCTGTATAACTGGCAAGTTACATTTTAAAAAGTACATTCTCTTACAACGTCCTTGTTTGCTACAAATTGTGCACCATGGCCCATTCTTGACTCCATTTCCTACACAAATTTTGTATAACTTGTGATAGAGTTGTGCAATCTCTTTTTCCTAGGCTTGCTCTTCTTTTCATAATTTTAAGGCTTCAATTTCACGTCGTAGTTATGCAATTGCAATCTCTTCTTCCTTTTGGGGCTTACTTTTCTTTAAGGTCTCGAGCTCCTTTCTCAATTGGGTTATTGGGTCCTCAGTTTCCATGGAGTATGGGAGGTTAGGAGACCCAACTCCATATTGCTTTTGCATTCGCATTAGGGGAAAAGTGAGCCCTGCATGGGCCTTGTAAGGATTCCTAATTTATAGGAATTAAAATGCTTAAACCCCTTGATTAAGGAGCCATACAAAACCACCAGTGGTTTTTCCAAATAAAATAGTATTCCATATTTTTTATGTTTGAATTATGAAATGTAATGCTTTAGAGCCTTTGGATGCTTAAAATCAATGGTTGAGATTGAAGACAAATGATCCATAGAGAGAGAATGTCAGATATTCGTGTGGGTTTGGCTTTA
The DNA here is from genome assembly GCA_020310875.1 of Ceratopteris richardii. Taxonomy (NCBI): domain Eukaryota; kingdom Viridiplantae; phylum Streptophyta; class Polypodiopsida; order Polypodiales; family Pteridaceae; genus Ceratopteris; species Ceratopteris richardii. The sequence continues at coordinate 148,348,212 of CM035411.1, read as the reverse complement.
TTTGTATAGGTCAAATGCACCTTCTCTGCATAAATATTGACCATTAGATCATGGGTAAATCCTACGGACGTCTGCATCTGGCGTTGATCTACTTTTGCGTATGCATTTGAGCCGTTGGATGAAGGTCTGATCCGATGGCAGAGGGAAAAACATGCGCTCAGATTTTGTTTCTTCAAACTGAACCCTTGGATGGTGGTTGGATCCAATGGCTTCCATTTAAGGCACCTATTCTTTTCGCGATTCAAGCTCTGTCGTCGGATGTAAGAGCCAATCTAATGGCTATTAAACAAAGGCGCCTTTTTCCAGCTCTATCTCATCCTAGCCATTAAATCTCTTGCTCATCCAAGGGTCCAAAAGCATGGATGCCTTGAATTTTGCCATTCACTCTCATCCATTGGATTTTGGAGCCAATCCAAGGGTTAAAATGCATTCGAGAGGCATTTAAAACCATTCAAGTGAACAAAACCACCCCTTCTAGTTGTTTTTCTCCTGTTTGACCAAACAAAAACAAGGGAAGCCTATGCCTAGCCTAGGTGATTAAGCTCCTAGACTGTGTCCACCACCCTCCTCTCATTGGTCCATCACTAATCACTCCTTAATCTAAAATGCCCATGTAGGGTTCATTTTTTCCCCTAATGGCTCCAACCTTGTAGTTGTGCTAATGAACTCATCAATTGTTCTCGTAATGTGCACAAATTCCTTTATCTTGCATTGGGTGGGCACTAGAAGTGGCTTAGCAAGAAACTTCTTTACAAAAAAGTCATGGGGAGGATCTAATAGTTTGATCATAAGGGCTTTGGATCTGGTGATAAGTTTAGGAAACATCTCCCCAATGCTCAGTCCTAAGCTTTCCAGTTCATCAATAATGTTTTCAATGGTATTAGCTTGCTTGAATTCTGCTTCAGATGCATCCATCATGAGGTTCCAAGTAGCAAAATGGTTGTCAGCAAACTGATTAAACCATTTATCAGCCAAGCCTTCCAATGTTGTTTGTAAGATTACCAAGAAAGCACCTTCCGCCCATTACTCCCCTTGTTTTACATAAGGCTAAAAACCTCCTGACATGCTCATCAAAATCCTCCTGTGCTAATCCTATAAAGAAGGGAAATTCTATGTTTAATCCAGATAGTAAAGTTTCTAAGTCTACTTGCGCTACCATGTTCTCTACTAATGATGTGGATGAAAGGGGATTGGCTGACCAATGAGTAACTTTTCTTCTTCTGTTTCTGAAAGAGATTCCTAAACTTTGTCATCAGGTTGCGATCATGAGCTATGCATCCTCTTTCATGGGCTTAAGATTAATTTTCCATGGAAAAAGAAAGGTTACCTTATAAATTTGTAGTGTTGACATCTTCTTCTTCACTTAAGAATTGTAATTCCCCTATCCTCAAGTTGCCTTGTCCCACGGGGCATGCCAAATTTTGTTTGGGGATTAGTTAGTTGAAAGGGGCTTGAGTATTTGTAGGGGAAGAGCGGAGAAGAAGGAGAAAGACATGTTCCACTGAAAGTCTCTATGCCTTGATTAAAATAGTAGATTATAATAGCTTTTGTTGCCATAATAAGACAAAATAATCATTGTGTGTAGATCCTTTTAGGACAAAACATACACAAGCACAAAAAATTACCCCAAGTACTTGCGCAGTCAAACTCTGTGCTGCTTCTTCACCTTGCCCAGTAGCTCACTCATATGCACCCCTTGCACTCAAACCTCCAATAAGGTTAAAGTCCTACTGGTCACCTCTGTTGTCAATTGCACACCTCCTTGATAGTAGTATGATCACACTTGGGTTACCTTCTCTCTCAAATGACTTTTCTACGCACACACAAGAGAACATAGAATGGTCTCTTCACAATCCTTGGGTCTCAAGTTTGCTACATGCTCTGCACACTATCTATTTGCACACCTCTCACTCTCTACATACTTATGCATACCCTATGTCTCCCCTTTCTCATTCTCTATGTTTTCCTCCCTTTTGCTTAGTTGGGATTGTCCACTCCTTTGCATACACCACTTTTCTTGACTTAACTTGCATTCACATGTGTATCTTAGTGAATCTTAGTGTATCTAAGCCTTCATTGTGCAACCCATTCCCCACTCCTTGGCGCACACATTTCCCCAAGCCTTTGTAGTTCATTGGATGTTTTTCCCTTGGTTTTCTCTAAAATCCTTTCACCATGACCTTCTCATATCAGCTTCAATAATATCCCATTTTTTCTTGTAGTGTCTTTATAGAAAACAAGAAATTTAATCGAGGGCACACTTAGGTTTTTGCAATTTACATAACTTATTCACTTTTGATCTTGAGTTCTCGAGAATGTTCACATAAGGGAGGCTTCACCTGAGTCTTCCAAGCACTTCAAAACCCTTAAAAACCTTTCAAACAGACCCTTTGAAACTTGTATTTAAATTCATCGGCAAGACAATTGTGAGCATACACATTGTGCACTACTTATGCACCCACTCTCTAACTCCTTGGCCACTTGTCACCATTTTGCCAAGTTGGCACCTTGAAAACCTCAACAATTATCTTCGGATGTCCTTCCAAATAGTATCAAGATTAAAGCCTTCTTATACACTTGAATTATGTATGTATGCAATGATAATGAAGGATAAGGCAAACAATCATTGAAATCAAACATAACTTGAAAAATACTTAGCTTTTTGGTAAGCTATATTCTTCTATCAAACCAAAACTATACATATGTTTGAAACAAGAGGAAAAAATTATCTGCATAATCGTTACAATAGTACATCTGAAGGCTAAAATGAGATCAAATCAAAATTTTGACGTTGCTCACCGACGTTTGTGTTCACCCCAAGTATGCTCACCAGTTTTCTTGCAATTTTGAGACCATGACCGAACGCTATCAACCATGCCCTAAAGAAAGCGGTGACTTGCTATGATACCACCAGTTGGATTTTGAGGACTATGGAAGCACACAAACAGTACAATGAAGAAGAAGAAGAATCTCGGAGATCAACACCACATTAATTGTATTACCAAGTGAATGTACAAAGATAAGTGACCTATTATGGTTATATGTGTATATACCAGCGAGCAAAGAAGAACCTCCTAAAGAAGGAAAAAGTGTCGCAGAAATAATGGTGCGTGAATTTCAAACACTGAGTCATCTACATACGAAATGCACATCTGGATTCATAAACTGATTATGGGTCCAACGTAGAAGTGTTTAGCTAAGTTGAAGGTTCCGTAGCTCTCTTCTCAAAGAGTAAGAGAGAAAGCGCGTGGTTCTTTAGGCATCCGCTTGTGGAGTTACTGTTCCAGGTTAAAGAAATTATTTTAACAACATTTTCAAGATAAAATTGATATCTACGCAGATCTCATGCTTCATATTTACTCCATGCATATTCTATGGTGCATAATATCGGTACATCAAGCATATCCCCTGTGCAAAGTCCGCACTTTTTGTGCTTTCAAGCATCATATGACGTGTCACATGCAACTTATTAGCCCGATTGAGAAGGGCTTATATTCTTCTGAACGACTTTGAAATGCAAAACTGTGGATAACATCTAAATACGCTGTACTTTCAAGCATCAATTTACAAACATCAACCTTCAGAGTTATACCTCCAGGTCAGATACACATGTACACCGTGGGAATTCGTGAAATATTGCAACACCATTTGCAAATTCAAAAGATCACTATCTTGAGCATCGTTTGCCCATCACAGTGAATTTCACACAATAATATGTAGCTCACAAGTTCAATTCAGAAGTGCATGGCCTGGCCAAAGAATGGATTAAATCTCTGCCAGGAGGGACGACTGAAAATGCTCAGTTTTTTGGTCACTTAGATGTGGAGATGCTTCAGGTTAGAAAAAAATTTATCGAAACATCATGTCAAAGGTAATACCTTGAAAACTTTTGGGATATTGCTATACTTGTGGATCCAGCAAACTTGGATGTTCATTATCTTAAAAAATAGTCACTCATTATGGCCGATTGGATATGTTGAGAACTCACCTCTTGAGGCAGGAGTTGTGTGTTCAATCCCGGCAGGCTGCTGGACATGCCTGGGCAGTGTGGCCAGTCTATCCATGTAATGCTTCCAGGCCGTTGAAACTAGATGCCTTCGGGCAGCCCTTCCCTTGTAATGCTTCAGCAGTCTAACCGTCTAACCCCTGCTTTGTGGGATATAGGAGGTCCCATGGGTACTATGCCCTTCATTTGTACAGTTGTTCTTTCAAGACTTTCGAGCCCAAGGAGACTAGGCTTCACCTAAACTTCCCTTTTTTTTTTCAAGATATTCTGAAGTGAAAACATTGACACACCAATGTATATTGATTTGTTTAATCGCATATGCATCTTAGCTAAGAAAATTAATTACTGCTAAATTCATGAGTGAGCATTTTAAGGAGGAAGACTTCATGCTGTTTAATTGAAGCAAATCATACTGCATAGTAACTGCAATTTGGATAATGGACCATAGTCCACCAGTATCTTCACCAATGATCAAATGAGATAAACAATCACTTGACATTCAACATTTCATACTCAGGAACAGAATACAGAGATGCCGGAATACCAAGAGAAGACTTACTGCTGCATGATCAACATCATCAGCTAGCATTTCCCATCCACACAACAAATCTGAGTATCCTAATTATTAGCACGCAGTCAGCTTGATATGAATGATCAATGTGTCACTTTGCTCAATGAACTCCTACCCAGAGAGTTCAAGCTCCTCACAGAACCACAATGTTGAATACAACCCTTCTTGATAAAAACAATTACATTTCACTTGATTTGGCACTTCCGCGTCCACAAAATGCAAATTTTTGTTCTGCAAGTTACTTCTGGAGAGAGATATCCAGTATGTGAAGTTATTCCAATGCTTGCGAGCCCTTAAAAATTCCCGTATTGTACTTTCTTTTTCTAACATAAATTTGAGTTTGTTGATATATTGATTGATCTGTCTGCATGTGTATAATGCAATACAACCCTATAGACTTGCCACTCCAGCACATCATGATATATTTTCTTCGATTTAACTCCCTGCCTTCATCTTTGAACTGTGCTTAGCTCATAGACCCACTTCAACATGAACACCAAATACATATTCACCCTCATATATATTTTATGCTGTTGACATATAACAGCATTTTTTATTCAAGTGCACCTCACTGTATTTTTCCTCACCACATCCACATGGGTAAACTAAAACTTTGATTTCATCTCTGAAAACCTTTATTATACAGGCCATAAGATCATCATCCTACATCTCAACAAGATTATCAATTTGTCCTAAAAGAGATAATCTTCACTGAATACTATATCACTGCTCAATCATTGAGCTGGTCAGTACCTACACTGTCAGAATGCTTGGTATAGAAGTAACTCAACTGCAAAGAAAAGCTTGACAGTAGAATTTCAATATGACTGCATGCACGACTGCATGTGGGACCTGAACTATAAAAAATGTCAAACCTGCATTGCATACTACCACTATGCAACCATATATAGGGACACTGCATACTACATATATTCAGAACTGGAAATATTCAGAACTGGAAATCACATGTTCTTGGATAGCATAGAACAAGCTGCATCCTCGGTACTGTACCCTCCATTCCTATATTACGCCAGAGTTATCATCGATTCTTGTCCAACACAACTGAAGCTGGAAAGAATCTCCTGCAATCACTTTTTTACAATCCAAGCACACACTCCTAACCACAATCACTAGTGTCTTCAAAATGCAAGCCTCACAAGGGATGTCCACATTTTGACTGGTTGTATTCCTGACTGTTAAGAATGTCACATCATGCTCCTGTTGCAGATGTCTGAGCCAGGGGAATCCTACAATAACTCAAACTACAGACATAGACAGAAATACCCAAAATGACACTGAAAGTTTTATGTGAGAATGGAATCAGCAAGTTACTAGTCCAAAGTCATGAGCTACCTGCTTATACATCTGCTCAGAGTCAATTGGATGACTAAGGGAAATACTAATTGAATAAATCAACAAATTTCAGGAATAAATCTACAGCTGTGATTTTCTTGCTACTATAAAGTCCGACAAGGATCAATAATGTGAACCTCTCATACAAAAGAAGATTGCGTACATCAGACAATATAATGAACAAAAGATGAAAAGTTTGACAGTTTCTCCTCTTTTCAGAATTATGGCAGGCAGTATCAAACATTAGAAACATTAAAAAAGGCCTGAAAGAAAGCATAAAAGTTTAACCATAAACAGGGTTTGCCTGTTCTCTGACCTAAATCATATCTACAAAAGTGCACACAGGTTTAGATTATGTAGCCAAAGCAGAAAAAAAGGAAGCAATTTCTTCACCAACTGCATCTCCAAAGAAACCTACAAAAGGTAGAACCTACAAGTGAGCATTGAAAAGCGCAGCAGGAAATAGCGCCTATAAAAACTACGAGATAAAGAGATAGAGATAAGCCAGAGTAAGCCATTAGAAAACAAATCCTCTCGATAACAAAAATAAATATGTATAGACAGAGCCACTTATCATCACTTCCATTTGTGTTACAAGCTGACTTCACTCATATTAGCCTGCCCCAAAAACCACCAAGAACCAGTGATAAAAGTATCCTTAATACAGTTAAAGGCAGCAGAAAAGAAAGAAGTCTACCAAACAAAACTGCTTGTAGCACTGACAGTCATCTACACAGAATGAATAATAAAGATAATGAGTCATGACTATGATGAAGTCCCATGCCGTAACTCAATCTCACCATGCACGAAATGACGAGTGTTACAAGCCGATTTCACCCATATTAGCCTGCCCCAAAAACCACCAAGAACAAGTGATAAAAGCATCCTTAATAGACTTAAAATGCAGCAGAAAAGAAAGAAGTCTACCAAACAAAACTGCTTGTAGCACTGACAGTTATCTATACAGAATGAATAATAAAGATAATGAGTCATGACTATGATATAGTCCCATGCCTTAACTCATTCTCACCATGCGCGAAATGACAACGATCACCATAAGTGCAAGATCCCTTCACAAAGTTGGCACAGAGCTTGGACTTGTAGGATTGAGTACCAATACCTCCTGGCTTTGAGGGAGTTATGTCTTTGTTTGCAAGGAGATCACGTACCATCCCACTTGCTAGTTTGATCTGATCAATGGACCCTTCCATCTCAACATTCTTCAAGCTAGAATCAGTCTCATGATCACGAATAAAAAGTTTGGCACCTGATGCACGAGATATAGCCTTTGCATTGGCACCACCTCTGCCCACTATAATACCAGCAAGAGAAGAACTGATGCACACTTTGGCAGTTGATATTGCTCCAAAAGATGTACCTGCCCCAAGTCCAGGAGGCATGGGCTCAGAACTGTTTGAACCAGGGTGATCTGCACTTTTTGTCTCAGCAAACCCATTTGACCTCAGCTCCTGTTCACCATGTGCAAAGTGACAGTCCTGTCCAAATGAGCAACCCTCTGGGCTTTCATAGTGTTTGCAAAGACGTGTCTTGAAGACAAATGGAACAGACCCTTTATCCCGATGTGAAAACGGTGGTATTGGCCTCCCTTGATTAGGTAGATGACCTTTGGCTGTTCCTAGCATTCCATTGCTAGTAGCACGAGAGCCTGGAGGTGGGCCTAGGGAGGCCAGTCCACCAGGCACATAATGCGAAAAGTGGCAATTCTCTCCATATGGACATCCAGACGTGCTGCAATTTTTTAAAATACATATTGGCAAACAGTCAGTACGTCCCTCATTTATTTCCAATCATACAAAACACAGTGCTTGCCTGAAACTCCATAAGGATGACAACGTTACAACTTCAATTACAAAATGGAACTAAGAAAATACTTCATACAATCAAACATGATACATGTCAATAGATAGAGCACCCTACAAAACTAGCGAGAGAACCAAAAGACATTCGAAATCTGTTGAATTAGGGTAGAAAAATTAAGGGAGAATAAGAATTTTCAAGAATCACATTGAGCCACAAATTATTAACATACAAACCTAGAAACCAGCAGAAACATGTCCTACTTCATGCACAGAATTCAAGCTCATTATTGGTTTGTATTTTGTGTGTATTATCTCATAGGAATATGTTGCTGTACTGTATTGGAATGAAGATATAATCAGTGATGACCATCTAAAATTCTGATTTATCGAACTATACAATTCAATTAAATGTGACATTCCTTTTAAATGGGTGAGAATTAAAACCTGAAATATTTGAGGCAAGCCTTTGATTTGCTTCCTAAAGTTGGTAACGGCTCCTTTTCTGCTCGAACACGTTCTTGAATTTAGCAACTTATATGGTGCAGCGATGATTTCATTACATGCCGTTTTTAGAGTGAAATAAAAGTAATTTTTTTTTAAGAATCTTCCTTCAATTAACCTGAAACATTCTCCAAAATCAAGTGAGAGGGCGCTAGTCATGCAATTCACAAAACGAATGTGAAAACAAATGGAACTGCTGTTCTATGCACTCCAGCAAGGACACATCGAATAAACAGATTTGAGAGAGTTTCATCAAAAATATGTTTTTGTTCTAAGCATTTCTCCTCTTTTTATCGCATATGAACAACAGGCGATACAAGTAAAATATATAATTCACAATCATGATCCGTATCCCTTTCCATGAATGAAGAAGACGAAGAAGTTAATAATGATGAGATCACAAGTATTTATTTACAGTGCACTTACCTTCATACAGCAAATTCCTTAAACGAAGAAATCCAATCGACCCAGGAGTCTAAGCTCAGGTCCAAGGAATGGATATCCTACTAACTAGTGACAATTATGCTCCCCCATTCCTTAAATGACATTAAGTGGAATTGATGTGGCTAATAGAAAGTATTTTCACATCAACATGAAGAAGTACACATCAGTACAGGTGAGACTGTTAAGATTTGCATTGATGATTTGACAAGAATCAACACTGTATTTTCATTGTTATAGTCCATTGTGAAGTAACCAGTCCGCAGTGATAAACCACGGCAAAGCTTTGAGCGCATAACGTTGGCTACGTTACACATCTAAGACATATAGATCGGAATGATCCTTGTGTCGACTGGAAAGAAATGAAACGCCAACCAGGACAAGGATATGTAAACTGGAACATATCAGTTTCGTTTCATGAATTGTCACCTTCAGAAATATATAAGTCGAAATGTTGACCGTTATTAGCCCTTCGAAACGAAATTGTATACAAAGCACAAAGTGAACGTTCAATAGGTAAAATTTGCATGCGAATGGTGGAGAGATCGATCAATACTCCAGGCCAGCATCCACATAAGTCAACTCGCAAAGAAACATAAGACTGTCGTTCGGCGCTCTCTTCTAATGTGATATAAAGAACGGATCTATCGACTGCGAATGTAGGCTACAATACATTCAAGAATATTATCTTACACGAGATCACACTTAAAACTGACTTCAGCTTCCGTTTATAGTTTTCGGTAGTGATGGGATCGCGCAAACGGCAGCGCGTAAGTTAGGAGCTCGTATGGTTAAGGAAGGCAATTAGGAGAAGGACAGTCAGTCAGAAACGGCTCCTGAAGTTCAACACAGAAGCTGAAGACAAGCAGAAGAGACGTACCCAACGGAGGAGCGACATTGAGATTCAGTGGCGTGCCATCGTACGAAAGCTTCTCAGAGCCGCCACTGAAGATACTGGGTTCGGGGCGAACCTTCTTAAGGGGAGGTGAGTATAACTCCATAAGGACTCGATGGAAACAAAAGCAGAGATGAATCGGTAAAGACCTATATACCTTACTGTCCCTGGTAAACGCACACAGACACGCTGAGGTCGCTGTCTATGCTATCTATGTCTGTGTTAGAGCGTAGAAACCCTAAATGCTGAGAGAAGGCATGCGGGAAGCAGAAGACGAGGTTGAAGCGTGGCACACACATCCAAGTAAAAAGGGCACCGAAAGTCCGTCCCTGTGTGCGTGTGCGTGCGTATGGGTGTTGAAACTGCGTGTACGATTGGTATCTTAACTCGTCTGATTCTCCGAGAATATGCATGATCGAATTTGAGATGTGCTTTAGGATTTCACTAATCATCAACTAGCTCACTTTCTACTGTCCACAGCTCTTTACGAACCAGTCAATGGAGCAATGGATTCTGAACAATGACCATTGACCATCACCTCATGCACTTCCACTCTGACAAAAGGTCCAAAGCTCCAAGTTCCAACCTGTTTTCCTATGGAAAACTCCATGTGGAGGAGCCAGTGGATCATGAACCCAGGCAGCCACAGCCATAAGCCATGAAGCCATGAGTGGACTTGTACCAGGGTTTGAGTACTTTTATTTCTGATGAAGTGATAGCAAAGTGTCTCCAAGGCTCAAATTAGACCACATTACACGCATGTACACACGCAGATACTCAGTAATGAATGAATCAATCAGCGTATGTACGTATGCATGCATACACTTACGTGCTTACATGTGTACTTGCACGTAGCTATTCATCTATGTGCATATCTATACACGAATAGATATAAACATGTATGTATGTATCTATGAGTGTATGTATGTGTGTATGAGTGTTGTATCTATGGATTTTGTATGTACCCGTATGCATGTGTATGATGTATGCATGTATTTATGTAGTGTGTCTATAAATGTGTGAATTCATATGTTCAAACCCTAAGAAATTAAGCTTCAGCCAAATTTTCTTTTCATATATATATATATATATATATATATATATATATATATATATATATATATATATATATATATATATATATATATATATATATATATATATATATATATATGTATGTGTGTGTGTATGTGTGTGTGTTGATATATTTAGGTAGTGATGTGTGTGAACACATTAGAATTGTCGGGGTATTTTTCAAGGTTTTTTTTGTCCGACTTGTATATACGTCTATAATCCTAACGGGTCACTTATCTTTGTACATTCTCTTCATAATACATTCAGTAGTGTGTGTTGTGCTCTAAGCTTCTTCTTCTTCCTTGTGTTGTTCGTGTGTTTCAGTAGACCTCAAACTCCAACAATTGGTATGCAGGTCATCACTTCATCTAGAGCGTCATCGACACCCCTCTGATCACAGTCTCAAATATCACAAAAATTGGTGAGCATACTGAGGGCGATTAGGAGTTTGAAATTCCTTCGCTTTGTGGTGTCAAAATTGTGATCTGAGCTCATTTCAGCCTCCGAACACACTATCACAATGCTTGTGTAGGCAATTTGTCTTTTTGTGCAAAAGATATATACAGGTTTTGGTTTGCCAATATAAGCGGCTCGAAGTCCGTTACAGGTTTAGCAGAACTTGATAGGGTAGTATTGTACAACTTTTTAAGATACATTCATTTTTTCTCATCATAGTATTTTAGTCAGTGCCCATGGTCGAAAGCACTGATTTATTCCGTATGTTGGTTGTGGAAGATAAGTTGGATGGTACCAATTACCCATTATGGGCTTATATGATGTGTCATGTATTGGTTGCAAAAGGACTATGGAATATTGTGCAAGGTGTTGAAAAACATCATATTACACATGCAAATACAGTTACTAAAGGTGATGCAGATGGCATTGAAGATTATGATATTCTTTCGGTTCCTGTTCATGCTGCAGTTTCCTACTGCACCTACTATAGAGAAACTTCATTAGGAAGAGATGCTAAGGCACATGCATTGATAGCCTTGTCTATCAAATGTGTCATTATTCCTCACATTCGCTCCTGCAAAATAGCAAAGGATGCTTGGGATACACTTATCACTTTCTACCAGGCAAGGAATGAGGCTCGTGTTGCTTACCTTTGAAAACAGTTCGAGAGTGAGCACATGAGTGAAGGAGATTCCATGGATAGTTTTTTGACAAAGATCAAAGACTTGAAGGAGCAGTTGATTTTTGTTGATGAAGTCTTGCCTGAGAGTCCACTAGTGCAGACTATTCTAAATGGCCTTCCAGATTCATATCAAAGTTTTGCTTCTACTCTTCGATTGATGATGAAAGGCGATCCAAATGCCTTAACATTTGAGGAGTTAGTCATTTTGTTGCAGGAAGAATGCTAATTTTGCACAATCAAAGAAGGATGACAGAGACGATAAGAAAGCAAAAAAGCAAAAAATGTTTTGCAAATATTGTAAAGGAAATGATCATGTCATAAAGCATTGTCTAAAACTAGCTACAAAAAGAGGCAAAGAAGAAAGAGGATGGAATGGTTGTTGTAGAGGCCTCTACACCCAAAATAGAGCCTGCTAATTTTGTGCAGAATGAAGAATGGCATTTACCACTGTTTGCAGTTACGACCCATCTTCTCATTAATAGTGTATGTGTATAGTAGACTCAGATGTTTGGTACTTTGCTAATGGGGCAACTAAACATATTACCTCGCAGCGCAATTTCTTCACTTCACTAAGCCTGCCCCTACAGGGAATATTGTCACATGCACCAACAAATCCTCTTGTCCTGTCATGGGAGTTGGTAAGATCATTCTGACTGCTATTGATGGTAGTTCTTTTACATTGTCAGATGCTTTATTTGTGCCAAGGATCAAGAAAAATTTGTTATCAGTTTCAACATCATCCAAGATCAGCTTGGTTGTGAAATTTGTTGATGACATATGTACAGTTCGTGATCAGTCAAATGACGACATCATTATTGCTTCTGGCATTTTATGTCATGGGTTGTATAAGCCCATAGATTATGCAAAATCTATGAATGATTTAGCATGTGTATTTCAAGATTCTCATGCTATATCATATGCAAAGCTTTGGCATGCACACTTTATTCATCTTAATCTTGCTAGTTTGCTATGCCTATAGAAATTTAAAATGGTGTCCTCTCTGCCCAAAATTAAGGCACCTGGTGAACATGTCTGTGAAGGCTATATTTTGGGCCAAATGCAATATTCTTCCTTCCCAAAAGATGGTTCAATACGAGCTACTTAGAATTGAAGTTTGTTCAAAGTGATGCTTGTGGTCCTATGCAAACACCTTCTTTTAGGAACTATCTTTACTTCATGACTTTCATTGATGAGTTTTCCAAGCATGCATGGGTATATCCATTGAAAGGAAAGGCTGAAGTGTTTATGTGCTTCAAACAATTTTTAGTTCTGGTCTTTTAATTCTAATGCATTTATGGTTGAAGCTGGGATTAAAAATCAGTGTACAGTGCCATATACACCTCAACATAATGGAGTTGCTGAAAGGAAGAACAGGACACTCATGGAGATGGCGAGATGTATGGTCACGAGTCAACCTTTATCACATAGTTTGTGGTTTGAGGTTGTTATGTGTGCAATATATGTACTTAACAGGTGTCCCACTAAAGCATTGCAATCTATCACTCCATATGAGGCTTGGCATGGTTGCAAGCCATCTGTTGCTCACCTACATGTGTTTGGTTGTGAGGCATATGCATTAGTACCTAAACAACAACCTAGGAAATTGGGTGATAAAGCAATGGGTATAGTTCTGAAAGAAAAGGCTATTGTTTGTATCATCCACAACCTAAATGCATTTTGCTTAGCAGTGATGTTTTTTTGGAAGATGCAATTCAGCCATTACTTTCATGTACTAAGGAGACATCAGTTAGCTCCAAAGATGTGTATGACACTTTCTGCCTCTTTTTTACAAGTGGATACTTTAGTGCTAGTCCAAATGAGGCAGTTTTTTAGCCTTTATAGGTTTCGCATGATGATGCATATCATTCCATTTCTGATGCAGATTTACATGATGCACTTATTGATGAGAGAACTGATATAGAGGAGGCAAAAACTATGCCTAAGTGGTTGGTACAGACTTTGCAAGATACCAAATTAGATGCACCTCTATCATATCATATTCATTCACACTCTCATAGTGCTTCTTTTGTATCAGATTGTTATGCTATGGCTACCTCTAGTCTTTGTGATGTGAATGAGACTATTTTGTTTGATGAAGCACAAAATATAGAAAATTGGATGGCAATTATGCAAATAGAATATGATGCTATTATGAAAAATGGTATTGTTCTTTATGCGACTTGCCTCCTAGCAAGAAGGCCATTGGCACTAACTAGGTATACAAGGTGAAGTGTAAGCCTGATGGAACAATTGACAGGTATAAGGCTAGGCTTGTTGCAAAGGGTTATGCTCAAGAAAGAGGCATTGATTTTGATGAGACCTTTGCTCCTACATGCCAAATTACTATTGTTCATAGCATTTGTGCACTTGCAGCTCATCATGGTTGAAACATACATTAGTTGGACATTAAAACTGCATTTCTAAGTGGTGACTTACATGAAGAAGTGTATGTTTTTCAACCCCATGCTTTTGTGTATAAATGGCATTTAAACAAAGTGTGTAGGTTGAAAAATGCATTATATGGTTTGAAGCAAGCATCACATGCTTGGTATGAAAAGATGCATGCCTACTTGATTGCACATGGTTTTGAGAACAACCCAAGTGAGATCACCTTATATGTTAAGCGTCCAAATGATGTGCTTTTCATCATTTTTGTCTATGTTGATGACATGTTGATCACTAGTCCTCATGATAAGCATATTGCTGATTTTAATGCTGATTTGCATGCCTCATTTGAGATGTCAGATTAAGGGCATTTGCATCACTATTTGGGCATTCAGTTTATGTAAGTTGATGGAAAAATATCTTTGTTTCAAACAAGATATATTGACACATTATTGTAGCATTTTGACCTTGAAGTCTGCAAATCTATTGTCACTCCTATGGAGACAAGTTTAAGATTGAGTCTTCAAGATGCTAGAGCTGCATTTGATGGTATTCTCTATCAACAGGTATGTGTGTGGGTGTGATTTGTATATATATGTTTTATCTATGTATATAAAGTGTTGGGGATGTAAGGGTCATGCACCTTACCCCCATGTTCATATATATATGCATCATATATAGAGCATTGCCTCAAGAGAGATCATTATGTGGGTTTTGGGGCTCTCATGCATCTGTGCACGTCTTTCCTCTCTTCTCTCTCCCTCCATCTCCTCCTTCCTCCTCTTGTTCTACACACCAAAGCCCTTCATTGGTATCAGATCATGTTAAAGGCTTGTGTGCAAGAAGCTTCAATGGAAGCTTAGGTCACAAGAGGTGAAAGTGGAGGTCGGCACCTTTTAATAGCAGTTCAGTATTTTGACCATAACTCGAGTTAGGAAGCTCGGATTGATGCATTCTAAAGTTTTGTGTGTAGCCAACACAAATAATTACAAATTCATAGAAGGGCACAGAACCTGCTTCAAAGTTTTAGACTGCCAAAAATTCAAAAAACGCAGACTGATGTAGAAGATGAATCTACATTCACTAGAATAGCAACTCAGTTTTTGGGTCATAATTTGAGTGCTACAGCTCAGAATGAGATCAACTTGTTTTGCGTAGCTTGGAAAGATAGCTACAAGTTTGTACAAGAATTTAATTTCAGATTCTCAGTGCAAGGTCACCGAAACTACAAAATACAGAGCAGGAGTGTTACAGGTGAAATTGAAATTGACAACAGGTGCTTCTTTTGTGCATATCTTGAGCTACGCACCTCCGATTGAGGTGTTCTTTATCTCGTTATGTAGCCAAAAATGAGATCTTAAAGTTTGCTCAGAGGTGAACTTTAGATTCAAAGGTTATCATCTCTGAAACAACAAAACACAGAGTATCACATTTTCACCATAAGAACCCTAATTGCTCTTGGATGCACGCATCGAAGATTTGTTTGGAAGCAATAATTTGGCTTTCCTTATTAAATTCTTGGTAAGCATATGGTAGAAAAACATATTCTCGAAACAATGTATTCTGCAGCTTTGTTTTGACCTCAAAATTAAGAAAAAAAGATTTGCAATAGAACAACTATTTTGGTGTTATTTTTTCTTTTTTTCTTTCATAGATTTGTAACTTAATGTATGTTTTTTTCCTATTTTTCTTTCATAGATTCGTAACTTAATGTATGACACATACACATGAAGGCGTTTTCATGGATCCAAATTACATCACTTTTTTAGCTTCTAGCCCGTGAAGGCCTAAACAAAGAAGATGAATAATAAGAGTGCTACTTCCAAGAAAATTTTGTGGGAGCATCCCTATTTTTATTTGGAATTATTAAAAAATACGTAATAATTTTTTCTTTATTCTTGCTTGATTAATTAATTGCTCAAGTCATATGAAGTAGAATCATAGGGCTTGTTTGAATCATGATATCTTGATAAGATAGATTTTTTAATATGTTTTAATATGTATAAGAAAAATCTGCATTTGGTTATTAGAATTTTGCCTTAAACTAGATCTTTTCGGATCATGAAGTTCTTTATCATTCGTATCCTTGATAAAAAAAATAAAGAATCTTACAAATATACACTTCCTTAATCTACTAACATGGGACAATAATATTTTTGCAAGTGATCTATTCATTCCATAATAGAGGTTTTGTAGATTGAAGAACAACATGTGTCGGCATAGCAAATACATGAGAGAGAGAGAAGAGGAGGAGGCGGAGAAAGGGAAGGAAAACAAGGGACGGAGTGAAAAAGCAAGAAAGTGGAAATAAATACACATGTATAGATACACTCATACATCATACATGCACACATTCTCTCTCCCTCTTGTCTTCGTTTCTCAATTTATCCCCTTATATCTTTCTCTCTAATAGTATCTATTTAGTACACTCACATATATATATATACATACACACATGTATGTAAGAAATAGTAGCATGGTGGAATAGACCAATAGAAAGAGATGAAAAAAATGCAAACAAAGAGAGATGTAAACTAAGAGATAGAGACAGCAATAGTAATGCAACTCCAAAGATGGTGTTGTCTACCAATGTGCTTCCAATGTGGAGCTTAGATGGTGATCGAAACATACTCAAGATGAAGGGCATACTAGTGCACAATGCTATGTAAATCTACACATGAGTCATGCTTATATAGCTTTTACAAAAGGATTCGGTATAGATAAACATAGTCGAGAGAGAGACAAAATAGTCAGAAAAATATGCAATCCGATAATATCTTTACAACCAAAAATCCTACCATCTCGGCCCCTTGGATCCCATAGAAAAGGACAAGCCCCCCTCTGCAATCCCCTAATTAAGTTTCTACGCGGAAATTGTGTGGCACCACAAGGCCTTTATTTCCACCTTGAATGGCAACCCAATGGCTTGAAAGTTTATACCCTATCTAACCTAATGGCTAGGCTCACAAAAGTTATCCATTATCATCAACATTCACACATAGACCTCATCTAAATTGGAAGTTAGGGTTCCACAAATGGTTTCTCCTCATAATGGATCCCTTACAACTTAGAGAACCATGGATCATTTGTGGTCACTTGAGGATGAAGTATTGAGTATGTTCAACAATGTACCACATGTATACTCAAATTTAGATTTACAGACGTTTGTACACATACTTATCAATTTTACAAAGAGACATGCACAAACACATACACCCAGTTGTACATGCATGCATACACACAAATATGCACAAATTACACACATGAATGCATGTGTACAAACACATGTACATCCAGCCACACATACATATGCATGTATACAGAGATTGTGAAACAAAAATCCTAATGGACCCTAAATGGATGCATACACACATACAAACATGTCAAAATACATTTATGTGTGCATACATTCATCCACATCCATACACAAGATCTCAAATGTAGTGAAATTTAGCTAAGTCCAAAAATGTGAAAGAGGAGGTCTTAAGCTCAAGCTCCATCAGGATCATGGGAGGTATTTTATGAAGATTATTCTAAAACCCTCTAAAATCCATTACTATAGTATTAGAGTGTAGTTATGATCCCCCTTCGATATTCAACTTTTTTGTGCATGTATCTGTAGCTCAGTGATGAGTAGCACCTCCTTTAATGTCAATCCTGGAAGACAAGAGGATGGTATGAAGACCTTGAACAAGTGATGGCACAAGTGTGTGAGTGAGAAGCACACTAACATGCACACACATACACACACACGTGCACACAAGGCAAGAACAAAGAGAGAGACAATGGAGTAACTTCTATTGCAAAAGAGTTCTCATACAAGTTCAATTCTACCACAAGCTATCCTCGAAAATGAGCTCTCTAGCTCTTTTTATAGTTTTTGACTAGCTTTGGTTCTGTCCAGACCTAGTGTCCGGCCCAGTTAAAAATTAGGTTCTAAGACTATTTTGGAGGCTCAAACGAGCTCTGAAAATTATGAAAATTGGTGCATAAATACTACTAATACTCCTCAAGCTCGAGGACTCCTCGACTTGTACAAAATGGAGTAGGAATAATCAAAATGATATTTACAATGGTGTGGAGTGACTAAAATCACTATTTGGGAAATATTAATTCATGAAAACTGATAGGCCTATTTGCAGGATCTTCGTTGACTGCTTTGCCTACTTGGCCCTTCTCTTTGCTCTGGTTCTCTTCGTTGGCTTCCTTGTCTTGAAATGCCCTGACTACTGCCAACACTCCCCCCTCTCTCGCATCTGTCGTCTCTGACAGACCCTTGTTGAGCGGACCGTTGGATGTAGTATTCCACGACATCTATCGCCAAGTGGTGCTCTGCAAACCTCAGTTCTTTTGCCAAATCGGTGAGTAAGGCATCTCAATATACTGGCCCAGGTATCTCCAGATGTGGCATGCATAGCTTCTCTGAATGTAGAGCTTGTTCCACAACAAACAGATGTAACAGATGAGATGGTCTGGGTATGAATATCTCTGAGTGATATTCCCAAAACCTTGTGATAAATATTTCTTCAAACGTTTGTTTGAAGCAAGCTAGGAGATATTTGATACGAGCATGCCACGCATATACAACGTTGATGGATGGGGTGGTGCTCATATCATAGACGAGGCCTTGGTTGCCTTCATTGAAACCTAGGGCCGAAAGGTGAGGTTCTTTGACATTTTTAAAGGTCCGAAATGTGATCAGCATTAGCTCGAATATTTTGAGGCACATATGTGCCATGATGTCTTGTACATTCTTGAATCGGATTCCCCGGTATCAATTCGTTGAAATCATGTATGCGACCGTGGGTGGGTCACACGGTGGTGTCAGGTATACATAGTTTAGCCATTTGTCACATCCTTTGGTGGTCTTCACTGTTCTGGTGTACTCGGGCCATGATCTGTGTTGAAACACAGGGCAGTAGCAAGGGTTATACTTAATGTATAAGGGCATATTATTCCATGTGCACACCATTCCCGGATAGGTTTCGAGTAAGCATATTCTCCATGTAGGTTGAAATATGTTGCCCTACACTGTACTTTCAAGAATGTCTTCTGAAGCAAATTGTGTTGCAGAGGTTGGCTCTTTCGTGGTGCGATGCTTTATCTCAGCATTATAATCTGCCAACAATACACAAAATGGTATATACAAATCATCTAAAGTTCCAATCCAGTGATGATGAGATAGGTTTTTGAAGTAATCCAATTTGATTACCACTTCTTCTAGTCGAGACATGGACTGTATCTGCACTGCTACTCTGTCATCATGCATTGGGCCTACCTTTTCCAACCTTTGATCCATTCTAGAGCTTTAATCTCAAATGTATCCATTCCTTCCTCTGTTTGTTTGTCGCCAGGTCTAGGCATGGGTTCATAAGGGTCCCCGAATGTCTCCTCTACTTCAATTGGCACTAGTTCCTCCGACTCGGGCTCCACCAGGGGAGAAGGTTGATGTTCATATTGGAGAAGCTTATTTTGCAGATCTATCAGTTGTGCTCTCAATTCTACGACCTCTTCGGATGTGTCAGCTATGGCTGCTACCTCTAGTGGTGGCTCTCACTGATTGGCCAATTGCTTGCATAGGTCATTCCGCTCTTTTTCTAAGGCATCATATGTCTCTTGGAGGTCGGCATGGGTGTGCAACACGATTTGCATGTTTGCTGACGCGATGGCTTTGAAGCGCTATGGGTCGATCTCCTATGGTGATCCTTCCATTGCTGCTTCTAGGTTTTCTTCATTTTGTCGTTGGATTCTTTTATTTTCTTCTAGTGCTGTAGACATGTGTTTCCGTAGTAATGCGAGATTACGTCGAAGCTTGAGATTGTCTGTTATTTGGGTGTGTAGCATTTCGTTGAGTTGTTGTTTTTCCTCTATATCTGGTTGGGGGGGATTGGCCACTAATTCGTCATGTTGTCTCTGTAAGGTGTCATAATTCTATTGATGTAGCCGCTTGTCCTTCTCCAAGTCTGTGAATTGTTCCTGGAGCGTCTCATGGGCTCTGAACAGGGTCGTATGTTGAGCATCTGATTGCTGGTAATGATGTTGTAATTGAGACACATTGATACAAAGTATTGAATACATTATTTACAGGAGTGGATGTTGGGAAGGTGTTAAATGCAGGGGGATAGGGAGGAGGGAATGGGATAGTGAATGTTGTTGTGAGAAGTGGTGATGTTGGTGGCAGGGGAATGGGAGATTGTGGGAATATGGGGGGAGGGGGAGGTGCATGAGGGGGAGGGGGAGGGGGAGGGGGAGGGGGAGGGTGATATGTCCATGAGGGTCCTGCATGGATGCAGTCCTGGGAGTTATCGTGTACATGGGAATGGTAGGTGTGGTGATGGTCATGAAGGTGTATAATGGGGTGTGCAGTTGTGCGTGTGTGCCACCGAGAAGTGTGATAGGAGGAATGGGATTTCCAGTGACTATAGTTAGAAGTACATTGTCCGTGGTGGTAGTTACAAGAGTGGTGGTGTCAGGTTGTGAGAGTTGTGACAGTTGATTTACAGTGTGCGCTTCACTAAGGGAAGTGGAGACTGTGGCGGTGACAATGGTAGCATGAGGATAGGGGGTTGGGGTTGGAGGGGAGGGTGGTAGAGGTGGTGATAGGAGTGCCCTTGAGGCGTGGGCTTCGTCAGTGTGTTGAACAGAGTGTGTTGTGTAGGTGGTTGTGGAGGTGGTGCCATGTGGTTCTGATACCATAGTGTTTATCTGATTCCCTGATCTTGGAGGACGTCTTCCATGTCTTTGCTCAAATCTCCACGAGTGTGTGAGGGCGGTGTGTGCAGTCTCTGGTACCCCCAATGCATCAGCGATCATGTCGAGGGTATCTCTATATTAATCATCCACACCTTCCTCTTCAAGTATCTAGTTCATTAAGGCCTTTCCTACTGCCAAGGATAGTCTGTGTTGTTCCTGAACCCGATTTATAGTATCATATAGTCTTTTTAATTGCTTCGTATAGGTAGGGGCTCCTTCAAGTTCTGGTATAATGGCTTGCTCGTATTCATGCCCTCCTTCGTCGGATGGTCCTTCTTGTTCGTCGTCTTGTTCCTCTTCTTCAATCTCCTCTTCTGCAGTCTCCTCTTCTGCAGTCTCCTCTTCATCTTCCTCTACTTCGACAACCACTGGTTGAGTTGGATGAGGCCAGTCTGTGACAGTTTGTTGCCCACTTAATTGTTCTGCTTCAACTTCCAAATTAGTTGCATTAATTATCCTTGTGACCTCTTCATATGTTAAATCCTCCAACGTGAAGCCATGAGGGAACTCTAAATCGGTGGGTATCGGTGGGAACACCAGGTTATGCCCTTCTGCACTATGCCTTGGTAATCTGATGGTGAAAGGTTGTACTCGCCTTTGGGGTGGCAGAGTCATTTCTGGTGTAAGGGTAGCGCCCCGAGCCTGTGCACATGGCATCTGAAAAGCTCCCCTCATTTTCTTTGAAGGAGGCCCTGCAGCTGATATCCTTCGCTAAAAATCTTGCACCTAGTCTAGACGAGTGCCCTTTGAATTGGCACATCATATGCTAAGTATCGATATACAATTCTGGTAAGTGCACAACATCCATAGAGCACTAACTTTTGTTTCTTGTACCAACGTTGGTGTGCAAGATGGATTTGGTCAATGATCCAATGTGGCATGTTAATTGTCAGATTGAAGGTGTCTGCTAAGTATAGACTGAACCAAATCTTCTTGGGTGGCATTGTGAATCATTCTTGAGCAGGAAACACAAAGTGTTGCATGCACATTCGACGGTGAATAGCAATAGTTGGTGTCATTACCACCATATCCTTCAGTTTAGTTAAGTTCCTGTTCTTCATGTTGTCCGAGATCATTGTCTCCTTCTCCATAGGGATGTGCATACCTCGCATTTCTAGAGATTCCCTTACCAAGTTGTTGGTCAATTTGAAACGCTTCAGTTCATTTCCTCGTGTAAGAGAAGGGAGCACAAAGGTGATGTACCCCTTCTTCTCTTTATTGGGAGTGAGGGTGCTAATCAAGTATGAACACCTCAGGAAGTCCGGCTTTGGTAACTAAGCTTTGAAGTAATCATACAATCTAGTCTTCTTCCATATTGGTTGCAATCCTTCACTATTTTGAAGCATCTCAAACTCTCGTGTAAAGAAATGATACCGCCCCCAGCGTCCGTTAAACTCTATCTCAGCCTCCCATAAATAGGTGCCTCTCCAAGGGGTCCTACAACTTCACTGAACCAATGGGAGTTCTTGCTTACTAGCGATGTGTGCCCTTGGG
Source organism: Ceratopteris richardii (assembly GCA_020310875.1). NCBI lineage: Eukaryota > Viridiplantae > Streptophyta > Polypodiopsida > Polypodiales > Pteridaceae > Ceratopteris > Ceratopteris richardii. The sequence goes on along the minus strand of CM035411.1, from coordinate 148,325,781 downwards.
GGGGATTTTGAATCGGTATTACATGTAATGCTCTCAATGCATGTGGCCTTCAACTCCTCCTGAATAGGGAGACTTTCAATGTCTACACCTGAGAACTAGTGCCTGCCTAAGAAATCGTTCCTGCAGCCTCTGCCATGTTTGAGGAACTTCGGTAGTCGGTTTTGTGAGAATATACAAATGAATGTTAACATTGCAATGGACACAAAGTGATCATGTGTTCCCGGTACAACATTAACATGATGAACTGTGACGTAGTTAGTCGGTTAGTTAGTGCTCGGGTGGTTGTGAGTGTGAAGTGTGGTTAGCGTATAATGGTGCCTAGGTGCTAATTGAGGTAGTTAGGTGTAGAGTGGATACAGTTAGTAAGTGGGGGTGGCTTTACAATGGGATCATGTGGTTTATTACAAGATTTGGGCTGCCAAACACAGTGGATGGCTTTCGGTTTTGATTTTGTGGAGACTCTGGAGGGCTTTATAAGAGTGTCTACTTGGAAATGAGGCTTTTTAGGGACCCATTTACCAATGATTCTGCTCGTGCTCATGGATAAATATGTGTTTGTGAGTGTCGAGTAAGAGTGGGTATCAACTGTTCGTGTGAGTGAGCCATGTTGGACATGGTGTGGTCTCTGTGTGGCTATTTGAGCCCGCAAGCAAGCCTTAGGCTCCCAAATTTTGGGTCAGCCTTCATTGACTTCTTGGGTACCCATATAGATTTTACTTTCATAGAAGAATTTTTGAGAGACTTCTTATTAGTGTCCTTCCACCGATCACTAGTAGGACGTTTGGTCGATGGTCGTAACTTGACCGCAACAGGATGCTCGCCTTTTCATACCCATACTTGTTTCGATGGCTGAGACACCTTGCCCCGAACTTTCCCTTGGCGTTGGGCATGGATCTTCTGCTTCTTCTGTGTTTGGTATTCCTTTGGTTGCCGTATCTCTACCACTTTTGGAAAAGAAGGGAGTTCCATCTTATCTTTAGCTTCATGGTTGAAAACATCATCCCTCTGCATCATAGATTTTTGGACAAGAACAACATCTTTATCTTCATGTGTAATCCTAGAAGGACCAGGAGTTGGTGCCATTCCTATTTTCAAGAGTGCTTGATTTTCTAACTCGATTAAAATGCAATTCTGATTTACCCAAGCCTGAAAAAGTCCACTTCTTAGGTTTAGGTTGACTGCATGATCATAGATCCAGTCTTGACCCAAGACCACAGGTTCAGTGAGATCCTCATCTTGACACACTAGTACTTTAACTGTCATTAGAACATGTTGAATGTAGAGGGGAAGCTCCACCTCGCCCATGCAAGGGGTTTCTCTTCCAAACAATCTATGTCTATTGAGGAACTCGCAGAGAAAGTAGCTCAAAAGTTAGGAGTCTCAAGCAAACAAATACCAAGGTTTGCCCCAGTGAAAAGGTGCTATACTTGTGGAGGTGACCATATGGCGAACGTATGTCCCATTATGTCTCAACCCCAAGTAAATCCTAGTAGCCAGTATTGCACCATAGAACGGAGATACACTAATCACACTGCGCAAGATTGCCCATACAATAAGCAAGCAGTTAGGCAAACGTACCCACAACCATACCCACAACAAGGAAGGTACCAGAACCAGTACCCACCACAATAGTAGGTAGGCCCCAACAACCCTATCAACCACCCTATCAAGGGCAGCAAAGACCTCAACCAGTTCTAGCACAGCAACCCCCTGCTCCAACAAATGTGATTCCAGTGAAATATGCAGTTGTTGAAGAGAATCTGAATAGCGCCATAGTGCCAGTGACACCATTGCTTTCAGAAGGTGATCCTAGTGATCATAGTTTTGACTCTACTCACATCACTTACTACATGCAGTCACCTGAGCATAACGATTCATACTATTATGAAGACACGAGTGAACCTAGTTGGGAGCTAGAATATGCAAATGTCATATACGCAAACCCCAACTCTAGACCTCAACCTAGGCAGGTAAGACCCCCATTTCCTAGAGGACCATGCCATCGATGTCAAGGAGATCACCTCATTCGTGATTGCCCTATGTCTGCACCTACACAACCCCAATCCATGACAATTCAAGGCTTTTGTCTCGATTGTGGGAAGGAGCATCTCTGTCGAGATTGCCCTAAGAACCCCAATAACATGCCGAAAATCACCCCTATCAACGTTATTGGGTTAGTAGTAGACTCTACAAGAAGAGTGACTTCCACTTCCCCTGTGCAAGTGGTCACTAGAGCTCAAGCCTTGCAGCAAAACCAAGGTTTAGGCCAAGAAAAGAATTTTGAGGTCAGTGTTGGTAGAGCTATCTGAATCTTTGTAGATTTTTGAAAGCTCTAATTCCTTCCCTAGGTCATCTTCAATGTCAATGCACATGCGTACACACTCTTCTATGGTTCTAGGGTCCTTCAAGTACACATAATATCTCAATTTGGTACTTAGCAATCCGTCCAGGAATAAAGCCACTTGTTTGGCTGGTGTGGGTAACTCAGGAACATGACATTTCTCTAGGTATTGCCTAAACCTTCTTCCTGCAAGTCTAACAGTCTCTTGAGGCGTCTACTTGAAGCTGTGAATCAGTGAGGAGGTGTTATGCCGTATACCGCTCTTAGAGAATTCAGTAATGAATGCCTCTAGAAGTTGGTCTATGTTCCTGAACTGTCTCTCATGCAGTGGTTGAAACCAAGTAAGGGCTGTGTTCCTAAGGGTTAGACCAAAGGCATTGTACTGCATGAATAAGTCCTCAACTTGTTCAGCTCTCAAGACTTGCCTAAATTCAGCCACATGATCGTATGGGTCTCCAATGCCATCGAAATAATTCTTCATGGACTTAACCAGTTGGGTTGGCCTCAAGGTCCTAGCGTGTTCCCTAGGCCTTGGCCAAGGAAAATCATCAGCATTTCTTTGGTTTCTTGGGGCTCTGGGTCTCTCAGTTTCTTCTCTATCCGTCTCTGTTCTTGTTCCTTCTCTTCCTAGTGGGTTGGCAAAACTTACTTTTGGCCTATCTCTACTTGTGTCCCTATGAGCTCCATGAGCTTGGGATGTTCCAGATCCTTGGTGGCCATAAGAGACATTAGATCTTGGTAGGGGAAAAATAAATTCACCCTTCCATGTGTAGGCATGCCTACCATGCTCTGTGATCCTCTCTGAAGTATTGTCTAGGTAGGTTACTTTGCTTGGACTATCAGGATCTTTGAACTCATAGATCGTGATCGTTCCTACCTCATTCGGCTGATCAGGCTTATACCTCCAAAAGGCTTCATCAGTCTCTCAGTTCAAGAGCAGATCTATGCTTTTATTGTCCTAGGAACCCACTATGGCGTGATGATTCTAGTGAGGACTGATTTGCCTCGGGGAGTTCTAGGCTCTCTTACTATGTTCCTTTGCTCTATGTCACCTAAGTCCGCTTCTGGGATCACATTACTGAATTTGTCTGTCCTATCCGGGTGGGTAGTGACCACATACATGGTTCCTTCCTTGTCCAGGTAGGCTTCAAACTTGACTGCTGGATGTTCTAGTCCAATGGGTTGGTCAAGGTTTTTAATTTGGACCTCGGCTCTTCTTAGGCCATCCTCATAGATGCAAGCACCTAATAGGTTGGTCCTAAGGTATTCCAATTGCGTCTTGTATGGGCTTTCGACCTTTTGTAAGTAGGCCACACCTGAACTTCTTGTGGTTCGCTCCATTTCGTGAGACATCTCTCATTCGCTACTTTCAGAGCTAGGGTAGTGTGAATAATTGCTCAACTGCTGGGCCCAAGACCTAGCAGTGCGATTGACACTAGCCTCTGAAGACCGAAGGCTTTGTCTATCTCTCCCTAGGCATCATCCTAATCTAAGGTTCATATACCTTAGTGAGTAATCCCAATTTTTACCCAAGGTACAACCTTGTCGCAGGTCAATTTGTATCAGTCACTTGGTTCTTTTTTAGGTGGTTATTGTGTTTATGCTCTTGTTTGATATCACATCGTCAGGAATATTTAAGTGAATTTTCCGCACTTTCAGTTGATCGCACCATGTTAAGTTCTTTTCTTTTAAAGTTATCAATCACAAAGAGATTATGTTTTAGCTTGAACTTGAGTGTTGAGGTAGTCTTCAACTTGATAGATGCCTATCGTCACCTTGACTTACTTCTAGCACTACCCGCACTTAGTCTAAGCTAGGAATTGACAGAGGAAGTTGAGAATGATCCAACCTCAAGTTGCTTATCCCTTGCCCTTGTAAGCCCAGGAAGTGTGTTCCCAAGCCTATATGCACTCTTGCCTTGAATGCCCTTTGATGCTCTTAGTGGACCTGTAAAAGTTCCAAAGTTAGCTTGGGAGTTGACTTCAATCGACACAACATACCCTTTTCCTTCATGTAACTCACAAACCAAAATTGCCTTTTGCCTTTATGGAAAACAATCCTAAAGATCCCTCAGTTTTCCTACCCCAAGGTATGGTCAACTTCAAAATACCCTATCTATAACTCCCCAAGAACACTCTGAAAGGATTTCGTATGAGGAAGTTATGACAGTTCAGGGTTCTGGGGTTAAAACAGGGTTCAAACAAGCTATCAGACAAACAGGATTTTTCTCAAACTACTAGTGTAGGGACCTCACAAAGTGCTAATTACTTGATAAGTATGCCCAAAATTACCCCAAAATTTGGAAATAAAAACCCTAAAAATTTAGCCGAAAATGCCTGTCAATCGCGATTGACAGGTCTATCAATCGCGATTGACAGGTCTATCAATCGCGAATGACAGAGGTGCCCGTCGGGGCTTGTCAGTCGCGATCGACACGTCAGTCGCAATTGATGGTGTCAATCGCGATCGACAAAGTCGGTCGTGGGGTCTGTCAATCGCAATTGATGGTGTCAATCGGTATCGACACGTTTTTCGCAAAATTTGGCATAATTTCAGTCAATCGGGTTTGTGTCCGCCGCGATGGACACATGGGCACGCAAATTCTAGTGTCAATCATGAAATTTCAGTCGATCGTGATCGACGGTGTCAATCGTGATTGATTGAGTACTACGTGATAGTCCATCGTGGTCTGTCGATCGCGATTGACAGAGTCTATCGGTCGTGATTGACAGAGTCTGTCGATCGTGGCTGTCGATTGTGGCTGTCGATTGTGATTGACAGTGTCGTTCGTGATAGATAGAGAAACACAGAATTTTTTAGTTTTAATTAGTGATTTGGAATGTGCTCCTCATGTGTGTCATAGTGGTGCACTTTCTTTTACCAAAAGCTCAAATTTTCTATCGATCGCGATTGACAGAGGTCAAACCCGCAAAGACAATGCCGAGCTTTTCCGTACTTGCGCAACCTGCTGGAGATGATGATACAGCTACAACCTGCAAGAACACTCAAGAAACATGCAAAAATAGCGCATACAAATTGGTCTCTCTCTCTCTCGCAAGTGAAATGAGGGAAATGGAAGGGAGAAGGTGAAATGACCAAAAAACTGAAATTTTCACGATGATGGAGATGGGGTTGGGAGATGGTGAGGATGATGATGCTGATGATGATGATGATGGTAAAGTAAGAAAAAGAAAAATAAGGGAAAGTAAAGAAATTACCTACAACGCCAACATCACAACTCTACGTCTTACCATCACACGCTCGTCCTCAAAGCTCGATCCCCGGCAACGGTGCCAAAATTTGGTGTAGCTCAGCGATGAGTAGCACCTCCTTTAATGTCAATCCGGGAAGACAAGAGGATGGTATGAAGACCTCGAACAAGTGATGGCACAAGTGTGTGAGTGAGAAGCACACTAACATGCATACACATACACACACACGCACACAATGCAAGAACAAAGAGAGAGACAATGGAGCAACTTCTATTGCAAAAGAGTTCTCATACAAGTTCAATTCTACCACAAGCTAACCTCAAAAATGAGCTCTCTAGCTCTTTTTATAGTTTTTGACTAGCTTTGGTTCTGTCCAGACCTAGTGTCTGGCCTAGTTAATATTTAGGTTCTAAAACAATTTTGGAGGCTCAAACAAGCTATGAAAATTATGAGAATTGGTGCATAAGTACTAGTAATACTCTTCAAGCTTGAGAACTCCTTGACTTGTACAAAATAGAGTAGGAATAATAAAAAATGGTATTTACAATGGTGTGGAGTGACTAAATTCACTATTTGGAAAATATTAATTCATGAAAAATGATAGGCCTATTTGTCGGATCTCCGTTGACTGCTTTGCCTACTTGGCCCTTCTCTTTGCTCTGATTCTCTTCGTTGGCTTCCTTGTCTTGAAATGCCCTGACTACTGCCAACAGTATCAAAGTGTACCTCATCCTGATTTTGCACCATCCTTGTAGCCAAAAAAAGAAAAAAAGAGTCTTTTGGACCCCAATTAGAAGCAAGCATCAAGATTCTAGCTCTTCTAAAGATGGATGCATGTGAGGTCAGCCAACCACCAACAATGAGAATTAGAAGCAAGCATCAACCACCAACAATGAGAATTAGAAGCAAGCATCAAGATTCTAGCTCTTCTAAAGATGGATGCATGTGACGTCAACCAACCACCAACAATGAGACTTTACATCCACATTCACATTGCAAAGAAGGGAAGCAACGCAATGCAATTGCGGGTGCCTCATTTTCCTTTCTCTTCAATGTGGTTGCAAAGAAATTTAGGCTCTTACGTTATAGCCTAGAGGAAACCAATTAACTCTCTTGTATGGGATAATAGTGGTTGTTGATATATTTAGGTAGTGATGTGTGTGAACACTCTAGGACTCCCGGGGCACTTTTTCCCCTCTTTAGGAGGTTTTTTTCCCCCGGCTTGTATATACGCCTATTGCCCTAATGGGCTACTTATCTTTGTACATTCTCTAGTAATACATTCAGTCTTGTGTGTTGTGCTCCAAGCTTCTTCTTCTTCCTTGTGCTGTTCGCGTGCTTCCGCACACGTCTAACTCCAACAATTGGTATCAGAGCAGGTTGTCGCTTCTTCTAGGGCACCGTCGACACTCCTCCGTTTGCAGTCTCAGATTCGCACGAAATTTGGTGAGTTATACTCGTTTCGGCCTCCGAACGCACTATCGTTGTGCTTGTGCAGGCTATTTCGTCCTTTTGTGCCAAAGGTATATACCAGTTTCTGTTCACCAGTTTAAGCGTCTCAAAGTCTGCTACAGGTCTAGCAGAACTCGTTTGGGCAGTTCCGTTCAACTTTTTTAGATACAGTCAATTTTTTGCATCAAGGTATTTTAGTCACCGGCCATGGCTGAAAGCAGTGATGTATTCCGTATGTTGGCTGTTGAGGATAAGTTGGATGGTACCAACTACCCATTATGGGCTTATATGATGCGACATGTACTGGTTGCAAAAGGATTGTGGAACATTGTGCAGGGTGTTGAAAGACATCCTGTTACACCTGTAACGACAGGTACTGCAAATACAGGTGTTGGAGCTGATGAAGATGGTGTCGAAGATGATATTCCGCAGATTCTTGTTCGTGCTGCTGTTTCTATTGCACCTACTGCAGAGCAGATTCGTTGGGATGGCAGAGATGCCCAGGCACATGCATTGATAGCTTTGTCTGTCAAACGTGCCATTATTCCTCACATTCGCTCTTGCAGAAAAGCAAAGGATGCTTGGGATACACTTACCACTTTGTACCAGGCTAGGAATGAGGCTTGTGTTGCTTACCTCCGAAAACAGTTGGAGAGTGAGCACATGAATGAAGGTGATTCTATGGACAGTTTTCTTACAAAGATCGAAGACCTGAAGGAACAATTGATTTCTGCTGATGAGGTTATACCAGATAGCTCACTTGTGCAAACCGTTCTGAATGGTCTTCCTGATTCATATCAGAGTTTTGCCTCTACTCTTCGGTTGATGATGAAAGGCAATCCGAATGCCTTGTCATTTGAGGAATTAGTCTCTGTTCTATTGCAGGAAGATCAGTCCAGGCAGAACAGGTCCATTATGCGTGTTGCAGATCAAGCTTTCCTGGCTAGTCAGAAGGGCAAAGGAAAATGGAGCTCTTCTACTAGTAAGCAGAAATCTGCAAATGCTGCACATTCAAAGAACCAAGACAAAGATGAGAAAAAAATCAGAAAAGCAGAAATTGTTTTGTAAGTACTGTAAAGGCAATGATCATATCATAAAGAACTGTCCAAAACTGGCTGCTAAAGAGGCAAAGAAGAAAGAGGCTGGAATGGTTGTTGCAGAGGCCTCTACACCAAAAACAGAGTCTGCAAATCTTGTGCAGGAAGAAGAATGGGCGTTTACTACTGTCTGCAGTTTTGACCCATCTTCTCCTGATCAGTGCATGTCTGCAGTAGACTCAGATGTTTGGTACTTTGACAGTGAGGCGACCAAACATATTACCTCGCAGCGCAGTTTCTTCTCTTCACTCGAGCCTGCCCCTACAGGGAATACTGTCACATGCGCCAATAACTCCTCTTATCCTGTTATGGGAGTTGGTAAGATCATTCTGACTACTGCTGATGGTAGTTCTTTCACTTTGTCAGATGCTTTATTTGTGCCAGGGATCAAAAAGAATCTGTTATCAGTTTCTGCATTAGCCAAGATTGGCTTGGTTGTGAAATTTGTTGATGACAGGTGTACAGTCCATGATCTCTCAAATGGCGATGTGATTATTGCTTCTGGCATTTTATGTCGTGGGTTGTATAAGCTCATAGACTATGAAAGATCTATGAATGATTCGGCATGTGCAGTTCATGATTCTCAGGCTATGTCAGATGCAAAGCTTTGGCATGCACGCTTTGGTCATCTGAATTTTGCTAGTTTGTTACGCCTGCAGAAATCTGAAATGGTGTCCTCTTTGCCCAAACTTGAGGCACCTGGAAAACATGTTTGTGAAGGCTGTATTTTGGGAAAAATGCAGCGTTCTTCCTTTCCAAAAGATGGTTCAGTTCGGGCTACGCAGAAATTGCAGCTTGTACATAGTGATGTCTGTGGTCCTATGCAGACACCCTCTTTTGGAAATTACCTTTACTTCGTGACTTTCATTGATGATTTTTCCAGGCATGCATGGGTATATCCACTCAAAGCAAAGTCCGAAGTGTTCATGTGCTTCAAACAGTTTTTGGTTTTGGCTGAAAATCTGTCAGCATGTAAAATGGGCACCCTCCGTTCTGATTGAGGGGGGGAATATATGTCTTCAGATTTTAATGCATTTCTGGCTGAACGTGGGATAAAACACCAGTGTACAGTGCCGTATACACCTCAACAGAATGGAGTTGCTGAACGGAAGAACAGGTCTCTCATGGAGATGGCGAGGTGTATGGTCAAGAGTCAGGCTTTACCTCATAGTTTCTGGCTTGAGGCTGTCATGTGTGCAGCATATGTACTGAACAGGTGTCCCACTAAAGCGTTGAAGTCTATCACTCCATATGAGGCTTGGCATGACCGCAAGCCTTCTGTTGCTCATCTGCGTGTTTTTGGTTGTTTGGCATATGCATTAGTGCCTGAACAACATCGCAGAAAATTGGATGATAAGGCAGTAAAATGTATTTTTGTTGGGTACAGTTTTGAAAGTAAAGGCTATCGTCTGTATCATCCACAGACTAAACGCATTCTGGTTAGCCGTGATGTTGTCTTTGTGGAAGATGCTATTCAGCCATTGCTTTCATGTACTAAGGAGACATCTGTTAGCTCTAAAGACATGTATGATACTTTGATGCCTCTTTTTACAGGTGGACAATCTAGTGATGGTCCTAATGAGGCAACTTCTCAGCCTTTGCAGGTTTCATATGATGATGCAGATCATTCCATTTCTGATGCAGATTTACATGATGCACTTGCTGATGAGAGAGCTGATATTGAGCAGGCAAAAACTATGCCAAAATGGCTGGTGCAGACTTTGCGTGACAGCAAATTAGATGCACCTTTGTCATATCGTACTCGTTCAGGCTCTCATAGTGCCTCCTTTGCATCAGATTGCTATGCTATGGCTGCATCTAGTCTCTGTGATGAGAATGAGCCAATTTCTTTTGATGAAGCACAAAATTCAGAAAATTGGATGGCTGCTATGCAATCTGAATATGATGCTATAATGAAGAATGGTACATGGTCTTTATGTGACTTGCCTCCTGGCAAGAAGGCCATTGGCACTAAGTGGGTATACAAGCTGAAGCGTAAACCTGATGGTACAGTTGACAGGTATAAGGCTAGGCTTGTTGCAAAGGGTTATGCGCAGGAAAGAGGCATTGATTTTGATGAGACCTTTGCACCTACATGCCGTATGACTACTGTTCGGAGCATTTGTGCACTTGCAGCCCATCATGGTTGGAATGTACATCAGTTGGACATTAAAACAGCATTTCTGAATGGTGACTTGCATGAAGAAGTGTATGTTTTTCAGCCCCGTGGCTTTGTGCAGAAAGGGCATGAAAACCAGGTGTGCAGGTTAAAGAAGGCGTTATATGGTTTAAAGCAAGCACCACGTGCTTGGTATGAGAAGATACATGCCTATCTGATTGCACATGGTTTTGAGAACAGTCCAACTGAAAGCACCTTATATGTTAAGCGTGCTAATGATGTGCTTCTGATCATTGTTGTCTATGTTGATGACATGCTGCTCACTGGTCCTATTGAGACACATATTGCTGATTTTAAGGCTGATTTGCATGCCTCATTTGAGATGTCTGATTTGGGGCATTTGCATCACTATTTGGGCATTCAGTTTATGCACGTTGATGGTGGAATGGCTTTGTGTCAAACGAAATATATTGACACATTATTGCAGCGTTTTGGCCTTGAAGACTGTAAGCCTATTGCCACTCCTATGGAGACAGGTTTACGATTGAGTCTTCATGATGCTGGAGATGCATTTGATGCTGTTCTCTATCAGCAGGCTGTTGGATGCTTGATTTACTTATGCATTACTCGGCCAGATATTCAGTTTGCTGTCTCACAGATGAGCAGGTTTATGCATTGCCCAGGAGTCATGCATTGGAAAGCGGTTAAGCGCATCTTTCGCTACTTGAGTGGTACTCGGCTACTTGGGTTGTTTTATCCCAAGGGGGGATCACTACCGCCAGATTTGCATGCTTTTTCTGACTCAGATTGGGCTGGTTGCTATGACACTCGTGTGTCCACCAGTGGTTTTTGCTTCATGCTTGGTAGCTCATGTATATCTTGGTTGAGCAAGAAGCAGCCTACTGTGGCCACTTCCAGTTGTGAGGCTGAGTATAGGGAAGCTTTCACAGCGACTGTTGAGTGTGTGTGGCTCAGACGCCTTATGGCTGATTTGGGTGTTGGCTAGTCTTCTGCCACCACCATCTTCACTGACAGTCAGAGCGCATTGGTAGTTGCGAGGAACCCTGTGCTCCATGCTCGCACTAAGCACATTGAGGTGCATTATCACTATGTCAGGGAGAGGTTCTCTGTTGGGGAGATCAGCTTGGCATATGTGCCCACGCAGGAGAACATTGCAGACCTTTTCACGAAGGCTCTGCCTAGGGAGAAGTTTGAAGCTTTCCGCAAAGCTTTGGGCTTACTTCCTTTTGTGGAGTGATTTCCACATAGCTTGGCACTTCCTTATACATGAGTGCCAGCTCCTTGTTCACCGCATCACTCCCAGGGGGGATTTGTTGATATATTTAGGTAGTGATGTGTGTGAACACTCTAGGACTGCCGGGGCACTTTTTCCCCTCTTTAGGAGGTTTTTTTCCCCCGGCTTGTATATACGCCTATTGCCCTAATGGGCTACTTATCTTTGTACATTCTCTAGTAATACATTCAGTCTTGTGTGTTGTGCTCCAAGCTTCTTCTTCTTCCTTGTGCTGTTCGCGTGCTTCCGCAGACGTCTAACTCCAACAGTGGTCCCAAAAAAGGCTGTTGTGGTTTCTTTAATGGGCACCCCAATTTCAAGGGGAAGGAGATATCTTGTTAAAACAAACACAATCACAACTCCTTGTTGTTTGTGATGCATTGGAAATAGAGGAATGATTTAGCTTATAAAATCTATTCTTTGATGCTCTACGTGGCATATATAGCCTAGTATCCCATGAAAAACTTGGACTCCATAGTAACCCAAGTTTTCCTCAAATCGAAATTGGGGAAGTACCCGTAATTAATCTTAAAATTTCTAAGATTTTTCCACATTATTTTTGCATACGATTTAAGTAGCACATGCAATGAATGGAAGAGTTATGGAGATCTTGGATTGCATGCTATTTGCATGGAATCCTTGATAGATAATTAGGTAATTAACTCATATGAGTAAATCAACCTATTTACTTTGCACATTACGCATTGACAAAAAGTAGTTGCATTACTTGGGCATGGGAATTTCGCATCGCGCATGCATCAAACAAGAATGTTTCTTATGCATCATATAGGATGCACAACCAAAAGATTTTGCATGAGTACACACATAGAGGTCTTCAATGCATGATTGAATACACAAAAACACATGATACTCATGAATACCATGTTGATATATTTTGGAGGTGATGTGTGTGAATAGATTTAGAACCGTACAACATTTTTTACTGTTTTGGAGGTTTTTTTGCAATCTTGTATATATCCAAATAACCCTAATGAGTCACTTATCTTCGTACATTAACTTGGCAATACATTCAGTATTGTGTTGTTCTCCAATTGTCTTTTTCTTCCTTGTGATGCTTGTATGCTTTCGTAGACCTTAAACTCCAACAGTTGGTAGCATACTCATGACAATAAGAAGTTCAAAATCTCTTTGCTTTGTGGCATTGAAATTTTGATTTGAGCTCGTTTTGACCTCCAAACACACTATCACAATGACTGTGTAAGAAATTTTATCCTTTTGTGCCAAACATATATACAATCTTTGGTTATCCAATACAGGTCTAACAAAGCTCGATTGGGTATTTCTATCAACTTTATGAGATATAGTCAATTTTTTGCATCAAGATATTTTTCACTGGCCATGACTGAATGCAATGATGTATTTTGTATGTTGGCTATAGAGGATAATTTGGATGGTACTAATTACCCATTGTGGGCATACATGATGTATCATGTATTGATAGCCAAGGGGTTGTGGATATATTGTGTAGGGTGTTCAAAAACATCCTACTACACCTACAACTATAGTGATGGACAAGGACTCAAATGTTGTTGAAGATGATGACCTTCAATTTCTTGGTTGCGTTGTTGTTCCTGTTGTAGCTATTATAGAGCAATTTATTTGGGATGACAACACAAGAAAATGAGGCTTGTGTTGCTTACATCCGAAAATAGTTGGAGAATGAGCATGTAAATGAAAAAGATTAATGGACAATTTTTCAACAAAGATCAAATATTTAAAAGAGCAATTGATTTTTGTTGATGAAATCTTGTCGGATATCTCACATGTAGACTATTCTTAATGGTCTTTGTTGTGGTAGGACCATTCCTCCCCAAAACAAACTAGGAAATCTAACTAGCAAGATAACCCTAGAGAGAAAGAGATGCAAGTATCTACCCAACCAACTCCTCCAATATATAGCTTCAAGTCCAAGGGGGTAAGTAAAACACAAGGGGATATGTGTACCTTCCATGGGTCCCTAAGGTGATCAACGGTTTCCAAGGTTAGGAAATCACATGTCTTCTAAAAGAAGGCCCGTCAAGCTCTCACTACAAGTCAAGTGGCTAGAAGAATCTTCCAACTAAGCCTAAGATACTCAAGCTGAGAGAAATCAACCCTAAGGTTCAAGGACCTTCAAATAGGGGTAAATAAACAATAAATCTGTAGTGTTTCAGACCCAAGAGCCCAAGGCTTCTACCCATTGGACCAATGTAGCTATACATCCCCCCATCAAAATCATTTCCATCCTTGAAAATAAGTGTGTGTGTCTGTGTGTGTATATATATATATATATGTATATATATATATATATATATATATATATATATATATATATATATATATATATATATATATATATATATATATATATATATATATATATATATATATATATATATATACATACATACCTACATACATGCATACATATATATATAGATATATATATATATATATATATATATATATATATATATATATATATATATATATATATATACATACATACATACATACATACATACATACATACATACATACATACATACATACATACATACATACATACATACATACATACATACATACACACACACATATACATACATACATATATGTTGGAGATAGACGTCTGCGGAAGCACGCGAACAGCACAAGGAAGAAGAAGAAGCTTGGAGCACAAACACACAATACTGAATGTATTACTAGAGAATGTACAAAGATAAGTAGCCCATTAGGGCAATAGGCGTATGTACAAGCCGGGGGAAAAAAACCTCCTAAAGAGGGAAAAAAGTGCCCCGGCGGTCCTAGAGTGTCACACACATCACTACCTAAATATATCAACAAATCCCCCCTGGGAGTGATGCGGTGAACAAGGAGCTGGCACTCATGTATAAGGAAGTGCCAAGCTATGTGGAAATCACTCCACAAAAGGAAGTAAGCCCAAAGCTTTGCGGAAAGCTTCAAACTTCTCCCTAGGCAGAGCCTTCGTGAAAAGGTCTGCAATGTTCTCCTGCGTGGGCACATATGCCAAGCTGATCTCCCCAGCAGAGAACCTCTCCCTGACATAGTGATAATGCACCTCAATGTGCTTAGTGCGAGCATGGAACACAGGGTTCCTCGCAACTGCCAATGCGCTCTGACTGTCAGTGAAGATGGTGGTGGCAGAAGATTGGCCAACACCCAAATCAGCCATAAGGCGTCTGAGCCACACACACTCAACAGTCGCTGTGAAAGCTGCCCTATACTCAGCCTCACAACTGGAAGTGGCCACAGTAGGCTGCTTCTTGCTCAACCAAGATATACATGAGCTACCAAGCATGAAGCAAAAACCACTGGTGGACACACGAGTGTCATAGCAACTAGCCCAATCTGAGTCAGAAAAAGCATGCAAATCTGGCGGTAGTGATCCCCCCTTGGGATAAAACAACCCAAGTAGCCGAGTACCACTCAAGTAGCGAAAGATGCGCTTAACCGCTTTCTAATGCGTGACTCCTGGGCAATGCATAAACCTGCTCATCTGTGAGACAGCAAACTGAATATCTCGCCGAGTAATGCATAAGTAAATCAAGCATCCAACAGCCTGCTGATAGAGAACAGCATCAAATGCATCTCCAGCATCATGAAGACTCAATCGTAAACCTGTCTCCATAGGAGTGGCAATAGGCTTACAGTCTTCAAGGCCAAAACGCTGCAATAATGTGTCAATATATTTCGTTTGACACAAAGCCATTCCACCATCAACGTGCATGAACTGAATGTTCAAATAGTGATGCAAATGCCCCAAATCAAACATCTCAAATGAGGCATGCAAATCAGCCTTAAAATCAGCAATATGTGTCTCAATAGGACCAGTGAGCAGCATGTCATCAACATAGACAACAATGATCAGAAGCACATCATTAGCACGTTTAACATATAAGGTGCTTTCAGTTGGACTGTTCTCAAAACCATGTGCAATCAGATAGGCATGTATCTTCTCATACCAAGCACGTGGTGCTTGCTTTAAACCATATAATGCGTTCTTTAACCTGCAAACCTGGTTTTCATGCCCTTTCTGCACAAAGCCACGCGGCTCAAAAACATACACTTCTTCATGCAAGTCACCATTCAGAAATGTTGTTTTAATGTCCAACTGATGTACATTCCAACCATGATGGGCTTCAAGTGCACAAATGCTCCGAACAGTAGTCATACGGCATGTAGGTGCAAAGGTCTCATCAAAATCAATGCCTCTTTCCTGTGCATAACCCTTTGCAACAAGCCTAGCCTTATACCTGTCAACTGTACCATCAGGTTTACGCTTCAGCTTGTATACCCACTTAGTGCCAATGGCCTTCTTGCCAGTAGGCAAGTCACATACAGACCATGTACCATTCTTCATTATAGCATCATATTCAGATTGCATAGCAGCCATCCAATTTTCTAAATTTTGTGCTTCATCAAAAGAAACAGGCTCATTCTCATCACAGAGACTAGATGCAGCCATAGCATAGCAATCTGATGCAAAGGAGGCACTATGAGAGCCTGAACGAGTACGATATGACAAAGGTGCATCTAATTTGCTGTCACGCAAAGTCTGCACCAGCCATTTTGGCATAGTTTTTGCCTGCTCAATATCAGCTCTCTCATCAACAAGTGCATCATGTAAATCTGCATCACAAATGGAATGATATGCATCATCATATGAAACCTGCAAAGGCTGAGAAGTTGCCTCATTAGGACCACCTGTAAAAAGAGGCATCAAAGTATCATACATGTCTTTGGAGCTAACAAATGTCTCCTTAGTACATGAAAGCAATGGCTGAATAGCATCTTCCACAAAGACAACATCACGGCTAACCAGAATGCGTTTAGTCTGTGGATGATACAGACGATAGCCTTTACTTTCAGAACTGTACCCAACAAAAATACATTTTACTGCCTTATCATCCAATTTTCTACGATGTTGTTCAGGCAAGAATGCATATGCCAAACAACCAAAAACACGCAGATGAGCAACAGATGGCTTGCGGTCATGCCAAGCCTCATATGGAGTGATAGACTGCAACGCTTTAGTGGGACACCTGTTCAGTACATAAGCTGCACACATGACAGCCTCAAGCCAGAAACTATGTGGTAAAGCCTGACTTTTGACCATGCACCTCGCCATCTCCATGAGTGACCTGTTCTTTCATTCAGCAACTCCATTCTGTTGAGGTGTATAGGGCACTGTACACTGGTGTTTTATCCCACGTTCAGCCAGAAATGCATTAAAATCTGAAGACATATATTCCCCCCTCGATCAGAACAGAGGGTGCCCATTTTACATGCTGACAGATTTTCAGCCAAAACCAAAAACTGTTTGAAGCACATGAACACTTCGGACTTTGCTTTGATTGGATATACCCATGCATGCCTGGAAAAATCATCAATGAAAGTCACGAAGTAAAGGTAATTTCCAAAAGAGGGTGTCTGCATAGGACCACAAACATCACTATGTACAAGCTGCAATTTCTGCGTAGCCCGAAC
Source organism: Ceratopteris richardii (assembly GCA_020310875.1). Taxonomy (NCBI): domain Eukaryota; kingdom Viridiplantae; phylum Streptophyta; class Polypodiopsida; order Polypodiales; family Pteridaceae; genus Ceratopteris; species Ceratopteris richardii. Next base: position 148,308,755 of record CM035411.1, on the reverse strand, counting down.
TGTACCATCTTTTGGAAAGGAAGAACGCTGCATTTTGCCCAAAATACAGCCTTCACAAACATGTTTTCCAGGTGCCTCAAGTTTGGGCAAAGAGGACACCATTTCAGATTTCTGCAGGCGTAACAAACTAGCAAAATTCAGATGACCAAAGCGTGCATGCCAAAGCTTTGCATCTAACATAGCCTGAGAATCATGAACTACACATGCCGAATCATTCACAGATCTTTCATAGTCTATGAGCTTATACAGCCCACGACATAAAATGCCAGAAGCAATAATCACATCGCCATTTGAGAGATCATGGACTGTACACCTGTCATCAACGAATTTCACAACCAAGCCAATCTTGGCTAATGCAGAAACTGATAACAGATTCTTTTTGATCCCTGGCACAAATAAAGCATCTGGCAAAGTGAAAGAACTACCATCAGCAGTAGTCAGAATGATCTTACCAACTCCCATAACAGGATAAGAGGAGTTATTGGCGCATGTGACAGTATTCCCTGTAGGGGCAGGCTCGAGTGAAGAGAAGAACCTGCGCTGCGAGGTAATATGTTTGGTCGCCCCACTGTCAAAGTACCAAACATCTGAGTCTTCTGCAGACATGCACTGATCATGAGAAGATGGGTCAAAACTGCAGACAGTAGTAAACGCCCATTCTTCTTCCTACACAAGATTTGCAAACTCTGTTTTTGGTGTAGAGGCCTCTGCAACAACCATTCCAGCCTCTTTCTTCTTTGCCTCTTTAACAGCCAGTTTTGGACAGTTCTTTATAATATGATCATTTCCTTTACAGTACTTGCAGAACAATTTTTGCTTTTCTGATTTCTTCTCATCTTTATCCTGGTTCTTTGATTGTGCAGCATTTGGAGATTTCTGCTTACTAGTAGAAGAAGAGCTCCATTTTCCTTTGCCCTTCTGACTAGCCAGGAAAGCTTGATCTACAACACGCATAATGGACCTGTTCTGCCTGGACTGATCTTCCTGCAACAAAACAGAGACTAATTCCTCAAATGACAAGGCATTCGGATTGCCTTTCATCAACAACCGAAGAGTAGAGGCAAAACTCTGATATGAATCAGGAAGACCATTCAGAACGGTCTGCACAAGTGAGCTATCTGGTATAACCTCATCAGCAGAAATCAATTGTTCCTTCAGGTCTTTGATCTTTGTAAGAAAATTGTCCATAGAATCACCTTCATTCATGTGCTCACTCTCCAACTATTTTCGGAGGTAAGCAACACGAGCCTCATTCCTAGCCTGATACAAAGTGGTAAGTGTATCCCAAGCATCCTTTGGTGTTCTGCAAGAGCGAATGTGAGGAATAATGGAACGTTTGACAGACAAAGCTATCAATGCATGTGCTTGGGCATCTCTGCCATCCCAACGAATCTGCTCTGCAGTAGGTGCAATAGAAACAGCAGCACGAACAGGAATCTGCGGAATATCATCTTCGACACCATCTTCATCAGCTCCAACACCTGTATTTGCAGTACCTGTCGTTACAGGTGTAACAAGACGTCTTTCAACACCCTGCACAATGTTCCACAATCCTTTTGCAACCAGTACATGTCGCATCATATAAGCCCATAATGGGTAGTTGGTACCATCCAACTTATCCTCAACAGCCAACATACGAAATACATCACTGCTTTCAGCCATGGCCGGTGACTAAAATACCTTGATGCAGAAAATTGACTGTATCTCAAAAAGTTGAACAAAACTGCCCAGACGAGTTCTGCTAGACCTGTAGCAGACTTCGAGATGCTTAAACTGGCGAACAAAAATTGGTATATACCTTTGGCACAAAAGGACGAAATAGCCTGCACAAGCGCTACGATAGTGCGTTCGGAGGCCGAAACGAGCTCAGATCGCGATTTCGGCACCACAGAGCAAAGCGGTTTTGATCTCGGAAACACCCTGAGTATGCTCACCAAATTTCGTGCGAATCTGAGACTGCAAACGGAGGAGTGTCGACGGCGCCCTAGAAGAAGCGACGACCTGCTCTGATACCAATTGTTGGAGATAGACGTGTGCGGAAGCACGCGAACAGCGCAAGGAAGAAGAACAAGCTTGGAGCACAAATACACAATACTGAATGTATTACTAGAGAATGTACAAAGATCAGTAGCCCATTAGGGCAATAGGCGTATGTACAAGCCGGGGGAAAAAAACCTCCTAAAGAGGGAAAAAAGTGCCCCGGCGGTCCTAGAGTGTTCACGCACATCACTACCTAAATATATCAACAAATATATATATATATATATATATATATATATATATATATATATATATATATATATATATATATATATATATATATATATATAGGGGTATTGCCCTGTGCTCCATTATCAATCTATTCGATCATGGTCTTCATCTCTTTGCTTTGCCTCTTTATTAAGAAGGGAATCCTATATTGATTGAATCTAAAAGGAGGAGAATTTGTGATCTTTCATAATCCTTATTCAAATCACTTTCTTAATCCTACTAGATGTACACATGCATTGTACATCGAGTAGGATCAAGGGATCACTTTCATAATCCTTATTCAAATTGTTGATATATTTAGGTAGTGATGTGTGTGAACACACTAGGACTGTTGGGGCACTTTTTTCCCTCTTTAGGAGGCTTTTTTCCCTTGGCTTGTATATACACCTATAGCCCTAATGGGTTACATATCTTTGTACATTCTAGTGGTAATACATTCAGTATTATGTGTTGTGCTCCAAGCTTCTTCTTCTTCTTCCTTGTGCTCTTCGGGTGCTTTTGCAGATGTCTAACTCCAACAATTGGTATCAAAGTAGGTTGTTGCTTCATCTAGGGCATCGTCAACACCCCTTCGGTCACAGTCTCAGAATCCCACAAAAATTGGTGAGCATACTCAGGGTGATTAGGAGATCAAAATACCTTCTATCTGCGGTGCCAAAATTGCAATCTGAGCTCGTTTTGGACTGCAAACACACTATCGTAGTGCTTGTGTAGTCTATTTTGTCTTTTTGTGCCAAATATATACAAGTTTTGGTTCGCCAATATAAGCATTTCGAAGTTTGCTACAAGTCTAGCAGAACTCGTTAGGGTAATTCTGTTCAACTTTTTCAGATACAGTCATTTTTCTGCATAAGGGTATTTTAGTCAGTGGCCATGGCTGAAAGCAGTGATGTATTTCATATGTTGGTTGTTGAGAATAAGTTGAATGGTACCAATTACCCATTGTGGGCTTATATGATGCGACATGTATTGGTTGCAAAAACATTGTGCAGGGTGTTGAAAAACGTCCTATTACACCTTTAATTATAGGTATTGAAGCTGATGCAAATGGCGTTGAAGATGTTGATATTCTTCAGATTCCTATTCATGCCATAGTTCCTATGGCACCTACTATGTAGAGAATTTGTTGGGATGGTAGAGATGCTCAAGCACATGCATTGATAGCTTTGTTTGTCAAACATGCCATTATTCCTCACATTCGCTCTTGCAGAATAGCTAAGGATGTTTGGGATATACTAACCACATTTTACCAGGCTAGGAATGAGGCTCATGTTTCTTACCTTGGAAAACAGTTGGAGAGTGAGCACATGAATGAAGGTGATTCTATGGATAGTGTTTTTGACAAAGATCAAGGGTTCGAAGGAACAATTGAATTCTGCTAATCAAGTCCTTCTTGGCAATTCACTTGTGCAGACTGTTCTGAATGGTCTTCCCAACTCATATAAGAGTTTTGCTTCTACTCTTCGTTTGATGATCAAAGGCAATCCAAATAACTTAACATTTGAAGAGTTAGTTTTTGTTATGTTGCAGGAAGACCAGTCCAAGCAAAAGAGGTCTATTATGCATGTTGTAGATCAAGCTTTCCTGGCTAGCCAGAAGGGCAAAGGAAAATGGATCTCTTCTGCTAGTAAGCACAAATCAGCTAATTCTGCACAATCAAAGAAGGAAGACAAAGGTGAGAAGAAATAAAAAAAACTGAAATTATTTTGCAAATATTGTAAAACAAATGATCATGTCATTAAGAGATATCCAAAATTGGCTGCTAAAGAGGCAAAGAAGAAAGAGGTCGGAATGGTTGTTGTAGAGGCCTCTACATCGAAAACAGAGTCTGCTAATCTTGTGCAAGATGAAGAATGGGTGTTTACTACTGTTTGGAGTTTTGACCCATCTTCTTAGTAGTGCATGTTGTTGGAGTTAGACGTCTACGAAAGCACACGAATAGCACAAGGAAGAAGAAGAATCTTGGAGCACAACACACAACACTGAATGTATTACTGGAGAATGTACAAAGATAAGTAGCCCATTAGGGCAATAGGCGTATATACAAGCCGAGGGAAAAAACCTCCTAAAGAGGGAAAAAAGTGCCCCGGTAGTCCTAGTGTGTTCACACACATCACAACCTAAATATATCAACAAATCCCCCCTGGGAGTGATGCGGTGAACAAAGAGTTGGCACTCATGTATAAGGAAGTGTGCCAATCTATGTGGAAATCACTCCACAAAACAAAGTAAGCCCAAAGCTTTGCGGAAAGCTTCAAACTTCTCCCTAGGCACAGCCTTCGTGAAAAGGTCTGCAATGTTCTCCTGTGTGGGCACATATGCCAAGCTGATCTCCCCCCCCAGAGAACCTCTCTTTGACATAGTGATAATGCACCTTAATGTGCTTAGTGCAAGCATGGAACATAGGGTTCCTCGCAATTGCCAATACGCTCTGACTATCAGTGAAGATAGTGGTGACAGAAGTCTAACCAACACCCAAATCAGCCATAAGGCGTTTGAGCCACACACACTCAACAGTCACTGTGAAAGTTGCCCTATACTCAGCCTCACAACTGGAAGTGGCCACAGTAGGCTGCTTCTTGCTCAACCAAGACATACATGAGCTAGCAAGCATGAAGCAAAAGCCACTAGTGGACACACGAGTGTCATAGCAACTAGCCTAATCAGAGTGAGAAAAAGCATGCAAATCCGGCGCTAGTGATCCCCCCTTGGGATAAAACAACCCAAGTAGTCGAGTACCACTCAAATAGCGAAAGATGCGCTTAACTTCCTGGCAATGCTTGACTCCTGGGCAATGCATAAACCGGCTCATCTGTGAGACAGCAAACTGAATATCTGGCCGAGTAATGCATAAGTAAATCAAGCATCCAATAGCCTGCTGATAGAGAACAACATCAAATGCATCTCCAGCATCATGAAGACTCAATCGTAAACCTGTCTCCATAGGAGTGGCAATAGGCTTACAGTCTTCAAGGCCAAAACACTGCAATAATGTGTCAATATATTTCGTTTGACACAAAGCCATTCCACCATCAACTTGCATAAATTGAATGCCCAAATAGTGATGCAAATGCCCCAAATCAGACATCTCAAATGAGGCATGCAAATCAGTCTTAAAATCAGCAATATGCTTCTCAATAGGACCAGTGAGCAGCATGTCATCAACATAGACAACAATTATCAGAAGCACATCATTAGCACACTTAGCATATAAGGTGCTTTGAGTTGGACTATTCTCAAAACCATGTGCAATCAGATAGGCATGTATCTTCTCATACCAAGCACGTGGTGCTTGCTTTAAACCATATAATGCCTTCTTTAACCTGCACACCTGGTTTTCATGCCCTTTTTGCACAAAGCCATGAGGCTGAAAAACATACACTTCTTCATGCAAGTCACCATTCAAAAATGTTGTTTTAATGTCCAGCTGATGTACATTCCAACCATGATGAGCTGCAAGTGCACAGATGCTCCGAACAGTAGTAATACAGCATGTAGGTGCAAAGGTCTCATCAAAATCAATGCCTCTTTCCTGTGCATAACCCTTTGCAACAAGCCTAGCCTTATACCTGTCAATTGTAACATCCGGTTTACGCTTCAGCTTGTATACACACTTAGTGTCAATGGCCTTCTTGCCAGGAGGCAAGTCACATAAAGACCAAGTATCATTCTTCATTATAGCATCATATTCAGATTGCATAGCAGCCATCCAATTTTCTGAATTTTGTGCTTCATCAAACGCAACAGGCTCATTTTCATCACAGAGACTAGATGCATCCATAGCATAGCAATCTGATGCAAAAGAGCCATTATGAGAGCCTGAACGATTACGATATGACAGAAGTGCATCTAATTTGCACAATATGCAAAATCTATGATTGATTCAACATGTATAGTTCAAGATTCTCAATCTATCTCAGATGCAAAGCTTTGGCATGCACTTTTTGGTCATCTAAATTATGCGAGTTTGCTAAACTTCGAGAAATCTGATATGGTTTCCTCTCTGCCCAAACTTGAGGCATCTTGTAAACATGTATGTGAAGGCTGCATTTGTGCAAAATGCAGCATTTTTCCTTCCCTAAAGATGGTTGATTTAGAGCTACTTGTAAATTGTAGCTTGTTCATAATGATGCATTCGGTCCTACATAGACATCTTCTTTTGGGAACTACCTTTACTTCGTGACTTTCATTGATGGTTTTTCTAGGCATGCATGCATTTATCCATTGAAATCAAAGTCCAAACTATTTATGCGCTTCAAACAGTTTCTGGTTATGGCCAAAAATCTATCATCATGTAAATTGGGCACCCTTCCTTTTGATCGGGGGAGGAAATACATTTCTTCTTATTTTAATGCATTTCTCGTTGAGCATGGGATAAAACATCACTATACATTTTCATATACATCTCAACAAATTGGCATTGCAGAAAGAAAGAATAGGTCTCTCATGGAGATGGCAATGTGTATGGTCAAAAGTCAAACCTTACTGCATAACTTCCGGTTTGAGGTTGTTATGTGTGGAGCATATGTACTTAACAAGAGTCCCACCAAAGCACTGCAATCTATCACTCTATATGAGTCTTGGCATGTTCATAAGCCATCTATTGCTCATATATGTTTGCCTGGCATATGCATAAGTGCCTGAACAACAATGTAGGAAATTGGATGATAACACAATAAAATGTATTTTTGTTGGATAAATTTCTGAAAGCAAAGATTTGTATGTATCATCTACAAACTAAACGCATTTTGGTTATCCGTGATATTGTTTTTGTGGAAGATGCAGTTTAGCCATTACTTTCATGTACTAAAGAGACATCAATTTGCTTCAAAGATGTTTATGACACTTTGCTACCTCTTTTTAGAGGTGGATTGTCAAGTGCTAATCCAAATGAGGTAATTTCTCAACCTTTACAAGTTCCACATAAAGATGTAGATCATTCCATTTTTATGCCGATTTACATTATGCACTTGTTGATGAGAGGGTTGATATAGACGAGGCAAAAGCTATGCCTAAATTGTTGAGATATCAAGTTCAGCATGTGATGATCCAAGATGACACATACCAGTTTTTTGTTTCTCGGACATGTATAGTGGTCATGTCGGTATATGTCAGGGATACTTCATTGAGATTTATTAGATTTATCTATCGAGAGTGATGCCACATTTGTTCCTTGCTAGCTCACTCATTTGTTCCTTGCTAGCTCTCTCTTCCTTATCTCCTTCCTCGTAACATGGTATTAGAGCCAGCATGGCTATGGAGAGCTCGTGGAGAAGGCATACGCAACAAGGTGGAGAAAACATGATTCACAAACGACCTCCGTTTGCTACGAAAATCAGCGTGAAGATAGAAGACCTCAAAATATTTTCGAGAGTTATCCCTTTAGGGTCATTTGTTTTTGTCAGATCCAAGTTTTGGAGCCATATCGACCTTCATCTTGAGCCCGCAAGGTGGGGCCCGCAAAAAAACCAGGTTAGTTTGAGAAACTATAACTTGCATTGTGTTCTGCTCTTATATTCCAGATCCAGAATTTCAAGTAATTCCGTGTACTGTTGATACACGAAAACTATGTTTTTCTGAGATCAAACTGTCACATCATAGTGCGATAGTGTTCAAGCAGAAGTGTTGCTTGTAGTGTTTTGCAATGTTGTGAATTGCTGCAAAAATGGAAAAAGCAGATGGAATGAGTCAGCTTATGAGCGATAAGCTAGACAAGAACAACTTCCATGCTTGGAGATTCAGAATGAAGAATTTCCTGATGGGAAAAGGCTACTGGAAGTACATCGAAGGAGAGAATGAAAATGCTCCTTTAGTTACCAAAAAGGAATCGGACTGCAGATCAGGTAAGAGCATATGAGGAATGGAATCAAGGAGCACGAAAGGTAATGTACTGGCTATCTGTTAGCATACAAGATAGCATGATTGGACACATACAGGATGCCAAGACTCCAAAAGAGGCTTGGAACAGTCTGGTCACATTGTATGAGACCAACACAAAGACACAAAAATTGCAACTCAAGAACGAGCTGCATACATTGGAGAAGAAGAGCATGTCGATAAGTGACTACACCTTGAAAATTATGTGAGTCACTTGCATCTATTGGCATGAATGTAGATGATGATGATAAGGTGGAAGTGTGACTTCGTGGTTTAGGAGCTTCATATAAGCAGTTCAGAACTTCTATACAGACCAGGGAAAATATTCCGAATTTTGTTGATCTAGTATCTATGCTGATTATTGAAGAAAAGAACCTTGGTGAGGATTCAAACTCCTAGGAAAATCTAGTTCTGAGCAGGTATTCTACTCTAGTAGAGGAAGAGGTAGAGGTAGAGGTTTTGGAAGTGGAAGAGGAAATAGTAACCAAGACCAAAGTCAAGAACAGAATCATGCAGGAGGAAGAGGACAGTTTCGAGGCAGGGGGAGCCAAAGAGGCCGCAAAAATTTCCAAAGAAATGATTCAGGTAATGACAATAAAGGATGTTGGAATTGTGGCAATCCCGGACACTTTGAATGTGATTGCAGGTTGAAGAATCAAAATAACAGAAGGCAGCAGAATAACTATGCATCCACACGTGCAGATGATTCTGAGAAGTTGTTCATGGTTCAACATCACATGATGAATACGATTTCTGCTGGTGTTTCAAAATCAAATGATAATGTCTGGTATGTTGATTCAAGTGCTTCAAATCACATGCCCAATCATGCGGAATAGTTTAGTACTTTGCAGAAATTGCCAGTTCCTGGATATGTTGAAAAAGGTGATGACACATCACATCCTATTGAGCATATAGGAAACATAGCACTATCGATGGAGGATGGAAACGTAAAACATCTTGTTGATGTGCTTCATGTTCCAAATATAACAAAGAATCTGGTTTCTGTTGGACAAATGGTTGACCAGAGATTACAAGTCAAGTTCAATGCTGATGGATTATATGTAGAAGAGTACAAGTAGGATGGACAATTGGTTGCCAAAGGAAACAAAGTGGGTAGGTTGTTCACCTTAAATGTGAAGATTCCAGAAATGAATGCAGCCATGTTTGCAAAAGGTGCAGGAGCTATTGCCTATATAGAGATGTGGCACAAACGGAGTGGACATGCAAACTTGCAAAGGCTGAGATTGACGCAATCAAAGGAGATTGTCCATGGACTACCAAGTTTCAAAGTTGGAGAAATGCAAAAGGTATGTGCAGCATGTCAATTTGGTAAACAGTCAAGAGCATCATTTCCACATGACAAGCATGTTAGTGAGAAAGTACTAGAAGTAGTACATACAGATGTTTGGGGTCCAACAAAGACCACATCTATGGGAAGTTGCAGGTTTTATGTTACTTTTATTGATGACCATACATGCAAAGTATGGGTATATTTCATGAAAGAGAAGGGCGAGGTGTTCACTCACTTCCAGAATTTTAAAGCTATGTTGGAAAAGCAGAGAGGGAAGTACATTCAGACATTAAGATCTGATGGAGGAGGTGAATACATGTCAAATGAGTCCAACAATTTTCTAAAAAATCATGGAATTCGGCCTCAGTTTTCATGCAAGTACACACCACAACAGAATGGCATTGTTGAACGCAAAAATAGACATATTGCAGAAATAGCAAGAGCCTTGATGGTTGAGAAGAATATGTCTCATTGTTATTGGGCAGAAGTTGTGCATACTGTTGTATACATCATGAACAGAACTTCGACTGCTGTTGTACATCGTGTTACACCTGAAGAGAAGTTTACGGGTAAAAAGCCAAACTTATCACATCTGAAAGTTTTTTGTTGTGTTGCATATGTACATGTCCCAGATGAATTGAGGAAGAAGCTTGATCCAAAAGCAGAAAAGTGTGTCTTCATTGGATACTCCCTTGAGCAAAAGGGATATAAATGTTATAACCCACTCACACCACAGGTAAAGGTGAGCAGAGATGTCGTATTTGATGAAATGTCAAGCTTCTATGCAAATACCAAAGGACTGAATCTTGAACCAAATGACAAAGAAAATTTTGAAAATTCAAGTGCAAAATCTCAAGTTTTGAGTGGATCGGATGCATCACCAAGCAATAGTTCCAACTCAAATCCATGGAGTGGAAGATTGCATGGAAATTTCAGTCTAGCAAATTCATCAAATACATCCAAGAAACGTAAAGAAAAGCTTTCTGCAGGTCATAAAACATGTGCAGGTTTTGAAGACGTTGATGGAGATTCAAGAGTCTTGATGAGGAACTTGGACTGCCCTCTGTGAAGACTCTAGGAGTAAGAAGGGCACATGCAGATGATACAAGGAGAAGTGACCCAGGACCAAGAAGATCTCGGAGGATGTGGAATTCAGTGCAACGATTGATATATGACAATTATATGGCTCGTCATTGTGCCTACATGACAAAGGTAATACAAGATGTTGAACCTTCTTGCTTTGAAGATGCAATTGGAATTGCAGATTGGGAAAAAGCTATGGATGAGGAGATGGATTCACTTTATGGAAATGATACATGGGAGCTGGTTCCAAGATATTGGTGTGCTGCGTTATTTCTTGGGCATTGAGTTTATACATACAAAAACAAGTATATGGATGTCGCAAAGGCAATATACCTTGAATATGCTACAAAAGTATGGTATGGCTGACTGTAAGTCAATTTCTATGCCATTAGATCAAAATTTGAAGTTGGATACTACATCAAGTGAAGCATTGGAAAATACTACTATGTACAGGAAAATTGTGGGAAATGTTATATATCTCACAATTACAAGGCCTGATCTAAGTTATACTATTGGACTTGAAAGTCAATTTATGCAAGTTCCCAGGAAGCCACATTTGGATGCTCTGAGGCGCACTCTATGTTATGTGAGTGCTACTTTGGATTATGCATTGTTTTATGATGCTGGTGTAGAGTTGCAGGTTTATGGATACACTGATGCAAATTGGGCTGGTAGCATTCCAGATAGAAGATCTACTAGTGGTTTTCTATTCTCACTTGGGAGTGAAGCTGTTACATGGAGCAGCAAGAAGCAACCCATTGTTGCTTTGTCGAGTACAGAGGCTGAGTATAGAGGTGCTGCAATGGCAGCATGTGAGGAATCATGGCTAGAATTGCTACTTGCAGATTTAGGTGTGGATGTAGGAAAGCATATCACTATTTATTGCAATAATCTTAGCAACATACAGTTAGCACAGAATCCTGTTTTCCATGCTAGAACAAAGCATATCGAGGTACATTATCACTTCATCAGAGAGAAGGTATTAGCAGGTGATATTGATCTTGTTTATGTGAGAACAGATGAGCAGGTTGCTGATATTTTCACCAAAGCACTTAGAACTGAGAAGTTGAAGAAGTTTTGGGAGATGCTTGGATTATAGGATATGGCGTTGAGCTTGAGGGGGAGTGTTGAGATATCAAGCTCAACATGTGATGATCTAGGATGATACGTACCAATTTTTCGTTTCTCTGACCTGTATAGCGGTCACGCCGGTATATGTCAAGGATACTTCATTGAACTTTATTAGATTTATCTATCGAGAGTGATGGCACATTTGTTCCTTGCCAGCTCACTCATTCGCGCACATTAGGTTTTTCCTCATGTACTGATCTTTATATATTGCACTTGTTGTATTCTTGTTTTTAGGTCATTCTTGTACATTCTTTTTTATGTAATAGAAGAAGAAGAAATCATTCTTCCTTGCCTCAATCTGTGTTTGTGCTTCTCCTTGAGAGTGAGAGTGTGTGTGAGCTCTCTCCCTTATCTCCTTCCTCATGACATAAATGGTTGGTGAAAACTTTACGAGATAGCAAATTAGATGCACCTGTCATCTCATACTCCTTCAGGCTCTCATAGTGCTTCTTTTGCATCAGATTGCTATGCTATGGCTGCCTCTAGTCTTTGTGGTGCAAATGAACTTGTCTCTTTTGGTGAAGCACAAAATTCAAAAAATTGGATGGTTGTCATGCAATCACAATATGAGTCTATTACGAAGAATGGTACTTGGTCTTTATGTGATTTGCCTCTAGGCAAAAAGGCCATTGGCACTAAATGGATATACAAGCTCAAACCTAAGCATGATGGAACAATTGACAAGCATAAGGCCAGGCTTGTTGCAAAAGGTTTGCTTAGGAAAGAGGCATTGATTTTGATAAGACCTTTGCACCCACATCCCAAATGACTACCGATCATAACATTTGTGCTTTGCAGCTCATCATGGTTGGAATGCACATGAGTTGGACATTAAGACTACATTTCTGAATGGTGACTTACATGAAGAAGTGTATGTATTTCAAGACCATGGTTTTGTGTGTTTGAAGCAAGCACCACATCCTTGGTATGAAAAGATACATGCCTACTTAATTGCACATGGTTTTGAGAACAGTCCAAGTGAGAGCACCTTATATGTTAAGCATGCAAATGATATGGTTCTGATTATTGTTGTCTATGTTGATGACATGTTGCTCACTAGTCCTAATGAGAAGGATATTGTTGATTTTCAGGCTCATTTGCATGCCTCATTTGAGATGTCAAATTTGGGGCATTTGCATCATTATTTGGGCATTGAATTTATGCAAGTTGAAGGGGGAATCGCTTTGTGTCAAACAAAATATATTGACACATTATTGCAACATTTTGGCCTTGCAAATTGCAAACCTATTACTGCTCCTCTGGAAACAGGTTTACGGTTGAGTCTTCATGATGTTGGAGATGCATTTGATGATGTTGTCTATCAACAGGATGTTGGATGCTGAATTTAATTATGAATAACTCGGCATGATATTCACTTTTTTCTCTCTCAGATGAACAAGTTAATGCATTGCCCAGGTGTCATGCATTGGCAGGCGGTTAAGCGCATCTTTCCTTACTTGAGTGGTATCCATCTACTTGGGTCGTTTTATCCCAAGGGGGGATCATTACGGCCAAATTTACATGCTTTTTGTGACTCAGATTTAGATGGTTGCTATGACACTCATGTATCCACTAGTGGTTTTTTCTTCATGCTTTGTAGATCATGCAAATCTTGGTTGAAAAAGAAGCATCCTACTATGGCCACTTCTAGTTGTGAGGCTAAGTATAAGGTAGATTTCATAGCCACTATTGAGTGTGTGGTTCCGATGCCTTTTGGCTAATTTGGGTGTTGGTCATTCTTCTACCACCACCATCTTCACTCACAGTTAGAGCGCATTGGCAGTTGCAAGGAACCCTATGTTCCATGCTCACACAAAGAACATTGAGCTACATTATTATTATGTCAAGTTGAGGTTCTCTACTGGAGAGTTCAATTTGGCATATGTGCCTACACAAGATAACATTGCAGACCTTTTCACAAAGGCTCTTCCTATGGAGAAGTTTGAAGCTTTCCGCAAAGCTTTGGGCATACTTCCATCTGTGGGTTGATCTTTTTCCACATAGCTTGGCACTTCCTTATCCATGAGTGGTAGTTCTTTGTTCACCGCATCACTCCCACGGGGGATTTGATGATATATTTTGATAGTGATGTGTGTGAACACACTTAGGATAGTCATGGAACTTTTTTCCCTCATTAGAAGGTTTTCCCCCCGACTTGTATATATGCCTATAACCCTAACGCCTCACTTATCTTTCTACATTCACTTGGTAATTCATTCAATGTTGTGTTGTGCTCCAAGCTTCTTCTTCTTCTTCCTTGTGTTGTTTGTGTGCTTGCATAGGCCTCAAACTCCAACAACTGTTATTCATCCTTAGTTTCTAGTTTTAGTACGCTTCTACGAATATCATGATCACCAATAATAATAAACTTCCAAAGAAATCTACAAAACTAACTTAGTTTACACCCCCTTCAATCCGTGGAAGGACTTCATACCCAAATACTATTTCCACGTATAGTCATAAACAAAAATCACTTTTACTTTATTCATTCATACATAGCTAGCAAGCATTCGAAACTTTGAGACCTATTCATGCTAATCATAGAGTAATTTTAGCAAATCCATGACATCAATGGGTAGTATGCCCATATCATCTAACCACATTCAATGCATCCTTGTATAATACAACAATAATTTTCAAATTTTATTCACCACAACTTACAACCTAAGATTAATAATAAAGCATAATATCTCTGAGTTCCATGAATTGAGTATCATTCTAAAGATAGCATTAAATTATTGAACATGCTCATTTATATGAAGCGCTAACAAATTCTATAATTTTGAGAAAGAAACTATCACATATCCACATTTTAATCATAATCAAAATTCGTCTGAAATAAAACCATTCTATATTTCATCACCTTCATGATCGACCACACAGAGCTCCCTTTTTGGCATCTACAATATTAAGAGTCCATCTTTTGAGCACTCTTCCTTTTTTAGTTCACTAAGAGGGAATTATGGTTATCCCATCCCTTCCTATGTGTGACTCTAACTAGAAAGGGATTAGGCAAGGCACGAAGCCTTCATGCATTTCTTTGGTGTTCAAGTTTTGGTGGTGGCCCTTCCAAACTTGGAGCTCATCAAAACCCAAAATGAACCGAAGAGAATGTGCCTCATCAACCAACTATAATACCCTCATCCCTCAATCAAAAATCTTAAGACTTGGCTCAAGGAGGAGAAGTCCTCAAGTGCATTATTGTGAGCATTATCTATTACCACATGTTTCTCATCCTTGAAAGTGAAGAGATGACCCTTCAAGCCTTTCACACTGGTACTTGGCAAGTGCAAAGAACCACAATGTGCCTTTTCATGTGTTCTCTCAAATTCTCCCTATATAAAACAAAACCTCAAAGTTCCCTTTGTGGATTGAGCTCCATAATCTCTTGTTCCACCCACATCAATTTATAAGTAAGATAGTTGCTCCAATTGATCTTGCTTTGGTAATAAAAGATGATGTGGGTGGCTTCATATATGTGGGGTCTTCTCATTCTTTCGATACCAAATGCCACCTAAAAATGTGGGATCATACCTCAACAAATAACTTTCGAAATTGATCAACATTCACATTAAGGAAGCAAAATTTCAAGAGAAAGAAGTCGTTTATAAAACCTTCCAAATGCTTTCTTTCACTATGACATCTAAGACCATAAGATTAGGGAGTGCCCCTTCAGGAAGCCAACATTGAAGAAAAGGCCTCAAGTGGCTCTAGCTTTCATTATTTTTTGGTTCCAAACAAAGTTCCTAAAGAGGTTTCCTCCCCCTTGGAAACTATCGCTTCTATCTTTCAATATTTGGGGTCTCACACACCCATCTAGACGAATGATAAAATAAACCAATTTATAAAGTAAAGAAGTATTATTTACCCACACTTTATAGTGAAGGTAGATAATGTGGACCTATTGTGCAAACTTTCAAATATCTCCTCTCAACACGTTTGGATCTCCACAGATCACTTGCATGCAGGTGTGGGGTTGTTCTAGGGTTTAATCATCATTAGGTTTAAATCTTTTGGCATTCAACTTCTAATGATAATAATGAATGGTTGTAAACTATCTTTTGAGGTCCACAACCATCTTCAGTTGTCTCCATATATGTCCCCAACTTAGAGCAAGAGAGACATGGGAATCCTTAGACTTGCTCCCTCTTCCATGAATTCTCATTGGGGACTTCATAGAAGTGGTTCATAGTCATTTACTAACAGACTTGAATAGGTTTGGTGGAATTGTTTGAAGTTTCACCAAGGCTTTACTGAGCAAAAAGGCCCTTTTACCTTTTTTGTGGCCTAATTTGTATATAAGTAATGATCTTTGCAAAGCACGACCTGATGGATGCTACATGTTACATAACATCGCTTACTTTCTTCATGCTACAACCATTACCCTTTGCATTGGCATTATTCTATTTTGCCACTTCCCTAGTGTGATCACCTTCCATTCTCTAGTCAATAGACTCAAAGCTCCCTTGTCTCATGTTGATCTTCCTATCTTTCCCTTGCCTTTGGAGCAATGGCAAATTGAGTGCATGTTGTAGAAGGATTTCCATGTTTGTTCCTCCCTCGCCCAATGTTGCACTCGAGTGTTCAAGGCTATGCATGAAATCTTACAAATAACATATAAACAGATTCATAAGTATAAGAAAAGATAGAAGAGAAATTTTTCAAAAGGATATCTTCCTTAAACCAAAAGTTGGAAAAAAAGGGACAAATAGATCTTTAACGGAGTCTCATCAAAATCAAAAACAAACTTGGACTTGAAGAAGAAATCAACAAAAAATGACTTCAATTGTTTTCTTCAAAGAATGCTTGGCACAAGCCTCCAAATCCCAAACTAATTGCTCAATCTCCTCTTCAATAACAAATCGACAATGGGAGCGCTCGGACCACATCTCTCTTGTAAGAACCAAGGTGCCTCAAAACATAGCTATCTCCGAGAACCATTTCGAAGAGTAATTTACTTTATGCTATTAACTCACTCCCTAAGGAAAAGATCCAAAGGCTCAATGGCCTTACCAATGAGTTCTTACCAATCTTTAAGGAAACGCTTATTAGGCCCCTCTACATGATCTAGTGTAAGGTCATCATGTCCAATGTGCTTCTTGGATGCCTAAGCATATGGATGATTAAGTTGATCCATAAGATGGATAACAAGAATTGTACCAGAAACTAGAGGGCGATAATCAAGAGGCAATTATTCAACACTTGCAATTTTGGATTCACAAAGACTGAAAAGGTTTCATCAAGGAAGGCCAATATTAAAAGCCACCATCAATATTTGGGAAGGAATAAAATGTACTAAAAATTAGGCCAAAGCTTTCTTTTTCCTAAAGATTAAATTTGACAAAGCTTATGGAAAGGGACTTGATCAAGTAATCACTCAAGAATTTGGACCTCAACAACAAATTCATCAAAAATGTACTCTATGCTTTGGGGTAAGGCCTTCCCTAGGATCAATAGTCATGATAAAGTCTCTACTCCTTTTGAACTTAAAACAATCATCAAACAAGGACGCCCATTATCCTCTCTATTTGCTAATTTATTATGGTCTCAATTGCTTTATGAAAGATTGTGTCATTTCAACACACATCACGGGTGTTCCTTTTCCTCAAGGGCCAAATCAATTAGTGCTCTGAATGGTCACTAACAACACCAGTGTGTTTTTTTTAATAACGAGCTTGAATGCTCCAAACAATTATAGAATCATTTGAAAACATTCTACGTTGCCTTGGGCTCAATGATCAATCACCACAAGATGGAAATTGATGCTTCAATCCTATCCCCTTTACAAGATCGACAATGCAAGGAGATTATGTTTGAAAAGTTCTTCAAATTGTTTAAGGGTGTAAAGAGATTTCCTAGATCTTTGTTTCGTTAGGCATCCCCTTTGATTTTAAAGTTTCAATGAATTAATATTGAGATTGGATTCCCAACAAGATAGAGGGAGAACATCAATACTAGAAAGTTGTGCAAAGGAATGTGGCAAGGAAAGCCATGGTTATCAACACTTTCCTCATTCCATCAATTGCCTACTTCTCGTGCTAGAGACTAAATGACAAACATTTACTTAAGATGGAGAGCTTTTAACAATTTTATTAACAAGAGGGACTCGAATAGAAAGGTCATTCCTACATCAAGTAGGAAATCTATGCTAGCCAAAAGGATCATGGCCGATGGAGTATTCACAAATAACAAAGTTTTGGCACTTGCAAACAAACTCCCATTGATATGGATGGTCAAGGCCTAACTTAACCAAAGTGAACCATGGTCCAAGCTTCTCTTTACAAAGAGCCAAAAGCCATCTCTCTTGGAAACCCCGACATTGGAAAACTATCATCTCTCCATGCTTCTTTTCCCCCTCTCCTAGTGATTCTTTAAGGCTTGGGATTGTTATCTTTCCTATGGAGAGCTTAGGACATCATGAAGCTCCATTGACTTGCACAATGGCGAGAAATGGGCGGCATGCATTAAGCAAAATTATTCCATTTGGTTTTCTATATAGGATAAGGAAGAACTTTAAAAACATCCAGTGGATCATTAAGTATGGAATGTACAAAGATATGTGACCCTTCAAGGTTTCAATATATAATAAAGCCAAGGAATAAAACCTCCTAAAATGGGAAGGCAATCCAAAAATCCCATGTTTATCCACAAACTTCACTACCAAGTATATTAAGAAAACTTGCCCTGTGAATGATGCCATGAGCAAGAGGCTAACACTCAATCCAATCTTGGCTAATAACAATTTTTGCTTGGTTCTTGGCACTCATAAGGCATCTAGCAAAGAGAAAGTATTATCAATAGAGACAATAAGGACAATTCTTCCAACTCTTATGACAAGATATGAGTTTCTTGCATATGTGGTAGTATCCCAATTATGGAAATTTCAAGTGAGTTGAAGAAATTTCGTTGAGGCAATATATTTAATGATATCACTATCAAAGTACCAAAAATCTTAGACTTCAACAACCATGCAATTGATCGTTAGTTGATGGGTCTTAACTACATTGTGTAATAAATGCCCATTCTTCATTATGAACTAGGCAAAATCAATCTTAGAAGTGGAAATGTCCGCAACAACCATTTTGGGCTCTTTCTTCTTTGCTCTTTAGCATCAAGTAGGATAGTTCTTGATGATGTGATCATTTGCCTCCTTAGTATTTGCAAAGTTGTTTCTACTTTTGGAGTTTGTATTTGACATAGTCAAAATTAGAGCCATTAGAGGACTCTAAATAGGGACTACACTAGAGCTCCAACATGTAACATCCTCAACACCACCTACATCAACCACATTTCGAGCACTTGGAATGGTGACAAGACGTATTTCAACACACTGCGAGTCCCTTTGCAACCAATACATGGCTCATCATGTATGCCATGATGAGTAGTTAGAACCATGCAACTTACTCTCAAAACTATAAAATACATCACTGTTTTCAAGCATGGTCAATGACTATACTCTCATGTAGAAAATTGTTGTTTCTCAAACCTTTGCTGAACTTGTAGCAAACTCCAAGGTGCTTGTAGCAAACTCGAAAGTGCTTGCTAGACTTGTAGCAAACTCGGAGGTGCTGGTACTAACAAATAGAGATCCAAACAAAATTTGGGATGAAAAGACAAAAGTGTATGCATAGCCATTGCAATAGTGTGTTTGGAGTGTGAAGTGAGCTCAAATCAATTTTTTAACAGCACACAACTTTCAAAGCTGTTTTGGAGTATACACCACCGTTGGTATGCTCACTAAATGTTATAGCAATCTCACAAAGTGAATGGGTATGTATCTGCGATTTGCCCACACTATATTTCTCATTTTCTGATTAATATTTAAAATGTGGAAATACATGTTTGAAGAATTTAACATTATCTGCCGCACCTCGACATGTGATTGCTTATCTTCCTTTGGAGAGAGGAACTACAGCATCCTTATTTAGTACAACACTGATGATAAGGCATGTGTGACTGCGCAATAGAGAAAATGCAAAACTTTGGTAACCTTTTAATGGAATTGAATAAAGAGGTCAAGAGGACAATGAGAAACACAAGAAAGAGGAGAGGGCAGCGAGTAAACCAAAAATGGAGACAAAAAATGAATATGTAACCCCCCTTGCATAAGTTCGGCATGCAAGCCTTCGATAGGAAGGATGTAGCTAACAGAGAGACAGTGAAAACTTCCCACGAGCATTAAAAAAAGGGATTTCTTAACCATAGCAAGGGACAGATCTTGTAATAGATTTAACCATAAAACTTTATTTGATTCTTTACAAGATCAACTTCACTGTAGGCTACAAAATTCACAGCGTAATATTTCAGTAGGCTACTTCGTGTTCATATCAGTTCAGTTTGCACTTCGTTATAAGGCCAGTGAAAATAACTCCTCACAAAAACATTTTACCATCCTCCATCTAATAGTGGAAAATCATTCACATAACGTTCACATTTTTTAGTATATTGTAAAAATAATAAAACAGAAGTGCTTTCCTGTCAAGAAGGCGTAAGAACACATTTAATAAATAGTGAAACTCATTCTTATGAGGCTCATTTTTCAGTATATGTTATAGCAAGACAAAAAGCGGCCTTTCATATGAAACTATTTCCTTTCAATAAGGCACAAGCACACGAAAGCCAGTCGATTTACTTCACATGTAAGTATACTGCTAACTTGCAATCTAAAACTTGCAATCTAAAATATAAGAATGATTCAACACTGAATGTGTACAAATTCTGCATAACTCATGCAGTAACCTTTGCTAGCTAACATTGATAGGTTTACAGCATAAGACTGGTGGCATGAATTTGTACTTGCTAACAATATGATACAAGAGCTGAATACCTCAAATTCACATGATGCATTTACATTCATCTTACATTCTCGATTCCTTAAATAATTATCTATGAGAATCAACCCCAGAACACATCCTAAATGAAATAAGTATCTTATCTTCAAATGATGTGTATACATACGTCTTTCATTCTTGATATATCTTAATTACGAATCAAAGTCAATCTCAGAACACAATGTGCGTGTGATGAAAATTGCCACTAGTTCAATGGAATCTTAAACACCGATTATCTTCGTACATTGCTGCAACATGGTTCAAAAGCTCAAACACACTGCATTAGCTACACTGGCAAACCTTTCACATAACACCAGGAAAACCTTCAGACGTAAATACACAATGCTGTAAAAGCAGCATAGACAAAAGCTTCTTATTCTGTCAGTTTCAACAAATGCTGGAGGTTCTATGCTATTATTCGAAATCACCAAACCTTATGATCGATGCATGTACATATTTCTATTGTAGAGTAAAACATAATGGTGCAATCTTCATCCTATAAATAAATGTGAAAGAAAACATACCTTAAAACCTTGTATCAAAAAGTAAAAGAGAACAGACATGCACGCATGAAATTCGTGCAATGAAATTGCATTCGCCCAATTACAGCTGTTCGGGTATGTTCTTGGTCTTTCTACATTCATAATCACGAGTAACAAAACAGGTGTATCGTCTTGTTAATGTTCTCTTTTTGTGTGTCTCTGTGTGTGTGTGCGCGCGCGCACGCACATGCACATGGATGCATCGGTATAACATCAGCAAGGAGTGTTTGGGGAAGGAAACGATTACTTGATGTCCATCAAGTAAAAAGAGCAGAAAATTATAATAGAACTACAGGATACATTGAGCATCTTGTAATAATCAATTGTTCTCTTTGTACATAGCTTATGGAATAATGCTCTAATGTGCAAAGAAAATTAACATTCCAAAACACTATGGACATCAAAACTGATATATGTACTATGACAATAACAAGTCCTTAAGCAAAACATTAGACAGTTAAGATATGTATAATCCTCCCTTCACACATCCAGCATTCAGGAGTGAAGTGAAATGATGGGCACCTAAGTTCTCAAAATTTTGCATATAAGAATCATATAGTAAAAATGCTGAGAGAGAAAAAGCAGAAACCTGTGGAGTAGCTCCTTGCCCCAGACCTCACTTGTGCAATGCAATAAAAGTGAGAACTAAACACGATCTCAAATTCAAACATTCTGGTGTGCATTGTTAGAGAAGATTGAAAGCATCTTTAAGAAATCTGAAATGTTGAACTCAATCTGATCATCTGCCTCTGGTTCACCATCAAGTCTCTTTGCCTTGTATTCTGTTGTTGCAACCTTAGTCCTTGTGAAAGTGGCCAAAATATTTTCGAAATCAGCAAGTTGCAATGCTCTTGGTAGCTGAAATCATGAAATCCATAAATTTAAGTCAAACAATATTGCTTTAGAAGAAAACCAGATAATGGACAGCATGCAGGAAAACCCAGGTTCGGTAGCTTGTAACTTGTGCAGGTCTGAGGATGAGGGGGACACAGAAACATGGCATCCTCAGGAAGACACAGCTTGTAACAAGTGCAGCTCTGAGGATGAGTGAGACATGGGGAGAGAAGAAGAACCACACATGCAACTAAAACTCAACTGGGATTGTGTAAATCATGAAACATGGCATCCCTAGCAAGACATACTGCACTTGCAAAATCACATCAAACGAGAAGTGTCCTGATAAGCAATCCAACTCACTCACCCAGTTGACAAACCTACAGCTTGTTTGTCTCAATGGTTAAAATAGAATCTAGATTCAGCTTCAGTAGCAATAAGTGCAGCACCATTCCTGGCCTTAGGATTGTGAGAGTGTGTTCCATCATCCTTGAATTTCTGGGAACATGGGCAAAAGTCCCTGGATAAAAGGACTTGTAAGAATGTCCCAGTTGTTGGCATAAGAAAAAATAATCATGTTTGGCATTCTCAGATACATAAGAGTGAATATCAACCCCCTCAATATTGGTGCTGACATGATTTCTATTGAAAGTCATTGGTGCTCTTTAGCTACAGGAGGAGTTTCCAAATCCAGATTTTGTGCTCTTTCATGTTCATATTCATATATATATACACCCACACACACGTGTGTGTGTGTGTGTGTGTGTGTGTGTGTGTGTGTGTGTGTGTGTGTGTGTGTGTGTGTACACACACACATATATGTATGTATGTATGTATGCATGCATGCATACATACATAAATACATCCACACACACACACACACACACATATATATATATATATATATATATATATATATATATATATATATATATATATATATATATATATATATATATATATATATATATATATATATATATATATATACAAATATATATGCATATGTATATGTATATGCATGTGTGTGTGTATGTGTGTGTGTGTGTCTCTGTGTACACACATACATATATGTATGTATGTATGTATGTATGTATGTACGCATGCATAAATATACATACATACATACATACAAAAACACACACACACACACACACACATACACATATATATATATATATATATATATATATGCATGTGTGTGTGTCTCTCTCTCTCTCTCTCTCTCTCTCTCTCTCTCTCTCTCTCTCTCTCTCTCTCTCTCTCTCTCTCTCTCTCTCTCTCTCTCTCTCTCTCTCTCTCTCTCTCTCTCTCTCTCTCTCTCTCTCTCTCTCTCTCTCTCTCTCTCTCTCTCTCTCTCTCTCTCTCTCTCTCTCTCTCTCTCTCTCTCTCTCTCTCTCTCTCTCTCTATATATATATATATATATATATATATATATATATATATATATATATATATATATATGTGTGTGTGTGTGTGTGTGTGCGCGCGCATATAAATATACACACACACACGTGTACGTGTGTGTGTGTGCACGCGCATGCGTGCATGCGTGCGTGTGTGTGTGTGTGTGTGTGTGTGTCTATATGTATATATATATATATATATATATATATATATATATATATATATATATATATATATATATATATATATATATATATATATACATATAGACACACACACACACACACACACACACACATATATACACACACACACACATATATATATATATATATATATATATATATATATATATATATATATATATATATATATATATATATATATATATATATATATATATATATATATGTGTGTGTGTGTATGTATGTATGTATGTATGTATGTATATCAATTATCAAAATAATAAAGTTGCAAACACATTGCACAAAAAGCTCAAAACATAGAAAATACCTGAGATAACACTTGTAATGCATATGGAGCGATCATGGGGTGTCCATAGCCATAATGATTCCACCACTCAAGTATTGAGACGTAACATCAGTCTGCATAGATGTGGGGTGTGCATATGCTATGCTGAAGTTTCCCATATAAGCTTAGAATTCGCTATCAAAAGCGATCTGCTCATTCTCAGCCATGACACGCTCCATATATAAATCTTTCATATGTCGCAGTGATCCCTGACTCCATAATGTCGTGCTTTTGAAGTAGGGATGGAGTAATGCCGCAAACCCATGAATAGGTCGTGATATGAACTCCCATCGAGACTCCACAAGCTGAAGTATCTCTTCACGTCTACATTATAAATTAAAAAAATGAAAGATTTAAGCATAAACTTCAAATTTGAGAATTCAAATTATAATATACCTGGATGGTGACAATGTTGTAGATGCTCGAATCGCCTCTGTCATTCTTGTGTACATGTGGTACACAAGTCCGAGGGTTGAACCCTCCATGTCAACATAGCGTAATACTACATGAATCTGTCTCAAGATAGGCAAAATGTTGCCAATCTCTGCCCAAAAACCCATGTCCAAAATCTTTCTTTGCACATGATGTGCAATCTCCGTGTTTCCTCTTGCATACTTATCCATCTCCTATCTATTATGGTCATCCTCAAGGAATCAATGCACATGTGCAAGCGGGAGAAGACATGATAGATATATCCAAATCGTGTTTCTGATGTGCGAACTAACTCCTTGTCACTATAACTACGAAAGATACTCAAAGCCTGGTGATTCTTTCTTATAAACGAGATAATGCGTTTGGCATCTGAAAGAACGGGAGCCAACCATGATAGTTTGGCTATATCCTCAAACAAAAGGTGAAGACAATGTGCGTTGCAAGGGATCGAGACAATGCTTGGGAACTCGGCTTCTATCATCTCCCCCATCCTCTTACAATTAGACGCATTGTCTGTCACTATTTGTACCACATTGGAAACTCTTACTTCTTCTATAGCGGATTTTATATGCTCATAAATGTATTCCCCTGTGATACGAGTACCCGAAGCACTACAATCCACTACTTTCAGAAAATAAGTGCCTAAACAAGAGGAAACCATTACATTGATAACGTGGCGTCGTCTAAAATCGCTCCATCTGTCAAATAGAATGGAGCAGCCATAGGTCTGCCACCCACTTTTAATGGGTCCTAATTGTAGGTCGATCCTCTCTTTCTCTTCAATGAGCATGGATGTGCGTAGACAATTATATGGAATCCCATGCCAATCATCATTAGTAGGTCCCACTTGGGATATTGCCCTCACCATCCTCTTCCAAGAAACAATGCGAACAACATTGAAAGGGAGGTTGCATTCAAGTATGCAACGCCCAATTTCAATTTCCGCAACTTTTTGGCATTGCTTCTGTAAGCCCGTACTTAGATAAAGAGAATGGAGGACCCCTTGTCTAGGTCTCTGGCTTGGCGGCTAAGATGACTCAAGAGGGGTAGAGCTTTCGCTCTCTTCTCATTGGGTAGATGTACGGCTTCTAAATGAGCTAGCAATGGCACTAGGTCCAACACTAAGTCCACCTTCCAAGTCTTCTAATATATCAAGAGAAGCTGCAGCAGACTCATGCTTACGAGAAGCCACCGCCTCTTGGTTGAGATTGTGCTCAAGTGGCACGGCCTCGGTAATGTCATTGGGGACTTTTGGGCAAGCTGAAATGCAAGATCCTCCTAGTGCTGACACATGTCAAATGAGACGTGTAGTTATTGTGCTAAATGTTTTTGCACAATACCATGGTTACCCCGGTTCGCGTACCGGATGATTAGGTACTCATATGCCATTCGGTTCGGTTCGAACCCATTCGGTTCATTCGGTTCGTTCTGCCCAGTTAATGACTGCCGATGAGGTTCGTTTTTTCGAACTTTGTGCCCTTATACTCAGTGTTGCGAGCGTGAACTACCGAAAGTTGGCCTGCCAGAGCATGTGCATGAGCATCTTCAGCCCACTGTCCACTATCCAGCCATCTCCTTGCCTACTTCCAAGTCCTCACGCTGCCCACTATCCGAGTTCGAAGCTGTCACGACTCACGAGACTCGAGAGTTGTCATTTGAGCTTTTGTCCTTTTTGAGCTTTTTGCATAGAGTTGTCCTTTTTGAGCTTTTGAACCAAAAAAATCCTACCCACAATCGGTATCATTTGAAGCTTGAGTCATTTTGATCCTTTGAATATCTATCTTCAAGTCTCTTAGCCATCATGCCTCGTGCCATGTCCAATGTTTGGGATGCACACACTGTTACCCATGCTTTGGCTAGTGGTTCAAGTGCATCCGGGTCCGCTACACGGAGATGGACATGCAAGTATTGTGGTAAGAGTTTTTCCACTACTACGACGCGCCTTATAAGTCATGTATCTGGTGAAGGAGGAGGAGGCATCTCTGCATGTGAGAAGGTGCCTCCCGAAATAGCAGAGGCTATAAAAAATGAGCATCGTCTTGCTCAACAAGGAAAGGAAGCACGTCGTCGTGAGATGGCAGCCACGTATGTTGAGCTCATGGATGATGTGGATCCTTCTCATAGTCAAGCATCACAGAGGGCTCGTACAGTCTCTCAACAAGATGAAGAGGATGTGTCGACATCCCCTTCTTGTCATCCCCCTCCTACTCAGAGACCTAAGCAAGGGAGCTTACATTCTTCTATGTTGTCCTCTGCTCTGCAAAAGCAACGACAAAAAGTTGCTGAAATAGAGATTGAACGATGCATTCTTCAATGCAACTTGTCATTCAATGTAGTGAGGATAGATGCTTGGAGAAGAATGGTGAAAGCAGTAGCCCAAGTAGGTCCTTGTGATGATTGGCATGGGGTGGAATATAATAGACTTTGTGGACCCATGTTAGATGAAGAGAAGGACCGTATAGAAGTACAACTAGAGCCAATTAGACTGGGGTGGAAGACCTATGGTTGCTCTATCATATCCGATGGATGGAGGGATACTAGGAGACTCCACATCATCAATATATTGGTATCTAGTTGTCTTGGCACATATTTCCTATGAGCCATTGATGCCAATCGTGCAGGGGTCCACTTCACTGGAGACTTTATTTTTGAGCACATAAAGACCGCTATCCTTGAGATTGGGGTTGAGAATGTGGTACAAGTTATCACAGACAATGCCTCTAATTGCAATGGTAGAGAAAGAGTTTCCTAGTATTGTCTGGACCCCATGTGCTGCACACTGCCTTGATCTTCTTTTTGAAGACATAGGCAAATTGTCTTGGCTTGCACCATTAGTGAGTGATGCGAAGAGGATTGTGACTTTTATACGCAAAAACCATCAGGCACTTGCTATTTTCTGTTGCCATAGTTCATTGGATATGATTCGTCTTTCCGACACCCGCTTTGCATATATATACATGGTTTTTCAGAGACTCCAGGCAGTCAGTGATGCTTTGCACATATCCGCGATTGATTGTCGATGGATTTCCATGCATACAACAAACACTGAGCTTGCACGTTATGTGCAACGCAAAGTGTTGGATGACGTCTTTTGGGTTGATATTGCACCCATAGTACCCGTGTTGAGATACATATACATTGTGCTACGTATTGTGGACAAAGAAGGATCTACTCTCGGTCTTGTATACCACATGTACACGAAGATGCGAGAGGCTATCTCTTCATCGACGACATTGTCACTTGACAGGTATTTTTTATGTGTTCACTGTTTACACTTTACAGTTTCATTGAAGTTTGCACTTTCCTTTGTACATTAAGTGATAAGTTTGAATGTTTAAATTTTGTAGGAAGCAGGATATCATTGACCTCGTGGATGCACGATGGAGAACATTATGTCGTCCTATCCATGGATTTTCAGCCCTCTTGTATCCCTTTTTCAAGGGACCTACATTATGGGCTCAGACGAGTCTTCGATTGATGAAGGATCAGTACATGGAGCACATCTTGACACCAGATGAGCAACTCACATTCGATAGTGAATTTACTGGCTACATGAGCAATGTTGGTATTGCTTATGGGAGGATTACCTCGCTTCGTAAGGAGGTGACCATGCGGCCTCTTGAGTGGTGGCAGCATTATGGTTATGGTCATCCTACCATTGCACCTATTGCATTGCGAGTTCTCTCAAAGGTAAAAGATTGATCATTGAAACAGTATTCAATTTCTCTTTTTTTTATATAATTTTGATGAATTTTTGAGGCTATATTAATTATTGTCAAAGTCACATGGGGACGCGTCCCCAGGTCCTAGGGACGCCGGGACGCCGTCCCCTAAAGCCAAAATATGGGGACACCTAACCGGGACGGTTGGCGTCCCCTGTCAACTTTGTGTAACAACAGAACGTCCCGGGGACGCGTCCGCCGTCCGGGGGACGGACTCATGTGATGGAGCAGTTTGGGGACGACAATCCGGGACGGCTAGGGTTGTGGGGACGGTTTTTTGGCCAAAAAATGTCAATTTTTTTTTCCCTTCTCTCTTGGAGTTTTTAGAGCCAACTTTAGGGGGTCTATAGAACCATATTGGGGGCTTTAGACAACCATAAATAGAGGCCATTGCTCCCTCAAAACATAAGCTTATCTTCAGTTTGAAGTTTTTCTCCTTGGATCTCATATGTATGGAGGTTTGAGCTACCGTCAACCTTGCATTTTCAGCAACCCTCTTCACCCTCTTAGCCCTTTCTTCACCTTTCTTCTCTTCTCTCCATAGTTATTACATTTATTTTGTAGTCTCTAGATTTTCTGATTCTTCTTTTTAGAATCTACAATGGTTCTTTTTGTGGATCCATAGTATGATGTAACATCTTTTTGCTCGTATGATAATGCCATATCATATATGTCACATGATCATTGAGTCTTAGTTTTTTTATGTATATTATATGTTTATAATATACATGATGATGACAATGATGTAGAATCTTTTTTTTGATGATAAATATATATGGAAACTCTGAATGTTCAAATTTCAACATGCTTCAGGTATGTTTCTACTTGAAAAACACATTTTTCTTACAATTTTGTTGTTATGGGTCATTCCATATGTAACCACATTAATTGTACAATAGTTCCATTTGAAAATTTCTTTAAAAATCAGCATTTCTCTAGTGCCGTCCCGGGGACGCGTCCCCGGGACACATCAAGCTCCGTCCCCGTCCCGGGGACACCACCGTCCCCGGGACCCGTCCCCGTCCCCTTGTGACTTTGATTATTGTTCATATTACGTAGGACACTTCTTCGAGTGCATGTGAGCGCAATTGGAGCTCATATTCCCTTGTGCACACCAAACTACGAAATCGTTTGAGTGTCGCACAATTAGAGCGCATTGTCTTTTGCAAGGCAAACCTACGCCTTGTACAAGACTTGAAGAAGTTGGATGGTCCAAAGCAGGTAAATTAATTCATACTTTTAAGTTTTAACATCCAATTCTTGGCACTAGAAAGTTTAAAGTTTGAATGTTGATTCTTGATCCTTCTCTAAGCTCTCAATTTCATGTTTCCATTGCAGGTGTCACCTACTATATTTGATGAGAGTATGGGCACTCAGGAGGATATAGAAGCTCGCATTAGAGATGAGAAGGAGGACATATACCGTATGTTACATCGAGAGCTTGAGAGCATTG
Organism: Ceratopteris richardii; assembly: GCA_020310875.1. NCBI lineage: Eukaryota > Viridiplantae > Streptophyta > Polypodiopsida > Polypodiales > Pteridaceae > Ceratopteris > Ceratopteris richardii. Next base: position 148,279,349 of record CM035411.1, on the reverse strand, counting down.
ACAGGAGAGTGACGAGGGCTCGCTCACGTGTTCTATCAGAGAAGGCACAGTCACGTATTGATGTGCCATCTACGAGTTCTATGATTGGCCGTCGACGGAAGTTACGCCCACGACGCAGAGGAGCTTCACTTGTGGGAGATCATGACATCGGAGAGGCAGATGTTAGAGCATTGGATATGGTTCCTATTAGGGAGCCTGAGTATGATGATGAAGGGAATCTTATTAGTACTGGAGACATTCCTTCATCATCTTCATCATCAGAGGATTTAGTCGAGTAGTAGTTGCATGCATGTAGCCATTCATATGTATGATGATTGACCATATGACATTGATGTATCATGATTCATGTCACATACTCGGATGATATGTTTCTGATTTGTTATGTATTTGGGATTCATGGATGATAGATCTTTCAGGCTTAGTTCTTGCCACTTGGAAGTTGGTACTATATTATGCTAGACTCAAGTTCTGACTTGTTTTTCAAAATTATGTATTCCATTTCTCTTGAGATCAGAGATGTAATGGACATGTTGGCACATGTTGCTTTGTTCATTGTGTAGCATCATCTTTAAAGTTTTCTTTATTCTACATTGTTTGGTTTCAAATTACCTTGATGCTCATTGCTCCCAAGTGCCATGTGAATTGTGATATCATTCATGACTCGTGATTCGTTACTGGTGAGGTGACTCGTGAATATGTACATTCAATATTATATATAATATTGAATGTACATTGTATGTATTATCTCTCTCTCTCTCTCTCTCTCTCTCTCTCTCTCTCTCTCTCTCTCTCTCTCTCTCTCTCTCTCTCTCTCTCTCTCTCTCTCTCTCTCTCTATATCTATATATATATATATATATATATATATATATATATATATATATATATATATATATATATATACACACACACACACATATATACCCTAACGTACCTTACGAACCTTACCCTCGAGGTAAGAGTCAGTTCACGTACCTTACCCGTACCGAACCTTACGACCCTAACCACCTTGCACAATACTTGCACACCCACCTCCGTGTTCTCGAGCCAGAAACATTAGCATTTACCAATTCATGGCTTGAAGTGTGAAGGGCCCAAAGGTGGGAAATAGTACGAGGCATAATGGAGGAAAAAGCAAAAACCACAAGCCTCAAGGTGTGTGGAAAGCTAAAGCAAGAGGGTGTGTGGACACTGGACCTCAAGGGGATGTGGAGCAAGCTACAAGTGTGTGTCACTCTAGAGTCTATGTAGTATGGAGCAAGGGAGCTAGGCTGAACACTCGCGCAGAAGATAGCACCAAAACACAATCGATCAAAGGTTTTTTTCCCTTCACGATATTTTTCGGCAAAAAAACTATGGCGAACTGGAAAATTCCAAATGCACCGAATCGATCGAACCGAATTATAGTACCGCTGGAAGCAATACGCGTACTGATGCAGCTATGCCGGAATGACTCATGATCTATATTTTTAAAGAGTCGTGAGCTTTCTAATGGACCGATGCCAAAGTCCACATAGGTCGGATGCATTGGGAACCGATTATGTAGGACTATCCATTGCACAAGATTAGATTGGATATTGGTTGAAGATAATTCCTATACCAACCCGACCTTTGTTAGAGTACGCTGAGGTGGGCCTTTTGAGATATTATTTTGAAGGGCATTACCTGTACGATGACAATCCCCCAAGTTTCACGAGTACTCTTTAGTTCCACAGAGGTCGATTATGTGCATCTCTCTCTTGATGGGAGCCACCATATGATTGCCATGTTTGGGATCAAGTAATTACTCAAGGAAGTGGTTAGTAGCCCGATAGTCATGAGACTCTAGATACCTATCTGACTTGTTGTTGGGATAGAGAGATGGTTAGGTATTCCACTACCATGAACCACTTTGAGGTTAGGCCAAGGTAGATACAGATCAAGATGAGATTTTGCAAGCATCTAGGGCTCATCCCTATGTGTTATGTACCTTGATCCTTGCAGGCAAGATTGTAGAATGGAACCTTCTATTATCTATATGAAGTGGTCATTGATATGCACTTAGTATCATTCTCATTAAGTTTGGCACACGAACTCTGCGTATGTTTTGGGATACCCTCTCCGAGGCATCCGTGGACATGCATGAGTGACCATGCAAGTTGATCCTTGGCACATATACCATGCATATGGTAGGCACATGGATCGTGCATATGTTTGGATCGTCTCCGTGGACATACATGAGCCATGCCGATTGGCACTTGGCTCTTAGTCCATGCATGTGGTGGGAACCTTCATTTAGAGGTATTCGCTAGGATATGTGTGGTGTTATGCCTAGTGAGGCTAAGCACAAAGCATGGGCATATACACTATCTTTAGTACAAGATCCTCTTAGTGGAGAGCTAGCACCATTACGAATTCTATCATGGGATAGTTGCTTTTGACCCTAGAGGGTCCTAACACTAAAGGAGTCATCCTTTGCAAACTTAGGTTATGGCGTGGATCCTGAATTTTAGTTCCATTGGGTGCATGTTTAGCATGTGTTACACGTGTTACACAGAGGGCACTTGCTAGTGATCTTGCAACCCTTGTTGCGGGATTTCCTATGTAGAGGAAATCACATGTACACGTCATTACAAGAGGGAAGAGGGATGAACGGAGTTCACATTAGTGACTATGGAGGCCATATTAGGAGAGCTTTATGATGCCCTCTTTTGGGGGCAAGGTGATCAAGGATGGCATAGCCATAAGGATATCTATGTAGACACAACACAAATGCATATGGATCTAATGGAGGATGTTGCCCTTGTTGGTAGCCCACCCTCTTAGTGCTTTGTTTGTGTTGTTAGCTCTCTAGGTTTTCACCCAAGGGATGTTTTCTACATTGGTACACTCCATGGTTGTGCTTGTAGATTGTATGCGGATATACTTAACATTGCTATGCTTTGCTTGTGTTGATAGCTCTCCAGGTTTTCACCTAGGGGATGTTGCCCATCTTGGTATGCTCCATGGTTGTGCTTGCATACGGTATGTAGATATGCCTAACATACTTCCCCTCAGCACCCTCATGATTAGGTAACCTTCCTTGCTAGTAGCTTGCTCCTCGTGGTACTTCACATTCGCAAGTGAGTTGATGTTGAGGGATCCACATGTGCAACTTGTTCATTGTCATCAGATTCACATGAGGTGTTTTGGTGTTTACTTGGTTTTTTGCATGGATGCAAAAACTACTCAGAGAGAGGGGAAAGCACGAAGACAACCTTACAACTTTGATGTCTCCTCAAAAGACAACCTAGCACTACGTTGTCTTTAGGTTATCCTACTCCATTGGCCTCCTGATCCCCAAAGATACAAGATAGGGGTGTATCTTAGGGTAACGCGAGATTTTGAGACGTGTCGAAACTCCTGTGTGTAAAGAGTTATCCTCCTAGGGCTCTGCTCCTTCAAGGATAATAACTTGAGTGTATTATGAGCTAGATTTTCCTTGAGCTATCAGCTCCCACCACCAAAGGAACCTCATAATATCAACTGGGAAAAATTAGAAGCTGATCTCGCAAAAGGTATCCATGTCATGGTTCCTATATTAAACACAACCCACTTGAAGTAGTGGTTGATGAAGGATGATACACCTGCATAGCACACAAGTTGCTTAGTGAAGTGGCTCAAACATGATGACTAATGACACTTTAGGAGGAGATCAGAAACTTGGAGGATTTGCTTGTTGCGTTCCACTAGAACCTGTGATGGTAATGATCAATTGACTAGGAAACCTAATAGGGCTTTTGGTTGAGGCCCTTGATTAAGAGAGAATATGAGCCTTGATCCGTATGACTTGGGAGTCATGGAGGGATCTAACAACGTGCCATGTTGATATGAATCCGCATGTTATGGTTTGATTATGAATTCTAACTTCTCAGATTGTTGCAAGGATGATATCGAAAGGATCTAACAACATGCCATGTTGTTATGAATCCACATGTTATAGTTTGATTATGAATTCTCCATCGATCAAGTTCTTACACATTTTGCCCCACTCTTCATCGAGTAAGCATTAACTGCACAAGCCAAAGTGGTGGCAAAGGAAATTACAATTTCACCAATATACTTATTCCAACTACTTAATTAGAGAAACTATGGAGGTGAATGCCCATCCAAATTTCTCCTCTTATGCTCATGGAATTGGAAATATACCCAACAATAATGAGCCCAATTGCAAGATTCAAGTTTGGCGTCCTTTGACATAAATTGAAGGCCATCTTCTTACCTATAACATTGTCATTCATTTTAGACACTCGTAGTCTCCCTGAATGATAACTCAAACCTTGCTTTTAATGGAGTAAAGGGATCTATCGTGAATGAGGAAGTTAGTAAAAAAGTTAATGGAGAGGGAAGTAGTTATACTAATGTGATTAGAGGCATATCAAAGAAAAAGGCAGCAAATCCACAAAACAATAGGATGAAAGGTGAAAGCAAAGGTGATGTGACTTGGTATCAATGTGGCAAGAAAGGCCACAAGAAACCTTATTGCAAGTACATCAAAGTTGAACAAGAGACTAAAATATTGGAGGAGAAAAAGAAAGAAAGAAAGCCAAGGACATGTAATAGCTTCGAAAGAAAGAAGGCCGATGTGTCTCATGTGATTATTGAGGAATTGTAAGATATGCAAAACATTTTATGAGATAATGTGGAAGCTAATAATGCTCATGTACATGATGCTTCCCCTCACAATTGGCATCAAACTCATAAAAGACTATGTGGAATGGTTATTCAGATTTTTAAATATTGCATCATTCATTTGTGTGTGTATCTGTGTGTTTTGGGCTTCTGCTCTGATTTCCTTTACATGCTCCTTTTCATGATGGATATTCTAAAAGGTTTTTATGCATATCCTTCTTTATTATTTTACATAAGAAAAAAATAATAAACATAAAAAAAAAAACATTTTTAGCAAACATCAGATGTCAAGTCCTGTTAGAAGTCGTAACCCTATCATTGACAATTATGCTTCCACTACTTTCCATGCCCATGATTGCAAACCACCAAGAATGAAAGCCTTACTAATTGTGAAGGGTGCATGATTCTAGTGCATCATTCTATGTGACTCGTATTAAGGAGTGCTTTACTTCTCATGCAAGGAGCCACGGCAATGTTTGCCTAGGGAACAACCATGATTGATCCATTAAAGGTACTTTAGGACCATGGAAGCCCCCTCTAAACCGAGAGACTTGCCCAAAAGATGATCCAACCGAAGGATGAATCCAAGTAAATGCAAGAGTATCCTCTGATAAATGAAAAGATGTTGGACTCCATGAATGGAAAAGTGCATGCTCAGAATGTTGTTGTAGACGAGGTAAGTGGACTCTCGAAGATAGAAATGGAAAATGATGTGTCATTCATCCTGGAATAATGCCCAACTGAAGCCGAGGGGAAATGTAAACCTTCGATGATACGATAGGAGGTGTAGCCATATGAGGTATAAGCTGAGATTGTATCTCGATTCTCTAATTCCTCCTGCTCCAAAACTATATCATGATCGGGAAAGTCATGTACAAAGAGAGCATGCTCCACATAGTGTGATTGTCTGAAACTGGAATGATTCCCTATGAAGCAAAAATGGGAGGACCCAAAAGGGATGAATACTTAGAGTATTCATCAAAGGTGCAGTCTTTGGTTACTGTAATTGAGTGACTCTTTGGGCTGTAGAGTTTGTATGCCTTCTGTCGTTCACTGTAGTCGATGAAAATGTATTGCTTAGGCCGATCATCATCAAGGCCTTGGACATACGCATCACTACCAAAGATGCAGAAATAGCTCACGCTCGGCTTTTTTTGAAAGTAAGCCTCAAATGGTGTTAGGTTCTTCAAGACATCCAAGAACCCTCTGTTCTCAATATGAATTGATGTTTGTACTGCTTCACCCCAAAACTTTAGTGGAAGTTGCTTTTGACTAAGCATAACCGTGGCCATCTGGATCACACTTCGGATCTTTTGTAAGGCACTCTTCTTTTCATTTTGCTTCTGCATGTGTACTCTCTACAGTTATGTGAAGGGGTTAGCTGCATGATGTCCATAGCTAATCTCCCTCACAGATTTGGGGGAAGAGGCCTTCAAAATTCTGGTTCATATTTGCAATTGATCACCTGAGGTTTCACACATCCTTAAGGTGGCATTCTTGAAGAGGTTTGGTTTGACCAACCTACTTCATATGCAGACCTACGCATGTTTGTCTATGGTGCATTTGTGCATGCAAAGCATCAATTGAGTAAACTAAATGCCCAATCCACATTAGGTATTTTCATAGACATGGAGATGAAAGTGAAAAGCATTGAGCCAAGCAAAAATGTGAAAAACTAACTATTGCCCATTCCAAACAGAAATCAATCCCACTTTACTACATGTGTACATACACATATACATACATTTGATTAGGGAAGGGATTGGCAACCTCCACGATACACCCAAAAGGGGATATACCATATCCTCAATCGAATAGTCATTGATCAATCAAACACGAGGACCTTCACAGTGCACACCCTCAAATCTGGTGGACTTACCAAGAGTGCATGCATGCTTAATCCGATTTGTACCGATAAATTCACAAGAAGAGGCGACCACTCGCAAGGGATCCAATCCTCCCCATATTCATGTTATCTCATATACACGGATGGTCATTCAGATTCAAGGTGTCTTGCAGGGCTTGAATCCTTGGCCTCAAGGAAACCAAATTAAGACCATGTCACTACTACACCCACCCTTGACACTACACCAAGGTGGAACAGTTCGTTCTGTTCCATGCGTACACTACGTGTTATGCACTGGACACATACATACATACGTACATACGTACGTACATACGTACGTACATACGTACGTACATACGTACGTACATACGTACGTACATACGTACGTACATACGTACGTACATACGTACGTACATACGTACGTACATACGTACGTACATACGTACGTACATACGTACGTACATACATACATACATACATACATACATACATACATACATACATACATACATACATACATACATACATGCATGCATGCATGCATGGACACAGGTATACTTAAATGTATGTAAGTAGGCACAAAAGCATTCATGCGCGTACTTACATTGTACATTTATGCTTACGTGCATGATGCATACACAATGAAGATAGGCAGGCAGAGAGATACAATGCACATATGCACATTGAGAAAAATTTATATAAAACAAGGGAAGGAAACATTATATCCAAGAATATACTTTATTCTATACGATCACTAAAGAAATACCCAAAAATATTTGAAGCAAACCAAAACATCATAGACCTTGCATGTAATCTGCCCACTCTTTTCTTTTGCCAAAAGTTCTTTGACAGGTAGAAAAGCTGCACTCTTGCATAGTTCCAGCAGGTCTGATCCAGAGTAACCTTCACACATGCTTGCAAGTTTCTCATAATCAAAGCCAGAATCCACCTTCTCGTCCTTCAAAATAACCCGTAATATACTCGCCCTCTGCATCATGTCAGGCATGCCAACCTCAAATGCACGAGGTAGCCTGCGTAGAGCAGCCTCATCCAAATCCCATGGTCTGTTTGTGGCAGCCAGAACCATTACACGAGCACTCTCTGCAAGCAAAACAAGTATATCGCGATCAAACATAAAATCAAAGCACCCCTTCATGAAGTCTGTTGACAACACATAAAAAGACCCTATATATATGCATTTTGTTCCTTGTTTCTGTTTTGCCACACAAGATAGAAGACTTACGATCTGTAGAAAAGCCATCCCATTGAGCCAAAAACTCTGTTTTGATACTTGTGGAAGCTTCATGTTCAAAATTTCTCCGGTGACTCAACAAGCTATCAACCTCATCTAGGAAAATAATGGAAGGTTGAAGTTTATGGGCCAGAGAGAAAACAGCACTCACTGCACAGTGAAAGAAACCGACAAAACTCGTTCAAATTCTTAAGAATCTGATTTCTAAAAAGGTCAACACTCTATGCTCCTTTAAAACTTTACCAAGTTTTTCATTGTCACCAAGCCACTTGCTCATCAAATTTGCAATTCTGACGTTGATAAAAACTGCTCCAGCCTCCTTCGCAATAGCTTTTGCCAGCATTGTTTTCCCTGTCCCAGGAGGTCCATAAAGAAGGATACCTTTCTGCAAACCAAGCAGCTTCCCGCGTGCGAACAAACTTGGCCTACGCAGTGGAAGAATCACTAGCTCTTTTAGTGATTGCTTCACAATCTCAAGCCCCCCAATAGAGTCAAAGGTGACACCAATATCATCTGGATTCACGACATCTTGAGCAATCACATCCTGTGAAGTGCAAGTGCATGAAACCAGCCGTAGAAGGATCAACTAAACAGATAAGTGTTCACTTTTTGTACGCGTGATAAGTGTACCAACGTGTGTGCAGGCGCATGGGGAGGAACTGCTACCTCGTATGCATCTGTTTCAACCAGAGGTCGACCAAAACGTTTGAAAATCTCTTTCTTGCGCTCAGCTGCCTTTATACGGTCAGGATCAAGGTAATGCATTCCGGCAGAGACAACGAGCCAGGCGACAGCGAAACCGACCGCATAAAGAAATAGCTTTTGTCCTAGGTAGACAACTCGGCTGCTCTCCATGGAAGAGCGAAGCCGCAACCTTCTAGCGCACCGGCCCTGCGAAATTCTTTCCAGTCGCGCTGTTGTTCAATGAATCCCCGTCTCGATTGCGAGACTTTGTGAGTAGCACCAATGGAATTCGACACAAATTCTGATGCTGTTTCCGCCATTTTTGAATCATCCTCCACAAAATTATGCGATTTAAAATGGAGTGGTATAAAATTTGGGATGAACTACGTGGACGCTCATATCTTTCCCACGATCGAAGTAGCACAATATGTCAAACTTTACCATAGAGGGTCACATTCTTAAGAGATGCTCAAAATTCCTAAGAGATGCTGAATGTTCCATTTAGATCACCTATGTCACAAAGAAAGAATCAATCTCGGTTGAAAGGTTGAAAGTGGGTACCTAGGCCTATGACAATCCAAAGCCCTTATGGCAAAGGGAAAGAAATAATGGTCAACGAACAGATGCACTCCACAGCTTGTATTACCCCGGTAAAGCTTAATGTGTATAAGAGAAGAGAGGGAGAGGGAACGAGCAAAGTTGCTTCTGGGGGAAGAGGGGATGAAGCAGAGAAGAGAGGTAGACATGGTTCTATATTCAGCCCATTGCTTTGATACTTGATGTTCACGTCTCTAAATAGAAAGCCGATGAGTCTTTAGGTCAGAAATTAGGTTCTCATTTACTTGATTTTCATGTCTCTAAATAGAAAGCCGATGGGTCTTTAGGTCAAAAATTAGGCTCTAGGATAGGTTGTATACCTTATTTCATAGGATAATAAAAGAACATGTGAATAGTAAGGCCATTCATTTTTCATATACCATTTCAATGACTCAAGATTCAAGTCTTTGTAGATTAGGTCTAAGACTAGAAGCGGCTTCAAAATAAAGTAAAGAAAGGCAACAACAACTAGGAAGCTCTTCTTTGGGCATGCGTATTCACATTGCAATTGGGTCACAAAGGAGAGTTGGGGCTAGATGAAATATAGTGCCGACATCACATTTCATCAACCCTCTAAGAGTGAATATATTTGCTCAAGGCCTCAGTGTTCATATAGCATGATATTGAGTCAACATTATATGAACCATATCATGAAACAGAACCGATTGAATTCCTCTAACAACCCCTTATCCACTATGTATGTGTTCTACTCTCCATGTTCACATGTGTGGTAGATTCTTCATCATCGTTTTTCCTTTGGTGTTAAGAATTTTCACCAAGTGATTTTACTATTACCATCAAATTGATATTTACGTAGAGTGGTATGAAAAAACTCAATGTCCATTGTTTCACCCTCGCGTGTAGACAAGGAGACAATAGAAGAAATAGTTCCTCTTTTGCATGTCGATTCCATGGGCTCGAGATGAACTAAGTGTTAAGAATTCAAAGCACAAAATTTTGAAATCAAATAGAGTGTTTATTGGAAGGATGCGGCAAAGTATCAAGCGAGAGGCATGAGAAGCTCGATAAAAATATCAAAGAAGGTTAGTAAGATCCAAAAGAAGCGAAGACACAAGGAGTCAATTAAAGGAAGGAGGATGGAAAGCAAACATGAAGATCTTGACAAAAATGGCCCACAAAATTCTTAAAAATAGTTCACTTTTACTTATAATATTTACATAAAAGCGCCTTCGTTTGTACTTCCGAGTAGAATAAACTCCAATTTTTTAAGGTCAAGGATTCCTCAAGGCTTTGGCGTCTTATAATATTTGTTTTAGATTTTACAAGAATTTAAAAATCTTAAAGGAGACGTGTTTTGAGCCTCCATGATTATCTTTTAGTTTCAAAAGACATTAGAGTGCGAATAAGACCAATTCAAAAAAGTATGAAAGACAATGGCCAAGATTTGTAAGTGGGATTGAACTTCATTTTGCATGAAGTAAGGTAAGAAGTTTGTGCCCTCATTACTTTTTGTGTGTTTTAAGACCTATTTTCTCTTCTCCTCATGCATGTGAAAGTGGATTTTGAAACCCCACCCTCTAGGAATGACTTTCTCTGGATTCTTGCATGTTCCATCACAAGGATAGTGCTTTTTCTCTTTTGTAAAGGGCTTTGGTGTGTTGAACAAGAGGAGCAAAGAGGAGATGGAGGGAGAGAGAGAGAGAGAGGAGAGGAGAGATGCGCATACATGCGTGGGAGCCTCAAAACCCACACAATTATTTATGTGAGACAATTCTCTATAAATTATGTATGTATGTATGTATGTATGTGTATATATATATATATATATATATATATGTGTGTGTGTGTGTGTGTGTGTGTGTATGCATATAGGGGTAAGGTCACATGACCTTTACATCCCCAACAATCTTCCGTTTAAGGGTCAATGTGACCATAAGTGGTAACACATAAGAAGAATGATGTAGGACTATACAATAATGTACAAGAAGAGTGTGGATCTCAACCTTTACCAATCAGCCTACACCAACTGCCTCAAACAAGGTGTGTCTATGCACCTCAAACTGCTCTAGGCTCATATTGACAAGAGTCGAGTTGACATCTAAGTAATGCAAGAACTGATGAGGTTCTTGCAAAGATCCCACTCGCTCTATTCCTATGTCAATCATTGAAGAAATGACAACTCCAAGTGCAACTGCTACAATAGCAACTGCAATATCTGGTCTCAAGCATAACAACTCATACATCAGACTCTTGAATGTTGATAAAGCATGTGCTATCCTAGCTAACCTAAGCATGTCAGCAATGCCTATATCCAAGGCATCCAAAGCTCCATCATCAAGACCAACATGTCCTCACATATCTATGTCAACATTTGGCATGAGTGAGTCGAAGAATGACTGCATAATTGTTGACTCCTCAACATCCAAATCAACCATACTATCAACCAAGGATTTATCTAGTTGTGCATCTTGTGAGCTAATATGCTCTACAATACATTGTGTATCATAAGATCTATCCTGCTCTACCACAATAAGTGTATCATCATGCTCCACATGAGCTAATTGCGCAACATCAACACCAAGGTAAACTGATGATCAAAATTTGAGTATCGTCACAATGCTCTACATGAGCATCCACATCATGTTCTGAAGCATCCAACTGATCATCCAAAGTGTGGTCCATATGACCATCCACATGATCAATGATATCATGCTCTATATAAGCATCACGAGCATCCAAAACATGCTCTACATATGCATCCATCTACGCATCTGAATCCGACCATACATGTGCATCATGAATGTCAATAGACCTATCTATAGGTAGACAAAATGAGACGTGATGAGTCTCACATCACACGTAAGGTTGAACTCCCACTGAGACGAGACTGTCTCTCACATGGAGTATCTATAGTGGATACATGTGCCCAATCCTAGCACCTATGACAAGCATAAGTTGTCCCAACTGCAATTGAAAATGATGCTCACCAAGGAATACATAACATCTGATCTCTTGTAACAGCTAATTGAAATCAAGCTCATAGGGAATGTAGGCACATAACATACATGTTTGAGTACAAGTGATGATCCACTAGGTAGAATAAGGCATACATCTTTTGCACCCTAAATGTCATATGTCATACCATCAGGCATGTGCACACATCCACGACTCTCACCTGAGAATCAACAAAACCACTCACAATATGGAGTAACATGAAAACTGACTAATGCATCAAGCAACCAAGCCATATGTGTGCTATCCAATGAACAAGAGGAATTGTGAGATGAACCATAAGAAAAAGTGATATCACCATCACTAGCATAATCAACTACTATAGGCTCTCTTGAAACCACTACCTGACCCACATCACGTGCATATTTTTGACATCGTCGTCCCATCCGCTTGAAGCAATGTCGTCAAGTATGGCCCTCATCACCATAGTTCCAATATCAAAATCATCGATGTGATCTATGTCTCACATGATTCAATGGACTCACATACATATCATGTAGTCTCTCCCACAATGCACCACTTGTCTCTTCATACATCACACACTCATATATAGAATCCATAAGTTGTAATAGGATAGTAGAGCTAGCAAATGCATCCATATCCATCCATACATGGTCGGGCATGTCATGAGGCCTTTGATGCACATACATGTGTAACCCTGCACGAACCAATGCATGCCACATCTTAATTTTCCACCTTAGAAAGTCAATGCCATCAAACCGAGAAAACACCATGTTGGCAATCCAAGAGACTAGAAATGTAACAAGAGACTAGAAACAATACTTTATCTGTTATCATGATCTTGCTCACACGCACACAGAGGTTATGGATGCAAAAAACACACAAAAAAATAGACATGCTAGTAGACGAGATAGAACGCAATATTGGGTGCAATCTCTCCCCATGCACTTTGGTTCGACAGTCCACAGAGTGCATGTATTTATAGGAATTTTTTATTATGTCGAAAAGAGTGGTTACATGAGAGTGACTTCGAAAAGCATACGTGAAAGTAAAAGTTGGTAACTTTTGTAGAAAGCCTTTGCTTTTAATATCAAAAATTGCGGTCTATAATGACCGTTATTCTAACCACTACTTTTCTAACTGTTTCCAACAATAGAACCTTCTACGCGGATTTATTGACAAACAAAATTATAAGTCGGATTATTGATGTCCGCCCTTTCACGTCTTTCATGCCCTTATGAACTTTCAACTGCTATATCAAAAACACCAAAACACATTAATACATCAATAAATTAACACTCCAACAATTCATTGTTCAACATATTCCATAACTCATAACATGCCCCTTCGTTGAAAAAGCAACTGACCTCCATTGATAAAAGAAAAATAAACATGGATGGCCAGTCACATGTTTCATCATTGAACAAAAAATAAGCATGTTCCATGTAAAACACATGCATGGAAATGTTCATGGAGGCGTTAAATTAATAAAATAAATTATAGAAACGGAAATGGAAACGGAAATGGAAACGAACAATGGAAATGGAAACCAGAACCAGAAACGGAAATGGAAATTGGAAATCGAAATCGGAATCGGAATCGAATCGTGAACAAAGAATAGCGAAACAGAGATCAATCGCCAAAACGAACACAAACAGATCCTTCTGTAGTGATATGTGCAAGGCTCTGATACCACTGTTATCAGGATCTTGCTCACATGCACACAGAGGTTACGGATGCAAAAAAACACACAAAAAAATAGACATGCCAGTAGACGAGACAGAATGCAATATTGGGTGCAATCTCTCCCCATGCACTCTATTTCGATAATCCACAGAGTGCATGTATTTATAGGAATTTTTTATTATGTTGAAAAGAGTGGTTACATGAGAGACGCTTCGGAAAGCATGCGTGAAAGTAAAAGTTGGTAAGTTTTGTAGAAAGCCTTTACTTTTAATATCAAAAATTGCGGTCTACAATGACCCTTATTCTAACCACTACTTTTCTGATTGTTTCTAACAATAGAACCTTCTATTGGGATTTATTTACAAACTAAATTATAAGTCGGATTATTGATGTCCGTGCTTTCACGTCTTTCACGCCCCCATGAACCTTCAGCTACTATATCAAAAACACCAAACACACTAATACATTAATAAAATAACACTCCAACAATTCCTTATTCAACATATTCCATAACTCATAGCATTATCCTCGATAGGATCACATCTGCATAACTCACATCACAAATGTCTCGTTGGAGAAGAAACCTTGTGAACCACCTGTCACATAACCATGCATCTAGCATGCACATAGAACCATGAGCATAAGCCTGCTTACCAAGTCTCTAAATTGGCCAAGTAGATGTGAAATAATCCTAGGAAAAATTCAACACAGTATCCCCAGTAAATTGAGCAATCAAACAAGATAACCAATAATAAAAGAACAATGAGTAATTTGTAACCACCTGTCACTGATCCAACCAAAGATAATGGCAAATACACATGCCAAAAATTGATGGCGATACATGCCAATACAATGGCAATACAAATCCCACTCAAGAATCAATTATGCAAGATGGTCCAACCTATCACGAATAACCTATGATCAAGTCCAAATCAATAGAGATAAGTCACACAAGCATAAAGAATCTACTAGAGTACTCTTTTAGCATAAAAGTTGACGAAATTATGGCAACATCTTCTTTGTAAAATAGACTCTGAACTAAAATAGCCATGTGGGAATCACCATCCACCTATGCCAAGAATCACTGGCAAATATATATCAAATCAATGACCATATTTTAAAATACTAGCCGATCAATGTGACAAACAGATGTGCAATTGAAGCTCCAATTTGGATCATGTAAGTGCAAGGAAGAACAAGAATACAAGTACTAACCAAGATCAAATCAACTCTCATAAAATGTGTGCAATCGATAAGTTAAGCCATATTCAAGTGGCATAAACGACATATAGACCACAATGCCACTATACATCCATTGACAATACTATGATCAAACTCGTGATGGCATAAACTTGAAAGGTAAATCAGAATGCCATCTCACATGCCAAATACTTGATAAGATCATGCTCGACTCTCATAGAGATGAGCTACCATAGTGATCATACATGGTCAAATGGAAACCAAGAGCAAAAAAGATATTTGAAGATAATTCCAATCTTCAACTAACTTTAGGGTTGCATAGGTAAAATATGATAGTTTGTATATTGCATTTTTCATGCTCCAAAATTCAAGACTTTCCTATGAGCTCTTTAGAAAACTTGAAGATCTCTTTCTCCGTTACATAATGGTACTTAGAAGACCTCAATCAAAGGTGTACAACTCAAGATATACACAAAACAAGCATCTACTATCAATTTCACCTTCACCTACAACATTATTGGTTTGTATTCTGCATTTTCAGTGACTTCTGTTTTCTTTTTAAGTTTTAGATGCTTTTCCAAGCTATTCACAACAAGCTAAATACCTTCAATCCAACCTCTAGAATTCAAGTAACAGTCAAAAAATTCATGTGCTATTCAAGTGATTGTAGATTCATCTTTTACATCAATCTATGTTTTTTGTATTTTTGATAGACTAAAATCCAAACAAGATTCTATGTTCTTATGTGAAGTTGTAGCTTATATGTTAGCTATGAATAGAATTTTAAACCATGCATATCCAAGCTTCCTAACTCAAGTTATGGCCAAAATACCAAGCAATTGTCAAGAGGATGCCGACGTGCACATTCACCTCTTGAACCCTAAACTTCCATTGAAGGTCCTTGCGCACCAGCCTTTAGAAAGTTGTGATACCAATGAAAGGCTTTGATGTGTTGAACAAGAGGAGCAAGGAGGAGATGGAGGGAGA
This sequence comes from Ceratopteris richardii, assembly GCA_020310875.1. NCBI lineage: Eukaryota > Viridiplantae > Streptophyta > Polypodiopsida > Polypodiales > Pteridaceae > Ceratopteris > Ceratopteris richardii. The sequence continues at coordinate 148,263,514 of CM035411.1, read as the reverse complement.
GAGAGGCGAGTAGAGACTCGCACACATGTGTGGAAGCCTCGAAACCCACAATGATCTCCGTGAGGCAATGCTCTGTAAATGATATATATATATATATATATATATATGTGTGTGTGTGTGTGTGTGTGTCTGTATATATATATAGGGGTAATTTCACATGATCCTTACATCCCCAACATTTTGCTCCTCATCTCTTTGTTTGTGTGTTCATCTGCCCTATAGAGAGTTCAAATACATGGATTGATTTCCTAGAGTGATCTATCATGCTGGATATCATTAAGGCATCATGCTTGCATGTCTGCAATAGCTCTTGGACATCATTACTAGCAAAACTTGATCACTATAAGAGTTTTACATGATGGTAAGAAGGCTTGAGAAAGAGCATATAAGATATTTGAGTGTTGAACTTGAAATTCTTGCTTGTTTATGTCGATGCATGTGAAGTTGTTCATTATTATCATCACCATCTCTACCAACAACCATAGATAGGGTTGGTGTTAGAGTAGCCTAGGTATATTTCACGTCTCTTTATAATCCTATTCTTCATCTTACCTTCTACCATCGTCTCTATTTTCAATCCCGTCGAACCACTAGTCATTGCTTAAAAGCTCCAAAAAGCAATACATGTAGTCAATGATATGATAGACAATAATACCCTAACTTTGCACGCTACTTTTAGGGGGGAAAAGAAGTAAGAAATTGGATAGTTTTTGTTGCATTGGAAAGGTTGAAGAGAAAAATATGTATATGTAGAAATAAAATTCGCGAGAATCTAGGTGCAACAACTTCCATAGATGTATCATCTTTTTGGGAAAGTGCATAAATTCTCAAGTTAGTGTATGTCTCTTGTTGCTATTAGATTATGAAGGGATTAGAGTGAGAATAGTGTAAGGAATGGAGAGATGGATAAGGCAGAACTTGGCAACCTTATGGGAATCACACCTCGCCTTGAGAGTTGAGGAAAGAACAAAAAGGTGACCCTCTTGATATTACATGATTTGGTCTAACCTTATCTTTTAAAAATCCAATTCACCTTCACACAACACCATTCAAATCAATACCAAACCTATTCAACCTCATACCAAACCAATTTTACCTCATGCAACACTCGGTTAACCTCTAAGTGCTCGTACCCTTTTATTTTAAATTTGGCTTTCAATCTCCTTATTTGTTCATATATTTTGGTATTGATGTGTATGAACTTACTTAGGACGGTCATGGCACTTTTTCCCTCTTTAGGAGGTTTTCCTCCCTCGAATTGTATATACGACTATAACCTAATGGGTCACTCATCCTTGTGCATTTACTTGATAATACATCCAGTATAGTCTTGTGCTCCAAGATTCTTCTTCTTCCCTGTGTTGTTTTTGTGCTAGCATAGACCTCAAACTCCAACAATTGGTATCAGAGTAGATAGGCGCTTCATCTAGGGAGTCATTTATACCCTATGCTTCATCTCAAAGTCTTTTACAACCTTAGCACAGCTATAGCATGTTTCTATTCAAATTTTTGAGATACAATCAATTTTTTTGCATCAAGCTATTTAGTCACTGGGCATGGCTGAAAGCAATGGTGTATTTTGTATGTTGGTTGTTGAGGATAAGTTGGATGGTGCTAATTACCCATTGTGGGCATATATGATGCATCACATATTGGTAGCAAAAGGGTTGAGGAATATTGTTTAGAGTGTTGAAAAACATCCTATAACACTTGCAAATATAGGCATTGAAGGTGATGCAGATGGTGTTGAATATGATCATCTTCAATTTCCTCATCGTGTTGTGGTTCTTGCTTCACCTATGGTAGAGAAACTTCATTGGGATGGCAAAGATGCTCAGACACATACATTGGTAACTTTTTATATCAAATGTGCCATTATCCCATTTGCTCTTGCAAGTCTACAAAGGATGATTGGGATACACTTACAACTTTATAGCAGGCAAGAAATGAGACTCATGTTGCTTACCTCCGAAAATAGTTGAGTGAGTATATGAATGAAGGATATTCTATGGAATTTTTTTTTATGGAGGCGTTAAATTATTAAAATGATTTATGAGGTGCTGACATAGCCTTTAAATAAGTCAATATTCTAATTCATTTTCAAAAGTATATCTAAAGTATGATCCTACAACTAAATTCTATGTGTAAATGCATTACATATAATCAAAGAAAATTAGACTAGCGAAAATACTATTGTTGTTGATGTGGCTACTGCAAATTGATCCTCTTGATAATCGATTGGTACTCATTCTCCGCATCATGAGTAAAGGCAATAGTTTAATGAAGCGATGTAGGTCGACATGAGTGAAGCTTTGCTTGAATCTCCTTCTCTAAAGCATCTTCATACTTCTTCTTCATAGTATCATTCAAAACATCTTCAAGCAAGCGGAGAAATACTAAGTATTGGTAGAACCGGTCCGTATACGTTGTAAAAGTATCACCTTCCATCCATGTGAATGTAGCCCATAATTATCGAACATGTAGGTTGAACTATAGGGGTAGAAAATAATCATTCACTTTATCTTGGAAAGCCTTCCACGTGGTTGGACAATCTGCACTATGACAAAGATCATTCCACCAAAGTTGAGCTTTTCCTACTAAATAGATAGTGGCAAATTTGAGTTTTTCACTTTCAGCATATGTTTCATCAGTATAAAAACCATCAAACTATGACAACCATGAAAGGACTAAAGGGTCAACCTTACGGTCATCAAACATGCCATCCAATTGGGCAGAGACAATAGCTTTGACCACCCTCGTAAGGTTATCTTCATCAGTTTGCATCTTTTGGAGTACTTCCTCGCATTATCGGATCTCGTTCTCAGCGCCTCGCAGTTCATGCCACAGGAGCTCAAGTTATTGCTCGAGTGTTACCTCAGGTAGAGGTGACTCGCCAAAATCCTCCATGGTGTTTGTAGGGTCCATGAGGATGTAGAGAACAAAACCCTCTTGCTAGATATGTAAAAACAATTTTGGAGATTGTTTGAGTTAAAATGTAAAAGGAAGGGTTGCTCTTGGGAATTGAAAAAGCAAGAAAGAGATAAAAGTTGTGTTAAATATAAGAAAAGAGAACTAGAGTGACAACACAAAGAGATAGTGTAGTGGTAAAACACTTCCCTTGTGTGCCTGAGGTTGAGGGTTCAAATCCTCCCACCTTAGTGAATATAAAACTCCTTATTGCCACTCATAAATTAAAATTGGTTCGCACGTAGCCAACGGTCGCCAAGGGAGCCTTGCGTGCCAAAGATGCCAAAGTAATGCCTTAGTTATGCCTAAGTTCTATGTCTCAGTCTATGACTTAGTCAATGCCTTGGAGTAAGTCGAAGGGGTAAACGTAGGTGTAAACGTAGGTTATGGTCAGGAACTGGAACTGAAACAGGAAACAGAAGCAAAAACGGAAACAGAAACAAAAATGGAAACGGAAATGGAAACGAACACTGGAAATGGAAACCAGAACTAGAAACGGAAATGGAAACTGGAAATTGAAATCGAAATCGGATCGTGAACAAAGAAGAGCGAAACAGAGATCAATCGCCAGAACAAACAGAAACAGATCCTTCTGTAGTGATACGTGCAAGGCTCTGATACCACTGTTATCAGGATCTTGCTCACATGCACACAGAGGTTACGGATGCAAAAAAACACACATGAAAATAGACATGCCAGTAGACGAGACAGAATGCAATATTGGGTGCAATCTCTCCCCATGCACTCTATTTCGATAATCCACAGAGTGCATGTATTTATGGGAATTTTTTATTATGTTGAAAAGAGTGGTTACATGAGAGAGGCTTCAAAAAGCATGCGTGAAAGTAAAAGTTGGTAAATTTTGTAGAAAGCCTTTACTTTTAATATCAAAAATTGCGGTCTACAATGACCCTTATTCTAACCACTACTTTTCTGACTATTTCTAACAATAGAACCTTCTATGGGGATTTATTTACAAACTAAATTATAAGTTGGATTATTGATGTCTGCGCTTTTACGTCTTTCACGCCCTCATGAACCTTCAGTTACTATATCAAAAACACCAAAACACACTAATACATTAATAAATTAACACTCCAACAATTCCTTATTCAACATATTTCATAACTCATAGGATTATCCTCGATAGGATCACATCTGCATAACTCACATCACAAATGTCTCGTTGGAGAAGAAACCTTGTGAATCACCTGTCACATAACCATGCATCTAGCATGCACATAGAACCATGAGCATAAGCCTACTCACCAAGTCTCTAAATTGGCCAAGTAGATGTGAAATAATCATAGGAAAAACCCAACACAGTATCCCTAGTAAATTGAGCAATCAAACAAGATAACCAATAATAAAAGAACAATGAGTAATTTGTCAGCACCTGTCACTGATCCAACCAAAGATAATGGCAAATACACATGCCAAAAATTGATGGTGATACATGCCAATACAATGGCAATACGAATCCCACTCAAGAATCAATTACGCAAGATGGTCCAACCTATCACGAATAACCTATGACCAAGTCCAAATCAATAGAGATAAGTCACACAAGCATAAAGAATCTACTAGAGTACTCTTTTAGCATAAAAGTTGACGAAATTATGGCAACATCTTCTTTGTAAAATAGACTCTGAACTAAAATAGCCATGTGGGAATCACCATCCACATATGCCAAGAATCACTGGCAAATATATATCAAGTCAATGACCATATTCTAAAATACTAGCCAATCAATGTGACAAACAGATGTGCAATTGAGGCTCCAATTTGGATCATGTAAGTGCAAGGAAGAACAAGAATACAAGTACTAACCAAGATCAAATCAACTCTCATATAATGTGTGCAATCAAAAAGTTAAGCCATATTCAAGTGGCATAAAGGACATATAGACCACAATGCCACTATACATCCATTGACAATACTATGATCAAACTCGTGATGGCATAAACTTGAAAGGTAAATCACAATGCCATCTCACATGCCAAATATTTGATAAGATCATGCTCGACTCTCATAGAGATGAGCTACCATAGTGATCATACATGGTCAAATGGAAACCAAGAGCATAAAAGATATTTGAAGATAATTCCAATCCTCAACTAACTTTAGGGTTGCATAGGTAAAATATGATAGTTTGTATATTGCATTTTTCATGCTCCAAACTTCAAGACTTTCCTATGAGCTCTTTAGCAAACTTGAAGATCTCTTTCTCCGTTACATAATGGTACTTAGAAGACCTCAATCAAAGGTGTACAACTCAAGATATACACAAAACAAGCATCTACTATCAATTTCACCTTCACCTACAACACTATTGCTTTGAATTTTGCATTTTCAGTGACTTTTGTTTTTTAAAAAAGTTTTAGATGCTTTTCCAAGCTATTCACAACAAGCTAAATACCTTCAATCCAACCTCTAGAATTCAAGTAACAGTAAAAAAATTCACGTGCTATTCAAGTGATTGTCGATTCATCTTTTATATCAATCTATAATTTTTGTATTTTTGATAGACTAAAAATCCAAACAAGATTCTATGATCTTCTGTGAAGTTGTAGCTTATATGTTAGCTATGAATAGAGTTTTAAACCATGCATATCCAAGCTTCCTAACTCAAGTTATGGCCAAAATACCAAGCAACTGTCAAGAGGATGCCGACGTGCACATTCACCTCTTGAACCCTAAACTTCCATTGAAGGTCCTTGCGCACCAGCCTTTAGAAAGTTGTGATACCAATGAAAGGCTTTGATGTGTTGAACAAGAGGAGCAAGGAGGAGATGGAGGGAGAGAGAGGCGAGGAGAGACTCGCACACATGTGTGGAAGCCTCAAAACCCACAATGATCTCCGTGAGGCAATGCTCTGTAAATGATATATATATATATATATATGTGTGTGTGTGTGTGTGTGTATATATATATATATATAGGGGTAAGTCCACATGATCCTTACATCCCCAACAGTTTGGTCCTCATCTCTTTGTTTGTGTGTTCATGTGCCCTATAGAGAGTTCAAATACATGGATTGATTTCCTAGAGTGATCTATCATGCTGGATATCATTAAGGCATCATGCTTGCATGTCTCCAATAGCTCTTGGACATCATTACTAGCAAAACTTGATCACTATAAGAGTTTTACATGATGGTAAGAAGGCTTGAGAAAGAGCATATAAGATATTTGAGTGTTGAACTTGAAATTCTTGCTTGTTTATGTCGATGCATGTGAAGTTGTTGATTATTATCATCACCATCTCTACCAACAACCATAGATAGGGTTGGTGTTAGAGTAGACTAGGTAACTTCCTTTTTCTCTATTTTCTCTTTATAATCCTATTCTTCATCTTACCTTCTACCATCGTCTCTATTTTCAATCCCGTCGAAGCACTAGTCATTGCTTAAAAGCTCCAAAAAGCAATACATGTAGTCAATGATATGATAGACAATAATACCCTAACTTTGCACGCTACTTTTAGGTGGGGAAAAGAAGTCAGAATTTGGAAAGTGCATAAATTCTCAAGTTAGTGTATGTCTCTTGTTGCTATTAGATTATGGTGGGATTAGAGTGAGAATAGTGTAAGGAATGGAGAGATGGATAAGGCACAACTTGGCATCCTTATGAGAATCACACCTCGCCTTGAGAGTTGAGGAAAGAACAAAAAGGTGACCCTCTTGATATTACATGATTTGGTCTAACCTTATCTTTTAAAAATCCAATTCACCTTCACACAACACCATTCAAATGAATACCAAACCTATTCAACCTCATACCAAACCGATTTTACCTCATGCAACACTCGTTTAACCTCTAAGTGCTAGTACCCTTTTATTTTAAATTTGGCTAAATCTCTTTGTTCATATATTTTGGTATTGAATGTATGATCATACTTAGGACTGTCATGGCACTTTTTCCCTCTTTAGGAGGTTTTCCTCCCTCGAATTGTATATACGACTATAACCTAATGGGTCACTCATCCTTGTGCATTTACTTGATAATACATCCAGTATAGTCTTGTGCTCCAAGATTCTTCTTCTTCCCTGTGTTGTTTTTGTGCTAGCATAGACCTCAAACTCCAACAATTGGTATCACAGCAGATAGCCGCTTCATCTAGGGAGTCATTTATACCCTATGCTTCATCTCAAAGTCTTTTACAACCTTAGCACAGCTATAGCATGTTTCTATTCAAATTTTTGAGATACAATCAATTTTTTTGCATCAAGCTATTTAGTCACTGGCCATGGCTGAAAGCAATGGTGTATTTCGTATGTTGGTTGTTGAGGATAAGTTGGATGGTGCTAATTACCCATTGTGGGCATATATGATGCATCACATATTGGTAGCAAAAGGGTTGAGGAATATTGTTTAGAGTGTTGAAAAACATCCTATAACACTTGCAAATATAGGCATTGAAGGTGATGGAGATGGTGTTGAATATGATGATCTTCAATTTCCTCATCGTGTTGTGGTTCTTGCTTCACCTATGGTAGAGAAACTTCATTGGGATGGCAAAGATGCTTAGACACATACATTGGTGACTTTTTATATCAAATGTGCCATTATCCCATTTGCTCTTGCAAGTCTAAAAAGGATGATTGGGATACACTTACAACGTTATAGCAGGCAATAAATGAGACTCGTGTTGCTTACCTCCGAAAAGAGTTGAGTGAGTATATGAATGAAGGATATTCTATGGAATTTTTTTTGATGGAGGTGTTAAATTATTAAATTTATTTATGAGGTGCTGACATAGCCTTTAAATAAGTCAATATTCTAATTCATTTTCAAAATTATATCTAAAGTATGATCCTACATACTAAGTTCTATGTGTAAATGCATTACATATAATCAAAGAAAATTAGACTAGCAAAAAGACTATTGTTGTTGATGTGGCTACTGCAAATTGATCCTCTTGATAATCGATTGGTACTCATTCTCTGCATCATGAGTAAAGGCAATAGCTTAATGAAGCGACGTAGGTCGGCATGAGTGAAGCTTTGCTTGAATCTCCTTCTCTAAACCATCTTCATACTTCTTCTTCATAGTATCATTCAAAATATCTTCAAGCAAGTGGAGAAATACTAAGTATTGGTAGAACCGGTCCGTATAGGTTGTAAAAGTATCACCTTCCATCCATGTGAATGTAGCCCATAATTATCGAACATGTAGGTTGAACTATAGGGGTAGAAAATAATCATTCACTTTATCTTGGAAAGCCTTCCACGTGGTTGGATAGTCTGCACTATGACAAAGATCATTCCACCAAAGTTGAGCTTTTCCTACTAAATAGTTAGTGGCAAATTTGAGTTTTTCACTTTCAGCATATGTTTCATCAGTATAAAAACCATCAAACTATGACAACCATGAAAGGACTAAAGGGTCATCCTTACGGTCATCAAACATGCCATTCAATTGGGCAGAGACAATAGCTTTGACCACCCTCGTAAGATTATTTGCATCTTTTGGAGTACTTCCTCGCATTATCGGATCTCGTTCTCAGCGCCTTGTAGTTCATGCCACAGGAGCTCAAGTTATTGCTCGAGTGTTACCTCAGGTAGAGGTGACTCGCCAAAATCCTCCATGGTGTTTGTAGGGTCCATGAGGATGTAGAGAACAAAACCCTCTTGCTAGATATATAAAAACGATTTTGGAGATTGTTTGAGTTAAAATGTAAAAGGAAGGGTTGTTCTTGGGAATTGAAAAAGCAAGAAAGAGATAAAAGTTGTGTTAAATATACGAAAAGAGAACTAGAGTGACAACACAAAGAGATAGTGTAGTGGTAAAACACTTCCCTTGTGTGCCTGAGGTTCAGGCTTCAAATCCTCCCACCTTAGTGAATATAAAACTCTTTATTGCCACTCATAAATTAAAATTGGTTCGCACGTAGCCAACGCTTGCCAAGGGAGCCTTGGGTGCCAAAGATGCCAAAGTAATGCCTTAGTTATGCCTAAGTTCTATGTCTCAGTCTATGACTTAGTCAATGCCTTGGAGTAAGTAGAAGGGGTAAACGTAGGTGTAAACGTAGGTTATGGTTAGGAACTGGAACTGAAACAGGAAACAGAAACAAAAATGGAAACAGAAACAAAAATGGAAACAGAAATCGAAACGAACAATGGAAATGGAAACCAGAACCAGAAACGGAAATGGAAATTGGAAATCGAAATGGCAGTCGGATCGTGAACAAAGAAGAGCAAAACAGAGATCAATCGCCAAAACAAACAGAAACAGATCCTTCTGTAGTGATACGTGCAAGGCTCTGATACCACTATTATCAGGATCTTGCTCACATGCACACAAAGGTTACGGATGCAAAAAAACACAGAGAAAAATAGACATGCCAGTAGACGAGACAGAATGCAATATTGGGTGCAGTCTCTCCCCATGCACTCTATTTTGATAATCCACAGAGTGCATGTATTTATAGGAATTTTTTATTATGTTGAAAAGAGTGGTTACATGAGAGAGGCTTCAAAAAGCATGCGTGAAAGTAAAAGTTGGTAAATTTTGTAGAAAGCCTTTACTTTTAATATTAAAAATTGCGGTCTACAATGACCCTTATTCTAACCACTACTTTTTTGACTGTTTCTAACAGTAGAACCTTCTATGGGGATTTATTTACAAACTAAATTATAAGTCGGATTATTGATGTCTGCGCTTTCACGTCTTTCATGCCCTCATGAACCTTCAGTTACTATATCAAAAACACCAAAACACACTTATGGATTAATAAATTAACACTCCAACAATTCCTTATTCAACATATTTCATAACTCATAGCATTATCCTCGATAGGATCACATCTGCATAACTCACATCACAAATGTCTCGTTGGAGAAGAAACCTTGTGAACCACCTGTCACATAACCATGCATCTAGCATGCACATAGAACCATGAGCATAAGCCTACTCACCAAGTCTCTAAATTGGCCAAGTAGATGTGAAATAATCCTAGGAAAAACTCAACACAGTATCCCCAGTAAATTGAGCAATCAAACAAGATAACCAATAATAAAAGGACAATAAGTAACTTGTCACCACCTGTCACTGATCCAACCAAAGATAATGGCAAATACACATGCCAAAAATTGATGGCGATACATGCCAATACAATGGCAATACAAATCCCACTCAAGAATCAATTATGCAAGATGGTCAAGCCTATCACGAATAACCTATGACCAAGTCCAAATCAATAGAGATAAGTCACAGAAGCATAAAGAATCTACTAGAGTACTCTTTTAGCATAAAAGTTGACGAAATTATGGCAACATCTTCTTTGTAAAATAGACTGTGAACTAAAATAGCCATGTGGGAGTCACCATCCACATATGCCAAGAATCATTGGCAAATATATATCAAATCAATGACCATATTCTAAAATACTAGCCAATCAATGTGACAAACAGATGTGCAATTGAAGCTCCGATTTGGATCATGTAAGTGCAAGGAAGAACAAGAATACAAGTACTAACCAAGATCAAATCAACTCTCATAAAATGTGTGCAATCGAAAAGTTAAGCCATATTCAAGTGGCATAAACGACATATAGACCACAATGCCACTATACATCCATTGGCAATACTATGATCAAACTCGTAATGGCATAAACTTGAAAGGTAAATCACAATGCCATCTCACATGCCAAATACTTGATAAGATCATGCTCGACTCTCATAGAGATGAGCTACCATAGTGATCATACATGGTCAAATGGAAACCAAGAGCAAAAAAGATATTTGAAGATAATTCCAATCTTCAACTAACTTTAGGGTTGCATAGGTAAAATATGATAGTTTGTATATTGCATTTCTCATGCTCCAAACTTCAAGACTTTCCTATGAGCTCTTTAGCAAACTTGAAGATCTCTTTCTCCGTTACATAATGGTACTTAGAAGACCTCAATCAAAGGTGTACAACTCAAAATATACACAAAACAAGCATGTACTATCAATTTCACCTTCACCTACAACATTATTGCTTTGTATTCTGCATTTTCAATGACTTCTGTTTTTAAAAAAAGTTTTAGATGCTTTTCCAAGCTATTCACAACAAGCTAAATACCTTCAATCCAACCTCTAGAATTCAAGTAACAGTCAAAAAAATCATGTGCTATTCAAGTGATTGTAGATTCATCTTTTACATGAATCTATGTTTTTTGTATTTTTGATAGACTAAAAATCCAAACAAGATTCTATGTTCTTTTGTGAAGTTGTAGCTTATATGTTAGCTATGATAGAATTTTAAACCATGCATATCCAAGCTTCCTAACTCAAGTTATGGCCAAAATACCAAGCAATTGTCAAGAGGATGCCGACGTGCACATTCACCTCTTGAACCCTAAACTTCCATTGAAGGTCCTTGCGCACCAGCCTTTAGAAAGTTGTGATACCAATGAAGGTCTTTGATGTGTTGAACAAGAGGAGCAAGGAGGAGATGGAGGGAGAGAGAGGCGAGGAGAGACTCGCACACATGTGTGGAAGCCTCGAAACCCACAATAATCTTTGTTAGGCAATGCTCTGTAAATGATATATATATATATATATATATATATATATATATATATATATATATATATATATATATATAGGGGTAAGTTCACATGATCCTTACATACCCAACATTTTGCTCATCATCTCTTTGTTTGTGTGTTCATGTGCCCTATAGAGAGTTCAAATACATGGATTGATTTCCTATAGTGATCTACCATGGTGGATATCATTAAGGCATCATGCTTGCATGTCTGCAATAGCTCTTGGACATCATTACTAGCAAAACTTGATCACTATACGAGTTTTTACATGATGGTAAGAAGGCTTGAGAAAGAGCATATAAGATATTTGAGTGTTGAACTTGAAATTCTTGCTTGTTTATGTCGATGCATGTGAAGTTGTTCATTATTATCCTCACCATCTCTACCAACAACCATAGATAGGGTTGGTGTTAGAGTAAACTAGGTATATTTCACTTCCTTTTTGTCAATTTTCTCTTTATAATCCTATTCTTCATCTAACCTTCTATCATCGTCTCTATTTTCAATCCCGTTGAAGCACTAGTCATTGCTTAAAAGCTCCAAAAAGCAATACATGTAGTCAATGATATGATAGACAATAATACCCTAACTTTGCAAGCTACTTTGAGGGGGGAAAAGAAGTCAAAAATTGGATAGTTTTTGTTGCATTGGAAAGGTTGAAGAGAAAAATATCTATATGTAGAAATAAAATTCGCAAGAATCTAGGTGCAACAACATCCATAGATGTATCATCTTTTTGGGAAAGTGCATAAATTCTCAAGTTAGTGTATGTCTCTTGTTGCTATTAGATTATGGTGGGATTAGAGTGAGAATAGTGTAAGGAATGGAGAGATGGATAAGGCAGAACTTGGCATCCATATGGGAATCACACCTCGCCTTGAGAGTTGAGGAAAGAACAAAAAGGTGACCCTCTTGATATTACATGATTTGGTATAACCTTATCTTTTAGAAATCGAATTCACCTCAACAACACCATTCAAATCAATACCAAACATATTCAACCTCATACCAAACCAATTTTACCTCATGCAACACTCGTTTAACCTCTAAGTGCTCGTACCCTTTTATTTTAAATTTGGCTAATCAATCTCCTTATTTGTTCATATATTTTGGTATTGGTGTGTATGAACATACTTAGGACTGTCATGGAACTTTTTCCCTCTTTAGGAGGTTTTCCTCCCTCGAATTGTATATACGACTATAACCTAATGGGTCACTCATCCTTGTGCATTTACTTGATAATACATCCAGTATAGTCTTGTGCTCCAAGATTCTTCTTCTTCCCTGTGTTGTTTTTGTGCTAGCATAGACCTCAAACTCCAACAATTGGTATCAGAGTAGATAGGCGCTTCATCTAGGGAGTCATTTATACCCTATGCTTCATCTCAAAGTCTTTTACAACCTTAGTAGAGCTGTAGCATGTTTCTATTCAAATTTTTGACATACAATCAATTTTTTTGCATCAAGCTATTTAGTCACTGCATGGCTGAAAGCAATGGTGTATTTCGTATGTTGGTTGTTGAACATAAGTTGGATGGTGCTAATTACCCATTGTGAGCATATATGATGCATCACATATTGGTAGCAAAAGAGTTGAGGAATATTGTTTAGAGTGTTGAAAAACATCCTATAACACTTGCAAATATAGGCATTGAAGGTGATGCAGATGGTGTTGAATATGATGATCTTCAATTTCCTCATCGTGTTGTGGTTCTTGCTTCACCTATGGTAGAGAAACTTCATTGGGATGGCAAAGATGCTCATACACATACATTGGTAACTTTTTATATCAAATGTGCCATTATCCCATTTGCTCTTGCAAGTCTACAAAGGATGATTGGGATACACTTACAACTTTATAGCAGGCAAGAAATGAGACTCGTGTTGCTTACCTCCATGAATGAAGGATATTCTATGGAAATTTTTTAGATGGAGGCATTAAATTATTAAAATTATTTATAAGGTGCTGACATAGCCTTTAAATAAGTCAATATTCTAATTCATTTTCAAAAGTATATCTAAAGGATGATCCTACATACTAAATTCTATGTGTAAATGCATTACATATAATCAAAGAAAATTAGACTAGCGAAAAGACTGTTGTTGTTGATGTGGCTGCTGCAAATTGATCCTCTTGATAATCGATTGGTACTCATTCTCCGCATCATGAGTAAAGGCAATAGCTTAATGAAGCAATGTAGGTCGGCATGAGTGAAGCTTTGCTTGAATCTCCTTCTCTAAACCATCTTCATACTTCTTCTTCATAGTATCATTCAAAACAGCTTCAAGCAAGCAGAGAAATACTAAGTATTGGTAGAACTGGTCCGTATAGGTTGCAAAAGTATCACCTTCCATCCATGCCAATGTAGCCCATAATTATCGAACATGTAGGTTGAACTATAGGGGTAGAAAATAATCATTCACTTTATCTTGGAAAGCCTTCCACGTGGTTGGACAATCTGCACTATGACAAAGATCATTCCACCAAAGGTGAGCTTTTCCTACTAAATAGTTAGTGGCAAATTTGAGTTTTTCACTTTCAGCATATGTTTCATCAGTATAAAAACCATCAAACTATGACAACCATGAAAGGACTAAAGGGTCATCCTTATGGTCATCAAACATGCCATCCAATTGGGCAGAGACAATAACTTTGACCACCCTCGTAAGGTTATCTTCATCAGTTTGCATCTTTTGGAGTACTTCCTCGCATTATCGGATCTCGCTCTGAGTGCCTCGCAGTTCATGCCACAGGAGCTCAAGTTATTTCTCGAGTGTTACATCAAGTAGAGGTGACTCGCCAAAATCCTCCATGGTGTTTGTAGGGTCCATGAGGATGTAGAGAACAAAACCCTCTTGCTAGATATGTAAAAACAATTTTGGAGATTGTTTGAGTTAAAATGTAAAAGGAAGGGGTTGTTCTTGCGAATTGAAAAAGCAAGAAAGAGATAAAAGTTGTGTTAAATATAAGAAAAGAGAACTAGAGTGACAACACAAAGAGATAGTGTAGTGGTAAAACACTTCCCTTGTGTGCCTGAGGTTGAGGGTTTAAATCCTCCCACATTAGTGAATATAAAACTCCTTATTGCCACTCATAAATTAAAATTGGTTTGCACGTAGCCAACGGTCGCCAAGGGAGCCTTGGGTGCCAAAGATGCCAAAGTAATGCCTTAGTTATGCCTAAGTTCTATGTCTCAGTCTATGACTTAGTCAATGCCTTGGAGTAAGTCGAAGGAGTAAACGTAGGTGTAAACGTAGGTTATGGTCAAGAACTCAAACTGAAACAGGAAACAAAAATGGAAATGAAAACAAACAATGGAAATGGAAACCAGAACCAGAAACGGAAATGGAAACTAGAAATCGAAATCGAAATCGGATCGTGAACACAGAATAGCGAAACAGAGATCAATCGATAAAACGAACAGAAACAGATCCTTCTGTAGTGATTAATGCAAGGCTCTGATACCATTGTTATCAGGATCTTGCTCACATGCACACAGAGGTTACGGATGCAAAAAAACACACAGAAAAATAGACATGCCAGTAGACGAGACAGAATGCAATATTGGGTGCAATCTCTCCCCATGCACTCTATTTCGATAATCCACAGAGTGCATGTATTTATGGGAAATTTTTATTATGTTGAAAAGAGTGGTTACATGAGAGAGGCTTCAGAAAGCATGCGTGAAAGTAAAAGTTGGTAACTTTTGTAGAAAGCCTTTACTTTTAATATTAAAAATTGCAGTCTACAATGACCCTTATTATAACCACTACTTTTCTAACTGTTTCTAACAATAGAACCTTCTATGGGGATTTATTTACAAACTAAATTATAAGTCGGATTATTGATGTCCGTGCTTTCACGTCTTTCACGTCCCCATGAACCTTCAGCTACTATATCAAAAACACCAAAACACACTAATATATTAATAAATTAACACTCCAACAATTCCTTATTCAACATATTCCATAACTCATAGCATTATCCTCGATAGGATCACATCTGCATAACTCACATCACAAATGTCTTGTTGGAGAAGAAACCTTGTGAACCACCTGTCACATAACCATGCATCTAGCATGCACATAGAACCATGAGCATAAGCCTGCTTACCAAGTCTCTAAATTGGCCAAGTAGATGTGAAATAATCCTAGGAAAAATTCAACACAGTATCCCCAGTAAATTGAGCAATCAAACAAGATAACCAATAATAAAAGAACAATGAGTAATTTGTAACCACTTGTCACTGATCCAACCAAAGATAATGGCAAATACACATGCCAAAAATTGATGGCGATACATGCCAATACAATGGCAATACAAATCCCACTCAAGAATCAATTATGCAAGATGGTCCAACCTATCACGAATAACCTATGACCAAGTCCAAATCAATAGAGATAAGTCACACAAGCATAAAGAATCTACTAGAGTACTCTTTTAGCATAAAAGTTGACGAAATTATGGCAACATCTTCTTTGTAAAATAGACTCTGAACTAAAATAGCCATGTGGGAATCACCATCCACATATGCCAAGAATCACTGGCAAATATATATCAAATAAATGACCATATTTTAAAATACTAGCCGATCAATGTGACAAACAGATGTGCAATTGAAGCTCCAATTTGGATCATGTAAGTGCAAGGAAGAACAAGAATACAAGTACTAACCAAGATCAAATCAACTCTCATAAAATGTGTGCAATCGACAAGTTACGCCATATTCAAGTGGCATAAAGGACATATAGACCACAATGCCACTATACATCCATTGACAATACTATGATCAAACTCGTGATGGCATAAACTTGAAAGGTAAAGCTCACATGCCAAATACTTAATAAGATCATGCTCGACTCTCATAGAGATGAGCTACCATAGTGATCATACATGGTCAAATGGAAACCAAGAGCAAAAAAGATATTTGAAGATAATTCCAATCTTCAACTAACTTTAGGGTTGCATAGGTAAAATATGATAGTTTGTATATTGCATTTTTCATGCTCCAAACTTCAAGACTTTCCTATGAGCTCTTTAGCAAACTTGAAGATCTCCTTCTCCGTTACATAATGGTACTTAGAAGACCTCAATCAAAGGTGTACAACTCAAGATATACACAAAACAAGCATCTACTATCAATTTCACCTTCACCTACAACACTATTGCTTTGTATTCTGCATTTTCAGTGACTTCTGTATTTTAAAAAAGTTTTAGATGCTTTTCCAAGCTATTCACAACAAGCTAAATACCTTCAATCCAACCTCTAGAATTCAAGTAACAGTCAAAAAATTCACGTGCTATTCAAGTGATTGTAGATTCATCTTTTACATCAATCTATGTTTTTTGTATTTTTGATAGACTAAAAATCCAAACAAGATTCTATGTTCTTCTGTGAAGTTGTAGCTTATATGTTAGCTATGAATAGAATTTTAAACCATGCATATCCAAGCTTTCTAACTCAAGTTATGGCCAAAATACCAAGCAACTATCAAGAGGATGCCGACGTGCACATTCACCTCTTGAACCCTAAACTTCCATTGAAGGTCCTTGCACACCAGCCTTTAGAAAGTTGTGATACGAATGAAGGGCTTTGATGTGTTGAACAAGAGGAGTAAGGAGGAGATGGAGGGAGAGAGAGGCGAGGAGAGACTCGCACACATGTGTGGAAGCCTCAAAACCCACAATGATCTCCGTCAGGCAATGCTTTGTAAATAATATATATATATATATATATATATATATATATATATATATATATATATATATATATATATATATATATATATATATATATATATATAGGGGTAAGTTCACATGATCCTTACATCCCCAACATTTTTCTCATCATCTCTTTGTTTGTGTGTTCATGTGCCCTATAGAGAGTTTAAATACATGGATTGATTTCCTATAGTGATCTATCATGCTGGATATCATTAAGGCATCATGCTTGCATGTCTGCAATAGCTCTTGGACATCATTACTAACAAAACTTGATCACTATAAGAGTTTTACATGATGGTAAGAAGGCTTGAGAAAGAGCATATAAGATATTTGAGTGCTGAACTTGAAATTCTTGCTTGTTTATGTCGATGCATGTGAAGTTGTTCATTATTATCATCACCATCTCTACCAACAACCATAGATAGGGTTGGTGTTAGAGTAGACTAGGTATATTTCACTTCCTTTTTCTCTATTTTCTCTTTATAATTCTATTCTTCATCTTACCTTCTACCATCATCTCTATTTTCAATCCCATTGAAGCACTAGTCATTGCTTAAAAGCTCCAAAAAGCAATACATGTAGTCAATGATATGATAGACAATAATACCCTAACTTTGCAAGCTACTTTGAGGGGGGAAAAGAAGTCATAAATTGGATAGTTTTTGTTGCATTGGAAATGTTGAAGAGAAAAATATGTATATGTAGAAATAAAATTCGTGAGAATCCAGGTGCAACAACTTCCATGGATGTATCATCTTTTTGGGAAAGTGCATAAATTCTCAAGTTAGTGTATGTCTCTTGTTGCTATTAGATTATGGTGGGATTAGAGTGAGAATAGTGTAAGGAATGGAGAGATGGATAAGGCACAACTTGGCATCCTTATGGGAATCACACCTCGCCTTGAGAGTTGAGGAAAGAACAAAAAGGTGACCCTCTTGATATTACATGATTTGGTCTAACCTTATCTTTTAAAAATCCAATTCACCTTCACACAACACCGTACAAATCAATACCAAACCTATTCGACTTCATACCAAACCAATTATGCAACACTCGTTTAACCTCTAAGTGCTCGTACCCTCTTATTTTAAATTTGGCTAAATTTCAGTCTCCTTATTTGTTCATATATTTTGGTATTGATGTGTATGAACATACTTAGGACTGTCATGACACTTTTTCCCTCTTTAGGAGGTTTTCCTCCCTCGAATCGTATATACGACTATAACCTAATGGGTCACTCATCCTTGTGCATTTACTTGATGATACATCCAGTATAGTCTTGTGCTCCAAGATTCTTCTTCTTCCCTGTGTTGTTTTTGTGCTAGCATAGACCTCAAACTCCAACAATTGGTATCAGAGAAGATAGTCGCTTCATCTAGGGAGTCGTTTATACCCTATGCTTCATCTCAAAGTCTTTTACAAGCTTAGCAGAGCTATAGCATGTTTCTATTCAAATTTTTGAGATAAAATCAATTTTTTTGCATCAAGATATTTAGTCACTGGCCATGGCTGAAAGCAATGGTGTATTTCGTATGTTGGTTGTTGAGGATAAGTTGGATGGTGCTAATTACCCATTGTGAGCATATATGATGCATCACATATTGGTAGCAAAAGAGTTGAGGAATATTGTTTAGAGTGTTGAAAAACATCCTATAACACTTGCAAATATAGGCATTGAAGGTGATGTAGATGGTGTTGAATATGAGAATCTTCAATTTCTTCATCGTGTTGTGGTTCTTGCTTCACCTATGGTAGAGAAACTTCATTGGGATGGCAAAGATGCTGAGACACATACATTGGTAACTTTTTATATCAAATGTGCCATTATCCCATTTGCTCTTGCAAGTTTACAAAGGATGATTGGGATACACTTACAACTTTATAGCACGCAAGAAATGAGACTCGTGTTGCTTACCTCCAAAAACAGTTGAGTGAGTATATGAATGAAGGATATTCTATGGAATTTTTTTTGACAGATCGAATATTTGAAGGAGAAATTGATTTCTTCTTATGAAATCTTGTTAGATAGTTAACTTGTGTAGACTATTGTATCGGTCTCTAGATTCATATCAAAGTTTTTCTTTTACTATTTGATTGCAATGAACAAAGATCCAAATGCCTTAACATTTGAGGAGTTAGCCTTTGTTTTATTGCAAGAAGATCAGTCTAGGCAGGATAGGTCAATTATATGTGTTGCAGATCAAGTTTTTTTAGCTTCTCAAAAGGACAAAGGTAAATGGAGCTCATCTAGTAGTAAGTAGAAATCTGCTAATGATGCACAGTCGAAGAAGAAAGACAGGGATGACAAGAAAATAGAAAAGGAGAAACGGTTTTGCAAGTATTGCCAGACAAATGATCATGTCATGAAGAGTTGCCCTAAACTAGTTGCAAAAGAGGCAAAGAAGAAAGAGGTTGGAATGATTGTTGTAGAGGACTTTACACTAAAACAAAATCTACTAATCTTGTTCATAATGAATAAATGGGCATTTACTATTGTTTACAACTATGAAACATCTTTTCATGAGCCATATGTCTATAGTAGACTTAGATGTTTGGTACTTTGATAGTGGGGCAACCAAAAATATTAACTTGCATCAGAGTTTCTTTAGTTCACTTGAGCCTGTTCCTATAGGGAATACTATCACATGTACCTAAGAACTCCTCTTATCCTGTAATGGGATTTGGTAAGATCATTTTGACTATTTTTTATGGCAATTCTTTCACATTTTCATAGGGTTTGTATGTGCTAGGGATTAAGGAAAATATGTTGTCAATTTTAGCATTAGCTAGATTGGCTTGATTGTCAAATTTGTTGATAATAGATGTATAGTTCATGACCTCTCAAATGGTTATGTTATTATCGCTTCTCACATTTTATGTAATGGGCTATATTAGCTCATAGACTATGCAAAATTTGTGAATGATTCAACATGATAAGTTCAAGATTCTTAGGCTATCTCTGATGCAAAGCTTTTGCATGCATGATTTGGTCATTTGAATTTTGTTGGTTTGCTTTGCCTGCTGAAATTTGAAATGGTGTCTGTTGCTCTAGCACAATGGTGAGAACCACGTTAAGAAGTGTCACCTCCTTAATTGTCAATCCGCGGAAGAGATAGGAGTGATATGAAGATCGTGAATGTGAGATGATGTGAGAGTGAAGGTGAGAAGCACCAAGATGCACACACACATGCACACACACAATGAAGAGACAAGCAAGACACAATGGAAGGTGGGAAATTAGCTCTATTACTCAAGAACACTATTACAAGCTCAAAAGAACTCTAAACTCCAACAAGCTAACCTCAAAAATGAGCTCTCTAGCTCTTTTTATAGTTTCTAGACTAGTTTTGACCGGTTTCACATCTAGTGACCGGCATAGTTAAAAATTAGGTCCTAGATGCTATTTGGAAGGGTAAACGGTATCTAAAAATAACGAAAATTGGTACACGCATTCTACCTAAGATCCTCAAGCTCGAGGACTCCTCGGCTTGCACAAAATGGAGCTATGGATTACAAAATGGGGTTTTCTATGTTACATATGTTACAATTAGTGATAAAAATCACTGTTGAATGTTTTGAAAAGTGATAAAAAACATATTTGTTTGAGAAATTGATCCGACTGGCTCCCTGCTCCGTCGTTACATGCTTCCGTGGCGTCTGTGCCTCTGGCTGCTTCCAACACCCCCCTCCCTCTCGCTTCTGTCGTCCTCGACAGAACCTTGTTGTGCGGTCTGTCGGATGTAGTTTTGTAGGAGGTCGTGAGCGAGGGTGTGCTCACATACTCGAATGCCTCGGGCTAGGTCTGCCTCGAGCTTCTCCCAATTAACTGGTTGTGGTTCATCTGATGGTGGGAGTCTGTAATGCGTGGAATACACCAACTGTTCACAGGCAAATAATTGCAATAAGTGGGTCGGCCTGCTGATGAACACTTCAGAGTGGTATTCCCAGAAACCGGTGGTGAACATTTCTTCGAATGTTTGCTTGTAGCACGCCGGTAAGTACTTGACTCTGCAATGCCAGGCATAACACACCCGGAGCGATGGCGTCGTACTCATGTCATATGCGAGATCCAAGTTGCCATGCTCAAAGCCCGGGGTATTAACATGTGGTGCTTTGACTCGTCGGAAGACTTTAAATATCATTTGCATCATGTCAAAGATCTTGACAGTCATATGTGCTGCGATATCATCCATATATCTGAAGCGAGGGAGCCAGTGACGAATCGTTGCCATCATGTAGCCAATTGTCGGTGATCCTGTAGGTGGCCTGAAATATGGGTAGTTCAGCCAGTCCTGGCACTGCTTATTGTTTTGTACTTTGATAGCGAAGGCAGTCCAGGAGCGGCGACGTGGCATGGGTCCCCAACATGGGTTGTATTTTAAATGTAAAGGTGCCTTAACCCATGTGCTCATCATTTCAGGGTACTCCTGTAAAAGACGTGTACGCCAATCTGGTTGATAAATAGTGCCTTGTTGCGCATCCAGTGGCAAGTCTTCAGGCTCGAATTGAGTTGCATGTGATGGCTTCTTGCCAGTTTGCTTCTCTATGGCCAGCTGGTATTCGGCCATTAGCATGAAGTAAGGTTTGTATTGAAGCTCATGCCCGGATATGTACCTGCGTGGGGCCAATTGAGCAAAGTAGGGAGATTGCAAAATTCTTTCTTCGATCATGGCCATAGCATGTAGCTGGGCCTCGACTCTAGCTGAGTGCGTTGTTCCAATTTCCTCAATAGTCTTCATCCACGCGGGGGTCGGAAGTTCATACGTCATCTGGCCTTCAGCCGTGACACGTCTGCCTGGGATGGGTTGTGGCTCGTACGCTTCTTCAAATGTTTCCTCCATCGGGATGGTGACCGTTTCTTCTTTAGCTGGAAGCTCAGGTGGGGAATCTGGCCTTGGTGGCGCTTCATATACTGCAATCCTTGATTCAAGGGTCGATACCTGGGCCCGTAATGAGTTGAGTTCCTCTAGGAGGTCAGGAGAGGGGTCCACAGGTTCTGGTAATTCTGCTGCTACTTGTACTTGTTGTGTTGCCGGTTCTCTGAGCTGTAGTAGCTTGTGATCTTCCTTTAACTTCTGATGCTCTTCGTTCATCCGATCATAGTCCTCGAGCAGTCTAACATGGTCTTCTAGCAACATCTTCATTGCTTCGGATGGGATTGCCTTGAATCTGCTAGGACTTAAGGGTTGTTCTGGATGGTCCAATGCCGCTTCCAAATTCTCTCTATTCTGCTCTTGGAGTCTCTGGTTCTCCTCTTTTGCTGCGGCTAGGTGTCTTCTTAGTAAGCCCATGTTTCGTGTTAGCGTTGCATTGCGGACTGTCTGGGCTCTTAATAAATTATCCAAGTCAGCAGTGGCTTCCTTGGTCTTTTCTTCGCTTTCTAGCTCCAATTTGTGATATGCCTCGCGTAATTCCTGGTAGCGGGTGTTCAGAGAAGCATTCTCAATAGACAATAAATTAAGCTGCGACTGTAAGTCATTGGTTGTCCTCTGCAGCTGCTGATAATTATCACCAAGAGATGTGAACTCATCTCTTACTTGCGTCATACACATGAACATCTGTCGAAATGCATTATCTACAGTGGGTGATAGTATTAACGGGGTGCTAAATGAAGATGCAGTTGGTGTAGATGCAACGGGAACGGGGAATGGGGATGGGAAGGTGGATGATGTAGTGATTGTTGAAAATTGTGATGTGCCTAAAAATGTTTGTGCCGTGAGTGAAGTGAGTGATGGTGCAGTGGGTGGTGAGATGTCCATGTCAGTGGACGTATCTAGTGCGGTGACCGTGAATATGAGTGTGATCGTGGGTACTCATGCTGGTGTAAATACGGGATTTACAAAGGTTGAGGGGTAATTTACAGGGGGGCTAGCTGGAGCAGCTTGGTGGAAAGGGGAAAGAGGGGTTACAGTGGGTCGGGGAGGTGAGACGGGGGAGAAGGTTAATCGCGGGGGGAATGGGAAGAGGGGTCTTGGAGTTGTGGGGAAAGATGGAAAAGATTGATGAAGGAATGGGTTGGATAGAAAGGTGGGTGTGGGAGGGGGTAGATTAGGGCTAATGGGCGCGGGAATTGTGGGGTGAGTGGTCGTAAAGACGGTTTCTGCAACACCACCAGCGAATGAAGATGTGGGTCTGGGGGAAGGAGGGTGAAGAGGGGAGGCTGGATGGACGGGTGGTGAGAGAGGAGCGGTTGGGGTGGTCGGTACTTCAGTGACTACTGAGGTTTGTACAGCTGTAGCGCGGGGTGGGGAATCTACAAAGATGGTTTCTACGGCCAATGAACTTTCGGGGACGAGGCGTGCCTCCCTGGCTTGTTCTGAAGATTGTGCTCCGGTTGGTACACGAATGTATTCGCCGGGCTTTGACAGTAGTCGTACTCTGCGGGGGTCAAACTGTGGTAGTGGCTTTCTTTGTAAGTACCTAAGTGCTTCGTTGAAGCCTACTGATTTGACTAACTCTCGGAATCCTTTGATGTAGGCGTCTTCGAATCCGCCTGTGACAAGTTCTTGTTCTATTATTTTTTGGCTCTCTTCCTCTGTCAGCTTCTTGCGTTCCCAAACTTTTTCCATGGTTCTATACAACTTCTTGATAGCCAGTGTGTAAGCTGCTGCTTCGTAAGTTTCGTCTTCATGTGTACTTGTATCGCCATGTGTGTCTGTTTCTTGGCCTTGGCCATCTGTCTGTTCATGCTCTTGGGATTCCTGTGTTCCCTGGCTAGCTTTGTCGTCTCCTTCGTCGTCATCGGTTGCTGTTCTTTCGTCATCAGAGCTGGACACGATCTGTCCTTTTGGCTGATCCCTGGGTGTGGTAGGGTAGCTAGGCCTTTCAAATTCTTGAGAAAACAAGTGTCCTTCTGAATACTGGAACTGATTGGAGAATGCATCGGGCATCTCAAAATCAAAGGTTTGGTCCAGTGGCTCTGCTTGTCCTGGTTCTAAATGCGGTATTGGAAAAGAGAAAGCTTCCGCACCGATAGTGGTGGGAAGTTCAGCTGCTGTGGTGATAGGTTCTGTGGTTGTGGCTGCTTGGGGTGCGACCGTACTGGTGGTGCCTTCCATTACCACTGGTCTAGATAACCGTATACGAATTGGTGGTACTGTGGGAGTGGCTGCTGTTGGTGACTTCTCTGGAGATGGTTGTGGCGAGGGTGATTTTGGGACTTGTAGGCACGGGATAGTACCTCTCATCCGCTTTCCGGCTCTGCCTTTGCTAGACTTTCTAGCCTTCCTAGTGGTGCCTTTAAATGCTTTCAGTTCCTCACTGGTCATGGCACGCTCTATGGGTAAGTCATATGCCAAGCACATATATATGATCCTGGTGAGGGTGCAACATCCATTGATTACCTTCTTTCGCTCCCATCGATGTTGTGCCAAATAGAGCTGATCAATGATCCAGCTGGCTAGATCAACCGTCTGCGGTCCAGTACATGCTAAGTATAATCCAAACCAGATTCTCTTGTGGGGCATGGTAAAACGATCCTGAGCTGGGAAAGCAAAATGCTGCATGCATATCCGTAATGGCTTAGAGAGCTCAGGTGTTATAGCAGAAATATCCTCCCATTTAGTTACGTCACCACGCTTCATCTGCTCTGGGACTAGCCGTTCTTTCTCCGTTGGAGTGTGTGTTCCATGTATTTTGATGGCAGCTCTGATTAAATCCTTCGAAAGATAAAATCTTTTGTAAGGTGGATCATCCACTAAAGAAGGCAAAATAAAGGTTCCTGGGATGTCCTTATTCTCTGAGGCCAGCAAAGTGGTGATTAAGTAATAACACCTATAAAAGTCAGGTTTTGGCAGAGGATCACTGAAATACTCCGTGAAGTCGGCTCTGGCCCAAACATGAGTTAAGTCCTGGGTGTTCTGTAGGCCTTCGAATTCTCTTGAGAAGAATTGATACTTGCCCCATGTGCGGTCATCAAATGTCATATTTGCTTCAAAAATGAAGTCAGCATCAGCTAATGGTCCTGCTAGGCCTTGGAACCAGTGAGAGTTACGGTGTATCTTCTCTGTGTATCGCATAGGTGGGTTATCGATTGGCATGGGTCCCGGAAATCCTTGGAACTCTGGCAGTGGAGCGGTCGGGTGGGATTCTGCTCGTAAAACATTGAGGGGCACCGCAGCTACGCTGGGGCCTGCTTTCGATGGTCCTGCTTCGGTTTGCATGATGACTGATGAGCTAATGGAAAAGATCTGCTACAAAAGATTAACACATTAGTATGGAAATTAATTATGATCCCATTAAGGTGAGACCGCAATCCCTTTCCATAACCGATGTGTAACCCGTGTAGCCAAGTGTCGTGAAGTGATTAATGCAATGATTATTTGCAAAACTAATGCAGGTCTCTGGACGCCTACATGCTTCAGATTATGCATACATTTCTTGATGAGCCTTTATTATGCAAAATGTGGGGTTTGGGTGTATGAATTTATACAAGGTTTGGTTGAGGGTGAATTAGTACAAGGGTGGAGTTTAAACGGGGTGGGAGAAGTGTTAGCTACGATGGTACAAGAAGACGTCTGGATACGTTTCGGTATCCATTTCCTAAGAGTCTTTGAGTGGGTGGTATGTTTCTGCTGAGGGACAAAAAATGGTATCGAGTTTGGTGGTATTGAAGGACGAAAAGATTTCTGAAGGGTATATATTACATGGCTAGAGGGTTGGGCTATAATACATTGTTTGGGTACCCAAATCTGCATGGGTGTGGGTCTATGGATAAGGTATTTCTTGGCGATCCAAATCTGTCGAGTATTTGTACTTGTAGAAGAAGATCGAGGGGACTTTGGATGCTGACTCTGCTTTTGTTGAAACTTTGTCCTGTTCTCGTCTCCAATGTTGCCAATAGCCTGTGGTGGCTGTCCTTTCGGCACCCATATTTGTTTCATGCCACTTGTTCTGTGATGTTGATACTTCTGCTTTCTTTGCCTTGCCTGGTGGTGTTGTCGGTCTGGGTTCCTCTGTTGTGGTTGACTTGTTCGTGATTGGGTTTGAGAGGTCCATTGGACGCTCTGCTTTGGAAAAGAAGGGAGATCCAACACTTGCATGACCTGCCCATTAGGAAGTGATTCGTTCTTTATCTTTAATCTAGGCCAGTCCGCAGCAAGTTTGGAAGGATGAGCACCGCAGGGTGTTGTGCTCATTTGGCCGCTGATGCAACCCACCTGACCGCTGATTGTGTTCAACTGCCCTAGCGGTTGGGTAGCTGCCCCTTCTAGTTTGCAGGAAGCCCCAGGGAAGATCTCCTGTCGTCCTTCTGATTGACAATTGTCCATAGCCAAGCCCGAGTGGGTTGGTGTAGACGTAACGTGACTGATCTGATCCAAGATCTCCCGGTCTTCCGTCGCATACATTTCATAGGGTCTAGGGTTACAAACCTCAATCGGAATGCCGTTAGGGAAGTCAAGCGGTATCACTCGCTTCTGTTCTAAGGTTCCAATCTGTATGGAGCCTTGTCTAAGATTTAGGTCCACTGAGTGATCGTATAGCCAATCTTGGCCAAGGATTAGGGTTTCTATCAGGTCGTCATCATGGCACACTAGTAGCTTCGCTGTCATGGTCACACCCTTAATGAGGATAGGAAGATCCACCTCACCCATGCAAGGGGTTTCCATGCCTCCTAGGCCTATGAGGTATGCCTCAATTGGCCGCATTTCTATTCCTGAATCCTTATAGTGGGACCATATAATCGCACTAGTCGCAGCACCTGAGTCAATTAAAGCCCTGAGCTCTTGGCAAGGGTTGTCGTGCTCTAGCCTGACTGTAATGAATGGTCTCATGTCCACTATGCTAGGATGAGTTCGTGACTTGACCTCACACATAGCCATGGGATATCTGGGTGTAGTTTCCAGATGGTTATAATGTTCTCTCCCTAGTCCTTGTCTTCTTAACTTCATGCGTTTAATGCGTTCTATTGCTTCTGCCTGAGCTTCCGCTCGTATTCTATTTTCTTCCTCCTTACGCTTCTTTGCCAACGTGAGTCGTCTAAGCATATCCTCAGTAAGAGGTTCTTGATATAACTTGAATCTACAGCCACTAATGTAATTAGGCATTATATCTCCGTCTAAAGTGGCTAACTGTACTGCTCCACTTGTTGAGAGTCTGCTAATGATCATAGGTCCATAACCTCGCTTTTCTAACTTACGTGCGTGTTGTTTCAGCGTATATACTAGAACTAAATCTCCTTCTTTTAGGCCTTTATCCTTCACATGTGCATCAAAATATGCTTTCTGTCGCTTCTTCACTGCATATATTCCTGCTGCTGCCTTTAGCCTGGTTTCTCCTAATCGTTCCAAGTCCATTATTCTCGCTGATAATTCATGGCCGGTCCACTGATGTTCTTGTGCAACCTTAAGGGTCGGTATCAAGAAGTCCAAAGGAAGCACAACATTCTGACCAAAAACCATATGAAAGGGAGTTGCATTGAGTACGGTCTTGTAGGCCACTCTATATGCCCAAACAGCGTGGTGTAACTGTTTGTCCCAATCTGAACGTTTGTTGTTCACAAGTTTCGTCAGTACGTTACAAAGGATCTTATTAGTGCTTTCAGCCTGACCATTGGCTTGAGGATGATATGGTGCGGATTTCTTGTGAATCACCATAAAATCCTGTAACAAATATTCAATGACTTGGTTTAGAAAGTGAGTGCCTCGATCGCTCACTAACTCTATAGGCAGTCCATATCTTGTAAAGACATTCTCAAATAAGAATTTTGCAGTTATGTGTGGATCATTCTTTTTCGTGGCTTTTGCCTCTACCCATTTCGTAAGATAATCTGTGGCAACAATAATGTATTCAGCATGTGTACCTTTTGCAGGGGGGTTAATGGGTCCTACAAAGTCTATACCCCACTTTGAAAATGCACGTCCGCCCATCATGGGTTTCAATGGCATTTCATCTCTGCGAGTAGGAAACTGAGTTCTTTGGCCACATCACATCTCTTTACATAGGTATGAGCATCCATGTGAAGAGTGGGCCACCACAATCTTGCAAAGAGGATGGCTTTGATTATCCTATCGGGTCCAAAATGACCTCCTGCAACACCTTGGTGTGCAGTCTCTAGTATGCTCAGATAATCGCTCTCATGTACACATTGTCTTAGATATCCATCTCCTCCTCTTTTGTATAGATTGTCGCCAATTAGTGAATAGTCTTGAGCTTCCTGCTCTAGACTGCGTTGTCGAGCTAAGGTCATACCTTGAGGGAATGTGTTCGTCCTCAAGTATGTCACTAATTGTTCACTCCAGTCTGGTGTGAGAGACACATGATACAATGTAGCATGCTCTACTGGTGGTCTTTCACAACAAACGTGGCATTCTTTACACAACCTGTAGACATCTGCTTCCATCGTAGGCCAATACACTCCTAATCTATGCAGAGTCTGTAATGTTCGATGTTTTGAATGATGTCGCTTTAATGCACCTATGTGTGCTAATTGCAACCAATTCGCATGTTCTGATTCATCTACACAACAAGCAAGAATCTTTTGATTATCCTGTTTATATATGCTTCCTGCCATTATTTGGTATCTCTGAGACCTGGTAATCTCTCCTTCTTTGATCTTTATCCTAGGATTCTTGGGTCCATATGTGAGAATAGGGACTAAAGGCTTAGCCCATTCTGGCGCTATCTCAAGGTTAAACAAGTATGCATCTGGTAGATCATCCGCTACTCCTTGAGGAGCTTCTCCTGAGGTTAATCTTGAAAGATGGTCAACTCTAAGATGTGTCTTTCCTTTCCTGACTACTACTTCAAAATCATACTCCATGAGTAATAGAAACCAACGTATCAATCGTCCTGTGTTACATGGTTTGTTGACTAAGTATAATAGGGCTTGATGATCTGTAAAGAACTTGAATTTGTTTGCCAACAAATAGTGTCTGAACTTCTTTACTGTGTAGATCATCCCTAATCCTTCTCGTTCCGTCGTGGTGTAATTTCTTTCTGCTGCGTTCAATTGTCTGCTCGCATAAGCTATGGGGAGATCTATGTTACCTTCATTCGTGGGTTGTGCTAACACACATCCTATGGCATAATTGGATGCATCCACATGTACATGGAATGACTTACTCCAATCTGGGGTAGTCAATATAGGTGCTGAGCACAAGCGTCGTTTAAGTTCATTGAATGAATTTTCACATTGGCATCTGTCCATTCAAAGTTGGTTAAAAGAGAGTACAAAGGCTTGGCTATGATTGCATACATGTGTATGAATCTCCTATAATAACCGCAATGGCCCATAAATGCCTGTACCTCTTTCACATTAGTTGGTCTAGGTAAGTCTGCAATTACCTTCACCTTTTCCTCATCCGTAGAGATT
Organism: Ceratopteris richardii; assembly: GCA_020310875.1. Classification (NCBI taxonomy): domain Eukaryota; kingdom Viridiplantae; phylum Streptophyta; class Polypodiopsida; order Polypodiales; family Pteridaceae; genus Ceratopteris; species Ceratopteris richardii. The sequence continues at coordinate 148,233,971 of CM035411.1, read as the reverse complement.
CCATTTTTTGACACAATGTGTCCTAGAATTTTGCCTTGTCTGACCATGAAAACGCACTTTTCTGGGTTCAAGCAAACCTGATATTCTCGACATTTGTCAAATATTTGTCTTAACTCTGGGATATGTGTCTGTCTTACATCTGAATGTGCACATAAGTCATCGACATAAACTTCCAAACTCTTGCGTAAGAATTCCTTAAAAACATGACACATGAGTCGCTGGAAAGTGGCGGGTGCATTTGTTAAGTCAAATGGCATTACACGAAATGCAAATATGCCCCATTCAGTGGCAAATGCCGTCTTGTGTTGGTCCTCTGGAGCAATGGCTACTTGATTATAGCCTGAAAATCCATCAAGAAAGCTGTAAACTTCCTTGCCCGCAACTCTTTCCAATAGATGTTCTGTGATAGGAAGAGGATAACTGTCTCTAATCGTGGCAGCATTAACTTGTTTAAGGTTAATACACACACGCAATTTTCCATTCTTCTTGGGCACAACCACAATGGGGGATACCCATTCGGTATGCTCAATTTCGTAAATGAATCCTGCTTCTATCAAGCGATCTATCTCCTCTTTAATCTTCGCAGCGTAGTTATCATTGTACGTGTACGGTTTTTGTTTTGTCGGTTTTGCATCTGGAGTCATAGGGATTCTATGAGAACATATATCTGGATCTACTCCTTTCAAATCTTTGTAACTCCACGCAAAAACATCTCTATATTCGCGCAATAGGGCAACTAGCTCTTCTTCTTCTTCAGTTGTCAAATCATGCCCTATGTATGTACATTTTTCTTCTTCTCCTTCGATAGCAACTATTATTTTCTTGGTTTTCTCTCGGTTATCATATACTTGTCCGTCATTCGCTTTTCTATTAGGCATTCGTACCATGATTCTTCTATCTTCGACTTCATATTTCTTGAAGTTCTCGGGTACTTCAAATAAAGATTCTTCTTTTTCTGACATGGTTTCTTTCTTCTTTCTTTTCTTGCCTTCAATCTTGTTAGTCACTTGAGTGGCGATTCTCACATCATTCATAACTTCTTCCTGTCTCTGAGGGTGAGCTTCTACTTCAAAAAAATATTCTTCCTCTGATGCAAAGGGTGGGTCCATGATAATTGATTCTAAATCAAAATCGCTTGCATCCTCAAATGCATCAGTGCTAGGTTCACACTCTTCTAAAATTGCATCGCACATGATTGGCTCTATCGTGAAAACTGAGATATCATAGCCATCCTCGTCACAGTGGGGTGTCCATTGTTCTTCATTGATGGCTACGTCCATGGTTGCTAGGATTTCTGCCCAACCATGGGGTTCAAACTCTTCGTCTGGGAATACTACAGGTGCATAAGCTGGATCTTGAAGTGTTCGTGGATGTTGTTCTGCACCTAAGGTCCTTGCTTCTAATCTTTCTTCCTCTTGTTTGGCTACTTTACACATCCATAAATGAGTATCCTCATGCAACCAAGAAGGATCTGATTCTAATGAGTGCACGGATTCCGTCTCTACTGGTGTCTTATGGATGGTATTCCATTGTATTGGGGGTACATCTCGATGTGAATAGTCTTTAAGATTGACTTTGGTAGTCACTCCTAAATGTTGCAAGTACAAAGAATTAGTTCCCCAATCTTGTACAATTTGCAACTGACGCATGAATGGTCGTCCCAATATCATCTCATAAGCATGATTTTTTGCAAAGTCACAAATGGCAAAGGTATGCTCAAACTCCACACCACAAGTGGTGAGAGATATTCCTTCTAGTAAGCCTAATGGTTTTTCTATGTGTCCATCAGCCATTTGTAGCTTCATCCTGGTAGGTCTTAATGCTGGCTTACCCCAACGTTTCCATAAAGCGGTGGTAGCGATGGCCACTCCGGCTCCTGAATCTAAGATGGCTTTCGTGGTGTAGCCCTGATGGGTTATTGGAAGATAAGTGTTACCTTCCTCTCCTTCGCTTACATCTCCAATCTTTTCTACGGGTATTTCTGGTACCTTATTTTGTGATCCTATTTGTGAGGGAGTAGTAGCAAGCTCGGGGAATTGATTTGCTACATGTTTCCACAATTCTGGTTTTACCTTTAATAACTCCTCCAGAGTAAGGTTACATTGTACCTTGGTATTCTTGATCACTTCCGTGTTTCTAGGGATCACTGATTCTTCATTCCTCACTATTATCGTAGGTGCTCTCATACTAATAGACTTTGCTTCCCAAGGTCCTGTGAACTGAGGTAATTCTTGTAAAGAATTAGATTCAAAGCATGTGTGTTCACTCAGTTGTTCTTCCTCTACATCATCGTATATAGAGGGAATGACTTGGGGAAATTGTTCCTGCAAGTCATCTATTTCTTGAATAGGAGGATGGGTTCCTTGTTCTTTTCTCCATTTCTCTTCTTGTATTTCTCTCAAGAATTCATGTGAGTACCTATGTATGGAAGATAGGTTGTCTTGACTTTCTGTATTGGGTACTTGAGACAGGGATGGTGCATTCCTTTCCTGTGTCTCTGGGACAATAGGGTTCCGAGGCTGATCCTTTTTCTCTTTGCTCTCTATCAAATATTCTAGCCTCTCCATTAGTCCTTGAAAGTGTAATTCTGGTTTTGCCATGTTATTCCAATTAAGATATCTAGAGGCTTCGAACAAAGCTTGTGCTAGTTCTACCATCTTCATGCAAAGTTTAGTTTTCTCACTTTCTAGATCAGCTCGAGGGTAGTTTTTGCTCATTTCAGCTACCTGAGGTCCCTCTTTTAATCTAGCCTGATATGCACGAAACATCATGTCTAAATTCTCTGGTATGGGTTCCGCTAAAACTGATCCTGATTTCTGAGCTGGATTCTCTTGATTCAATTCCTGTGAAGTCAATTCTTGGATTTTGGCTCTAGATTCCTTCAAACTTCCTTCCAACTCACTTATCTTTTTACTCCATTTTCTCTTTATCCTTTCTCTAGAATCTTTCCAAGATTTTGTCCTTTTACTGCTAGATTCTGCAACTTCACTGGTTTCGGCTACTTTCTCCTGATTAAGCTATTGGTTCTGTAAGAGCGCCTCGGCTCTTGTGATAGCTTGGATAGGCACGTATGTAGGGTTGGATCCATCTGCGTTACTTACAATACCTATCACATTGATCGGTGTCACATTCGAAGCGTTAACTGGATTTTTAGGACAATCTTTGATGATGTGCTCTTTGCCACAATCAGCACAAAAGCCTTGGATGTTATAGTACTGTGACTGTCCTGCTATCGGGGGATGTGGACAATCCTTTATGAAATGATCTCCTTGGCACCTAAAGCATGGTCCTCTAGGGCCCTGTGGTCTTTGTTGTCTCAATTGGGGCCGTGGATTTGGGTTTGTGTACATCACATTAGCGTAGTCTGGCTCCCAACTAGGTTCCACTGGTGGACTATCGTAATGACATGTCTCTACATGTTCTGGTGACTCTGTGTAATATGCGGGTGGACTATCTACATGCGTAGAGTCAAAACTGTTTGAGTGTGGGTCACTCTCGGTGATCAGAGGTGAAGAAGGCACTAAGGCCCTACTTAGGTTCTCTTCTGCAGCAGCGTATTTGACTGAGATGACATTCGCTGGTGGGGGTGGCTGCTGAGCTAAGACAGGTTGAGGTCTCTGTTGAGCCTGGTATGGGTAGTTCTGAGGAGGCCTATAGTAATAAGGCTGAGCATTGTATTGGCCTTGATACCTACCTAGCTGCGCGTATGCTTGCGGGTAGTTCTGTCTCACGGTTTGTTTGTTGTACGGGCAGTCCTGAGCCGTATGATTCGTGTATCTTCTTTCAATTGTACAGTATTAGCCACTAGGGTTGGCTTGTGGTTGTGGTGCATTGGGACACACATTTGCCATATGGTCACCACCACAGGTGTAACAGCGCTTGTTCGTTAGCACCCTAGGTTTGCTAGAAACTCCTAGTTTCTGGGCCACTTTTTCTGCAAGGTCTTCTATTGAGCTAGACAATTTTGTGGATGCCAGAGATGAACAGTCTGAGTCCTTATGGACTTTTGAGAGTTCCAACTCGTCTCCTAAGTTGTCCTCAATGTCTATACAAATTCTTACACATTGCTCTAGCGTTCTGGGTTCTTTTAGGTACACATAGGAGCGTAGTTTAGAGCTCAACAAGCCATCTAAAAACAATGACACTTGCTTGGCTTGTGAGGGTAGCTCTTGCATTGGACATCGTTCAACATATTGTCTAAACCTACGTCCTGCCAGTCTTACGGTTTCCTGAGGGGTCTGTTTAAAGCTATGAATCAACGAAGACGTGTCATGTCTAATCCCACTTTTAGAGAATTCGGTGATGAATGACTCTAAAAAGTGATGGATGTCTCTAAATTGCCTTTGTTGCAATGGTTGGAACCAAGTTAAAGCGGTATTCTTTAACGTTAGCCCAAATGCGTTGTATTGCGTGAACATGTCTTCAACTTGTTCTGCTCTTAGTACTTGCTTGAATTCTGCGACATGGTCATAGGGATCTCCTGTCCCATCAAAGTAATTCTTCATTGATTTTACTAACTGTGTGGGTCTCAATATTCTTGCGTGTTCACGTGGTCTAGGTAGAGGAAAATCATCTCTACCACCTAGTATTCCATGATCTCTTTGTCTATTTGCTCTATTAGTGTCCGTGGTTGTTCTATCTCTCCCTATGGGATGAGTGAAGCTTACTTCCGGTCTCTCTTTATTTCCCTCTCTTTGATTTCCATGGGCTGAGGATGTTCCTGCCCCTTGTTGACTCGCATTCATGTTCATTCTAGATGGAGGGAATACCAATTCACCTCTCCATGTGTACGTGTTTTTAGCGCGGTCAGGCACCACAAAGACTCTTTCTGAAGTCTCATCCAGGTATACAACCTTTCCAGGTGTATCCGGGTCCTTGAACTCGTATATAGTGATGATACCTACCTCACTAAGTATTTCGGTCTTGTATCTCCAAAAGGCTTCATCAGTTTCTTTATTTACAAACAACTCTATGCTTCTGTTGTCCTGAGGGATCCATTCTGGGATTAGTACTCGTGTCAGTACAGATTTCCCTCTAGGTGTTCTAGGCTCTTCTAATGGTTCTTTTCCTTGAGATGTTGTTTCCGTCTCTGGTTGAATCACGCCAAACTCGTTGGTATTGTTTGGCTGCGTACTTAAGATGTACATCGTTCCTTCCTTGTCTATGTATGCGTCTCTCTCGAATTTCACCACTGGATGTTCCAATCCAATGGGTTGATCGGGGTTGTGCATTTGCACCACTTGCCTTCGCAAACCATCCTCATAGATGTGAGCACCTAATCGGTTGGTTCGGAGAAACTCTAGTTGCGTTCTATAGGGTCCTTCTGGTTTTTCTAAATAGGCTACATTCGACCCTCCTTCTGGTCTTTCTGTGCTAAATGCCATTTCTGAATCACTAGTATCTGAGCTCTCGTAGGGGTAATTACTATTCAATTGCTGAGCCCACGATCGAGCTATAGTTCTTACACTTGCCTCTGATGATCTAAGGCTTCGTCAGTCTGACTTACCTATATGTTTGCCCGATCTAAGGTTCATTAATTTTCTTCCTTGCACACTCAGTACACGCTCAGATCGTCAATGATTCTTTGTTATTACTGTCTTGATTCTTTTTAGATTTCTTTAGATTCATGTCTTAATGTATGCGTCAGGAATTCGACTTTCCGTTATAATTTTGAGTTCTCGTTCTGTCAGACTTATGTTCTTTCCTTTAGGTTTTCGTGTCACACACCTTTATCTGTAGTCTTGAACTTGATAAATTTAACTCTCTTGAACTTGAGGCGTTCCTATCGTCGTTAATCCACAATGCTACCGTTTATCCTAAGCTAAGAATTGACTGAGGGGGTTGAGTAATCTTCCAACCTCGAGTCAGCTTTTCTGATTGCGCTGATGCCCAAGAAGCCGCGCTTCCCAAGCTTTATGCCCGTCACTGCCCGGCCTTGGTTGCCCTTGATTGCCCTTGCTAGACCTGGAAAAAATTCAATATTAGACCAATTCATAGTTGGATGATCAAGCACTTGAGTATATACACCTTTTAAGTCCCTTCCCTTTTGCCCAACTTTTCAATGTTTGCCCCCTGGCTTTCTAGTCCCAAACTAGGTCAACCTCAAAATAGCTTATCTAAAAATAGACGTATCCTTTAAGAAAAAAAACAGTTGAGGTCGCGTAATACTCGTCAAGAGCTTTCTAATGAGCTATTAAGCTCAAAAAACGGACTTCGGATGAAAAAGTTATGACCGTTCAGGCCCTGGGGGGTAAAAACTGACAAACAGGTTTTTCTCCAAATATGAGCTAAGGGGTCTCCTATGAGTCTAATCACCCAAAAATTTCCCAAAAATAGCCCCAAAATTGGCCAAAAAATGAAACCCTAAAATTTGCGATGGGGTTGCACAATCGCGATGGTCTGAGACAATCGTGATGGTCTGGGACCGTCGCGATGGCGTGAGGGTGCACCGTCGCGATGGCGTGAAATTGCACAATCGCGATGGTCTGAAATTGCACAATCGCGATGGCGTGAAATTGCACAATCGCGATGGCGTGAGGGTGCACCGTCGCGATGGCGTGAAATTGCACAATCGCGATGGTCTGAAATTGCACACGCGATGGCGTGAAATTGCACAATCGCGATGGCGTGAAATTGCACAATCGCGATGGCGTGAAAGTGGACAATCGCGATGGCGTGGACTTGCACCGTCGCGATGGCGTCGGTCAACGGTCAACGTGGACAATCGCGATGGTCCAAAGTGAACCGTCGCGATGGTCTGAACGCGATGGCGTGAGCCAATCACGATGGTCTGGGCGCGATGGCATGAGCCAATCGCGATGGTCTGAATTTTTGAAGTGTCGCGATGGTGTGAGGGTGTCGTCGCGATGGTCTGAAATGCACCGTCGCGATGGTCTAAATTGCCACGTGGCACCGTCGACGCGATGGCGTGAGCCAATCGCGATGGCGTGACACAATCGCGATGGTCAGAGACCGTCGCGATGGTCCGGCCAAGCCGTCGTGATGGCGTGAGCCAATCCCGATGGTGTGACACAATCGCGATGGTCTGAGACCGTCGCGATGGTCCACCAAACTATGATTTTTCCAAATGCAAGTGTGGATTCCTAGAGGCGCTGGTGTCGCCTACACGCTGGTGTGGTCGCCTTCTCCAAATTCCGAACTTTGCAGACCATCGCGATGGTCTGACACAGTCGGCAATTTCTGACAGAAACTGAAAATTTTACCTTTTTGCAGCCTTCCTGATGCACTGGAGCTCTGTACCTGCAAGAAAACTCAAGAAAACAAAAGTACACACAAGCACAAAAGTTCTCTCTCACTCTCTCGCATGCACAAATGAGGGGAAATGAGGAGAATGGGTGGATATGGTGAATTTTCTGATTTTTTTGGAGATGAAGATGATGATGTGGTGATGAAGATGGAGTGTGGGGGAGGTGAAAAACACTAAAAACTAAGTAAAAACAACAACAAAAACTGAAATTTTTACCTTCCAACGCCACTTCTTGCTATACTCTTACCATCACACATTCGTCTTAGACTCGATCCTCGGCAACGGCGCCAAATTTGGTGTTGCTCTAGCACAATGGTGAGAACCACATTAAGAAGCGTCACCTCCTTAATTGTCAATCCGCGGAAGAGATAGGAGTGATATGAAGATCGTGAATGTGAGATGATGTGAGAGTGAAGGTGAGAAGCACCAAGATGCACACACACATGCACACACACAATGAAGAGACAAGCAAGACACAATGGAAGGTGGGAAATTAGCTCTATTACTCAAGAACACTATTACAAGCTCAAAAGAACTCTAAACTCCAACAAGCTAACCTCAAAAATGAGCTCTCTAGCTCTTTTTATAGTTTCTAGACTAGTTTTGACCGGTTTCACATCTAGTGACCGGCATAGTTAAAAATTAGGTCCTAGATGCTATTTGGAAGGGTAAACGGTATCTAAAAATAACGAAAATTGGTATGCGCATTCTACCTAAGCTCCTCAAGCTTGAGGACTCCTCGGCTTGCACAAAATGGAGCTATGGATTACAAAATGGGGTTTTCTATGTTACATATGTTACAATTATTGATAAAAATCACTGTTGAATGTTTTGAAAAGTGATAAAAAACATATTTGTTTGAGAAATTGATCCGACTGGCTCCCTGGTCCGTCGTTACATGCTTCCGTGGCATCTGTGCCTCTGGCTGCTTCCAACAGTGTCCTCTTTGCCTGTTGGAAATGCAACCTTCCACAAGAATAGTTGCACATATTATTAGTTTTTGTTAGTTTTAGACAAAGTCAACCATGATCAAAATCAAAGACAAAAATTCTCGAATTTTGCTCAAAAATGGGAAAAAAAATTATTACACCATTTGAAAGTAGTAGAGGTCTTCTTTATGTTGGAGTTAAGAGACATCTGCGGAAGCACACAAACAACACAAGGAAGAAGAAGAAGCTTGGAGCACAACACACAATACTGAATGTATTACTAGAGAATGTACAAAGATAAGTAGCCCATTAGGTCAATAGGCGTATATACAAGCCGGGAAAAAAAAAACTCCTAAAGAGGGAAAAAAGTGCCCCAACGATCCTAGTGTGTTCACACACATCACTACCTAAATATATCAACAAATCCCCCCTAGGAGTGATGTGGTGAACAAGGTGCTGGCACTCATGTATAAGGAAGTGCCAAGCTATGTGGAAATCACTCCACAAAAGGAAGTAAGCCCAAAGCTTTGCAGAAAGCTTCAAACTTCTCCCTAGGCTGAGCCTTCATGAAAAGGTCTGCAATGTTCTCCTATGTGGGCACATATGCCAAGCTGATCTCTCCAGCAGAGAACCTCTCCCTGACATAGTGATAATGCACCTCAATGTGCTTAGTGCGAGCATGGAACACAGGGTTCCTCGCAACTGCCAATGCGCTCTGACTATCAGTGAAGATGGTGGTGGAAAAAGTTTGACCAACACCCAAATCAGCCATAAGGCGTCTGAGCCACACACACTCAACAATCGCTATGAAAGCTGCCCTATACTTAGCCTCACAACTGGAAGTGGCCACAGTAGGCTGCTTCTTGCTCAATGAAGATATACATGAGCTACCAAACATGAAGCAAAAGCCAGTAGTGGACACACGAGTGTCATAGCAACCAGCCCAATTAGAGTCAGAAAAAGCATGCCAATCTGGCGGTAGTGATCCCCCCTTGGGATAAAACAACCCAAGTAGCTGAGTACCACTCAAATAGCGAAAGATGCGCTTAATTGCCTGCCAATGCTTGACTCTTGGGCAATGCAAAAACCTGCTCATCTGTGACATAGCAAACTGAATATTTGGCCAAGTAATGCATAAGTAAATCAAACATCCAACAGCCTGCTAATAGAGAACAACATCAAATGCATCTCCAGCATCATGAAGACTCAATCATAAACCTGTCTCCATAGGAGTGGCAATAGGCTTACAGTCTTCAAGGCCAAAACACTGCAATAATGTGTCAATATATTTTGTTTGACACAAAGCCATTCCACTATCAACTTGCATAAATTGAATGCCGAAATAGTGATGCAAATGCCCGAAATCAGACATCTCAAATGAGGCATGCAAATCAGCCTTAAAATCAACAATATACTTCTCAATAGGACCAGTGAGCAGCATGCCATCAACATAGACAACAATGATCAGAAACACATCATTAGCACGCTTAACATATAAGGTGCTTTCAGTTGGATCATTCTCAAAACCATGTGCAATCAGATAGGCATGTATCTTCTCATGCCAAGCATGTGGTGCTTGCTTTAAACCATATAATGCCTTCTTTAACCTACACACCTAGTTTTCATGCCCTTTCTGCACAGAGCCATGGGGCTAAAAAACATACACTTCTTCATGCAAGTCACCATTCAGAAATGCTCTTTTATGTCTGACTGATGTACATTCCAACCATGATGAGCTGCACGTGCACAAATGCTCCGAACAGTAGTCATACGGCATGTAGGTGCAAAGGTCTCATCAAAATCAATGCCTCTTTCCTATGCATAACCCTTTGCAACAAGCCTAGACTTATACCTGTCAACTGTACCATCCGATTTACGCTTCAGCTTGTATACCCACTTAGTGCCAATGGCCTTCTTGCCAGGAGGCAAGTCACATAAAGACCAAGTACCATTCTTCATTATAACATCATATTCAGATTGCATAGCAGCCATCTAATTTTTTGAATTTTGTGCTTCATCAAACGAAATAGGCTCATTCTCATCACAAAGACTAGATGTAGCCATAGCATAGCAATCTGATGCAAAAGAGGCACTATGAGAGCGTGAACGAGTACGATATGACAGAGGTGCATCTAATTTGCTATCACGGAAAGTCTGCACCAGCCATTTTGGCATAGTTCTTGTCTACTCCATATCAGCTCTCTCATCAATAAGTGCATCATGTACATCTGCATCAGAAATGGAATTATCTACATCATCACATGAAACCTGCAAAGGCTAAGAAGTTGCCTCATTAAGACCAGCACTAGACTGTCTACCTGTAAAAAGAGGCAGAAAAGTATCATACATGTCTTTGGAGCTAACAGATGTCTCCTTAGTACATGAAAGCAATGGCTGAATAGCATCTTCCACAAAAACAACATCACCGCTAACCGGAATGCGTTTAGTCTGTGGATGATACAGGCGATAGCCTTTACTTTCAGAACTCTACCCAACAAAAATACATTTTACTGCTTTATCATCCAATTTTCTGTGATGTTGTTCAGGCACTAATGCATATGCCAAACAACCAAAAACACGCAGATGAGGAATAGATGGCTTGCGGTCATGCCAAGCCTCATATGGAGTGATAGACTACAACGCTTTAGTGGGACACCTTTTCAATACATATGCTGCACACATGACAGCCTCAAGCCACAAACTATGTGGTAAAGCCTGACTCTTGACCATACACCTCGCCATCTCCATGAGTGACCTGTTCTTCAGCAAGTCCATTCTGTTGAGGTGTATACGGCACTGTACACTAGTGTTTTATCCCATGTTCAACTAGAAATGCATTAAAATCAGAAGACATATATTCCCCCCCTCGATCAGAACGGAGGGTGCCCATTTTACATGCTGAAATATTTTCAACCAAAACCAAAAAATTTTTGAAGCACATGAACACTTCGGACTTTGCCTTCAATGGATATACCCATGCATGCCTGGAAAAATCATCAATGAAAGTCACGAATTAAAGATAATTCCCAAAAGAAGGTGTCTCCATAGGACCACAGACATCACTATGTACAAGCTGCAGTTTCTGAGTAGCCCGAACTGAACCATCTTTTGGAAAGGACGAACGCTGCATTTTGCCCAAAATACAGCCTTCACAAACATGTTTTCCAGGTGCCTCAAGCTTGGGAAAAGAGGACACCATTTCAGATTTCTGCAGGTGTAGCAAACTAGCAAAATTGAGATGACCAAAGCATGCATGCCAAAGCTTTGCATCTGACATAGCTTGAGAATCATTTACTGCACATGCCAAATCATTTACAGATCTTTCATAGCCTATGAGCTTATACAACCCACGACATAAAATGCTAGAAGCAATAATCACATCGCCATTTGACAGATCATGAATTGTACACCTGTCATCAACAAATTTCACAACCAAGCCAATCTTGGCTAATGCAGAAGCTGATAACAGGTTCTTCTTGATCCCTGGCACAAATAAAGCATCTGACAAAGTGAAAGAACTACCATCAGCAGTAGTCAAAATGATCTTACCAACTCCCATAACAGGATAAGAGGAGTTGTTGGTGCATGTAACAGTATTCCCTGTAGGGACAGGCTCGAGTGAAGTGAGGAAACTATGCTGCAAGGTAATATGTTTGGTCGCCCCACTGTCAAAATACCAAACATCTGAGTCTACTGCAGACATGCACTGCTCATGCGAAGATGGATCAAAACTATAGACAGTAGTAAACGCTCATTCTTCTTCTTGCACAAGATTAGCAGACTCTATTTTTGGTGTAGAGGCCTCTACAACAACCATTCTAGCCTCTTTCTTCTTAGCCTCTTTAGCAACCAGTTTTGGACAGTTCTTTATGATATGATCATTCCCTTTACAATACTTACAAAACAATTTCTGCTTTTTTTATTTCTTCTCATCTTTATCTTCCTTCTTCGAATATGCAGAATTAGCAGATTTTTGCTTACTAGTTGAAGAGCTCCATTTTCCTTTGCCCTTCTGACTAACCAGGAAATCTTGATCTGCAACTCGCATAATGGACCTGTTCTGCCTGGAATAATCTTCCTGCAACAAAACAGAGATTAACTCCTCAAATAATAAGGCATTTGGATTGCCTTTCATCATCAACCAAAGAGTAGAAGCAAAACTCTGATATGAATCAGGAAGACCATTTAGAACAGTCTGCACAAGTGAGCTATCTGGTATAACCTGATCAACAGAAATCAATTGTTCCTTCAAGTCTTTGAACTTCGTTAGGAAACTGTCCATAGAATCACCTTCATTCATGTGCTCAGTCTCCAACTGTTTTCAGAGGTAAGCAACACGAGCCTCATTCCTAGCTTGGTACAATGTGGTAAGTGTATACCAAGCATCCTTAGCTATTCTACAAGAGCGAATGTGAGGAATAATTGCATGTTTGACAGACAAAGCTACCAATGCACGTGCTTGGGCATCTCTGCCATCCCAACGAATCTGCTCTACAGTAAGTGCAACAAAAACCGTAGCACAAACATGAATATGCAGAATATCATCATCTTCGACACCTTGTGCATCAGCTTCAGGATCTGCAGTTGTAACAGTTGCAGGTGTGATAGGACGTTTTTCGACACCCTGCATAATGTTCCACAGTCCTTTTGCAACCAACACATGTCGCATCATATAAGCCCATAATGGGTAGTTGGTACCATCCAACTTATCCTCAACAGCCAACATACGGAATACATCACTGCTTTCAGCCATGGCCGGTGACTAAAATACCTTGATGCAGAAAATTGATTGTATCTCAAAAAGTTGAACAAAACTGCCAAGATAAATTTTGCTAGACCTGTAGTAGACTTCGAGACGCTTATACTGGCGAACAGAAACTAGTATACATCTTTGGCACAAAAAGATGAAATAGCCTGCACAAGCACTGTGATAGTGCGTTCGGAGGCCGAAACAAGCTCATATCGCGATTTCGGCACCAGAAAGCGAAGCAATTTTGATCTCGAAAACACGTTGAGTATGCTCACCAAAATTTGTGTGATTCTGAGATTGCAACTGGAGGAGTGTGGATGGCGCCCTAGATGAAGCGACGACCTACTCTGATACCAATTGTTGGAGTTAGACATCTACGGAAGCATGCGAACAACACAAGGAAGAAGAAGAAGCTTTCAGCACAACACACAATACTGAATGTATTACTAGAGAATGTACGAAGATAAGTAGCCCATTAGGGCAATAGGCGTATATACAAGCCGGGGGAAAAAAAACTCCTAAAGAGGGAAAAAAGTGCCCTGGCAGTCCTAGTGTGTTCGCACACATCACTACCTAAATATATCAACACTTCAACCTCATGGAGGCGTGGATCTTTGGTTTCAACTTCTTCAAAGGATGAGAAATTGTTAGGGTTCATGATTTTTCTTCTACATCAAGGAGTTCATGAGCTTTGAGCCTATTTATACTTGGAGGAGATCATCTACATTTCATGGAGATTTTGAAGTTATGAGCTATCTTAGTTGTGAAGCTTTGGCATGCACGCTTTGGCCATTTTAATTTTGGTAGTTTGTTATGCCTATAGAAATTTGAAATGGTGTCACCTCTACCCAAAATTGAGGCAGCTTGTAAACATGTATGTGGGTAAAATGTAGCATTCATCCTTCCCAAAAGATGGTTCACTTTGAGTTGTGCATAAATTGAAGCTTGTTCATAGTGATGTTTCTAGTCCTATGTGGACACCTTCTTTTGGGGACTACCTTTACTTTGTGACTTTTATGATGGTTTCTCCAAGCATTCATGGGTGTATCCATTGAAAGGAAAGTCCAAAGTGTTTATGTGATTCAAACATTTTCTAGTTATGATTGAAAATATGTTAGCATGTAAATTGGGCACCCTCTGCTTTGATCGAGGGGGGAAATACATGTCTTCTTATTTTAATGCATTTCTAGCCAAGCATGAGATAAAACATTAGTGATAGTGCCATATACACCTCAAAAAATGGTGTTGAAAGAAAGAGCAGGTCTCTCATGGAGATGTTGAGGTGTATGGTCAAAAGTCAGGCTTTACCACATAGCTTTTGGCTTGAGGTTTTATGTGTGTAGCATATGTACTTAACAGATGTCCCACCAAAGTAGTGCAATCTATCACTCCATATGAGGCTTTACATGGTTGCAAGCCATCTATTGCTCATCTATGTGTCTTTGGTTGTTTGGCATATGCATCAATGCATGAACTACAATGCAAGAAATTGAATGATAAAGTAGTGAAATGTATTTCTATTGGGTACAATTCTAGAAGCAAAGGCTATTGTCTCTATCATCCAAAGAGTAAATACAATTTGGTTAGGCATGATGTTGTTTTTGTGCAAGATGCAATTGAGCCATTGCTTTCATATACCAGGGAGAGTTCAATTAGCTCCAAAGATCTATATGACACTTTTTTGCTTCTTTCTATAGGTGGACAATAAAAAATTGGTCCAAGTGAGGTAATTTTATTAGCCTTTAAAAGTCCCACATGATGATGGAGATCATTCGTGTTGATGAAAGGGATGATATAAAGGAGGCAAAAACTATGCCTAAATGGCTAGTGGAGACTTTAAGAGATAGTAAATTAGATGCATCATTATTATATTATACTCTTCGTGTTGTCATAGTGCTTCCTTTGCATCAGATTGCTATGTGTTGGCTTCCTCTAGTGTTTGTGACGACAATGAGCATGTTTCTTTTGATGAAGCACAAAATTCAAAAAATTGGATGGCTTCTATGCAATCAAAATATGATGTTATCATGAAGAATCGTACTTGGTCTTTATGTGATTTGCCTCGAGGCAAAAAGGCCATTGGTACTAAATGGGTATACAAGTTGAAGCATATGCCTGATGGAATAGTTAATATGTATAAGGCTAGGCTTGTTGCAAAAGGTTATGGTCAAGAGAGAGACATTGATTTTGATGAGACCTTCACACCCACATGTTGAATGACTAGCGTTCATAGAATTTGTGCACTTGCAACTCATCATGGTTGGAAGGTACATCAATTGGACATTAAAATTGCATTTCTGAATGATGACTTACATGAAGAAGTGTATGTATTTCAACCCCGTGGTTTTGTGGAGAAAGAGCATGTGTGAAGGTTGAAAAAGGAATTGTATGGGTGAAAGCAAGCACCACATGCTTGGTATAAAAAAATACATGCCTATTTGATTGCACACGGTTTTGGGAATAGTCCAATTAAGAGCACCTTATATGTTAAGCATGAAAATGATGTACTTCTGATCATTGTTGTGTATGTCAATGACATGTTGCTCACTGGTCCTATTGAGAAGCATATTGTTGAATTTAAGGTTGATTTGCGTGCCTCTTTTGAGATGTTAGATTTGGGGCGTTTGCATCATTTAGTTTATGCAAGTTGATGGGGGAATAGCTTTGTGTCAAACAAAATATATTGACACAATATTTTAGGGTTTTGGCCTTGAAGATTACAAACCTATTGCCACTCCTATGGAAATAGGTTTACTAAATTGGCTTGATATTCAATTTGTTGTCCCACATATGAGTAGGTTTATGCATTTTTTGGATGTCAAGCATTGGCAGGTGGTTAAGTGCATCTTTTGCTATTTGACTGGTACCTGGCTACTTGGATTTTTTTATCTTAAGGGGGGATCATTATCGCTAGATTTGAATGCTTTTTATGATCCCGATTGGGCTGGTTGCTATGATGCTTGTGTGTCCAACCATTGTTTATGCTTCATGCTTGGTAGCTCATGAATATCTTGGTTTAGCAAGAAGCAGCCTACTGTGGCCACTTCTAGTTATGAGGCTAAGTATAGGGAAACTTTCACAACAAATCTTGAGTGTTGTTGAAGCTCAAGGTCAAGGACAAAGCATGGAAGCTCATCAAGGAAGTGGACACACAAGAAGAAGGAGCAAGTAGGGAGCTCCAAGAATCACATGTCAAAATTTCAAAAGAAATCCCTATAAAAATAGTGATTTTTATCACTAAAAATCATTGTAAATACCATTTTCTATTTTTACAACTCCATTTTGTTCAAGCCAAGGAGTCCTTGAGCTTGAGGAGTATTAGATGTATCATACTACCAATTTTCATAATTTTTAGATTCCGTTTGAGCCCCAAATAAGCCCTAGAACCTAATTTTTAACTAGGCTGGACACTAGGTCTGGACAAGGCCAAAACCACTCAAAAACTATAAAAAGGGCTGGAGAGCTCATTTTTGAGGTTAGCTTGTTGTAGTTTTGAGCTTTCTAAGAGATTTCTTTTGTAATCGAAGCTTTCCATTGTTCCACTCTATGCTCTTACCTTGTGCGCGCGTGTGTGTATGTGTGTGCATGCTTGTGTGCTTTCACTCACGCACTTGTGCCATCACTTGCTCGCGGTCTTCATACCAGTCCTCAAGTCTCCATGGATTGACATTTATGAGGTGTGTCTCCTCACGTTGGTACTCACCATTGTGCTAGAGTGACACCAAATTTGGCACCGTTGTCGGGGAGAGAGCTTGGAGGACGAGCGTGTGACGGTAAGACGTAGAGTAGCGATGTTGGAAGGTAAAAAAATCACCATTTTCAGTTCAGTTTTTGAGTTTTTCTTCTCCTTCATCTTCATCATCATCACCATCTCCACCCACCTTCATCTTCTTAGTTTTTTCCATTAATTAGAGTACATTCACCTCGCTTTTTACTTGTGGTTGTGAGAAAGAGCTTTAGAGAGGGTGCAGAATTGAAACGCTGAAGATATAGTACCAAAATAGCAAAAAATCGGAGTGATCTATCCCAGACGTGACATTACCTGCGCCAAGTATCGTGAGTGCAATATCGTGGGTTTGAAGGGAGATTTGGCATCTTGAGACACATAGGAGTGACAAGAGGACACAAGGTACTCATATTTGCAAAAGATTTTGAATTTGGACTCCAAAAAATCCAAGTATCGTGTTCTCCCACAGTTGAAGTATCGTGATACCTGGATATTGTGAAACTCCTGTGATCGAGTATCGCGATACTTGCAGTGGTCACATATCGTGTATCGTATATTGTGAACTTCTGATCGCGATACCTATCATGTATCGTGTATCGTGGAGTTAACTTTCACGATACCTGGTAGATATCGAGTATCGTCAGAAAATTTCTCACGATATTGGTCACATATCGAGTATCGTAGAGATATGAAAACGATACTTCACGAATATCGAATATCGTGGGAATTCCAAGTATCGTGTATCGTGATTTTTTCGCGATACCTACCCAATATCGTGTATCGTGACTTTCAGTGTCAAATATCGTGAGTCTAACTCTCGCCTGATATCGAGTATGGTGTATCGTGGGATTCCTCTTGGCAATACCTGTGCAATATCGAATATCATGAGGGTCCTTCCACGATACTTCCTAGATATCGAGTATCGTGATCTGTCTAGTTGGTCGAATATCGTGTATCGTGTGGGCTCAAGTATCGAATATCATGGCATTTTTCTAGTCAGCCAAATATCGAGTATCGTGACTTTTCCAGTGTGGCAAGTATCGTGTATCGTCTGCTTACAAGTATCGCGATACTGGATAAGTTCATGTATCGCCTGTTTTGAAGCATTTCTTGAGAGGTCCTGTTTCCCTGTTTTAACCCCCAGAACCCTGAATCGTGTATCGTGACTTTCAGTGTCAAATATCGTGAGTCTAACTCTCGCCTGATATCGAGTATGGTGTATCGTGGGATTCCTCTTGGCAATACCTGTGCAATATCGAATATCATGAGGGTCCTTCCACGATACTTCCTAGATATCGAGTATCGTGATCTGTCTAGTTGGTCGAATATCGTGTATCGTGTGGGCTCAAGTATCGAATATCATGGCATTTTTCTAGTCAGCCAAATATCGAGTATCGTGACTTTTCCAGTGTGGCAAGTATCGTGTATCGTCTGCTTACAAGTATCGCGATACTGGATAAGTTCATGTATCGCCTGTTTTGAAGCATTTCTTGAGAGGTCCTGTTTCCCTGTTTTAACCCCCAGAACCCTGAACTGGCATAACTTTCTCATACGAAATCTGTTTGCTGTGATTTTGAGTTTGTTGGGAAGCTCGTGGGGAGTACAACAAAAACTTCCACTAGTTATGGTAAAATTAATACCAGCATTATTAGATAAGGTATTTTGAAGTTGACCCTTAGGTTGGACTAGGAAGGAAGGGGTTCCACAAGATTTTGAGCAGTTCAAAGGACATTTGTGGACTTGTAGACAAGGCTTATGAACCTAAGATCAAGTAGACACTTAGGAAGAGATAGATAAAGTACCAAATCACTTGAAACTAAGGTCAACTACACAACCAAGTCAGGGAATCACAACTCAGGGATTAACACTACGTGCTGAGTTCATAGACAGTAAAAAAATGTCACTTAACTGGGAGAGACTCTTGGCTTCTGAAGACATGCATAGTTCCGTACCTAGGGAAGGCCTTATGTCTACAATGGAAGGGGAATATAGGACATCTCTTCAATACATATCCACCAACTTGCAGGGAATACCCATCTACCTTGATGGTCTACAGAGGACAGTAGCAAGAATGATAAACACCATAGAATCTAAAATAATTCCAAGACCAGCTGTCAAGTCTGAAAGTGGATTTTATAGGGACAAGATGGACTAGATATATTTAGTAACCGAAAACCCTGATCAGATTAATGAAAGAGAAGAGTTAGCTCGAGATCAGACAACTACCTCACAAAACCCATTTGAGACCCAGCAAAGACAGGAAAATGTGATGTTAGGTCAAACAAGCCAACATAGTATGCCAAACAGAACAAAGGTGCAATTCACCATGCCAGGAATTAAACCCCATAGCCACACTAGCCAGGGAATGGGAAATCTGAATAGAACCACATTGAGGGGAGAACCACGCCAAGATGTAGGAGCTGGAATACACCTAGTAAAATCTGCTTATGCCATCATAAGTCAAACCCCAGAGCCCGACAAAATACTGAGACCAATCCAATTGGCCAAATGTATGCGAAATCGTTACGATGGCACAAGAGATCCGTATGACCACATTGCAGAATTCAAGCAGGTATTGCGAGCAGAGAAAGTGGATGACTTTTTCATGCAATATGAATCCTTTGGGCTAACCCTCACAGGAATAGCCTTGACCTGGTTTCAATCCTTGGATCCAAGCTGCTTTGAACATATTGAACAATTCTTCCAAGAACTTATTTGGGAATTCACTAAGCGAGGGATCAAGCACAATTCATCATCCTTAATACATAGTTTCAAACAAGCTCCTAATTAGACAGTTAAAAATGCAGCACGAAGATTTAAGCAATACGTAGCCCGATGCCCTGTGACAGAGAGACCTTCTCAGCAAAAAATGATATCCCTATTTTTAGAAGGTCTAAGCAATGGAACATTGAGAATCTTAGTATACGTAAAACGACTGCAAACCCTAAGTGAGTGTCTTCAGGAGTGCATAGATTTGTAAGACAACTTAGCTGAGGATCTCAAAATCACACAAGATCCTACCAGAATAGAGGATACAAGGAGCAATGAAACTTCAAGTTCGAGTTATGTGGAGGAAGTGACAGAGTTAGTGGCCAAGAAATTAGGAGTACAAGGACAAAGGAACTACCAGAACTCCTCCTTGAGAGTGCCAATGTTAGGAAGTTGCACACTTTGCGGTGGGGATCATCCATCCCATGTCTGCACCAGAAAAGGATTAGGGTTATCACAACCTTACCCTTATGATAGACAACCAAATCAGGAGCCTAACATGTACTCTTATAGTGAGCAAAGGTACCCCAATTACAACACTGAAAACTATCCAATGAATAGACAACCACGACCGTTTGTACCACCCCACTGTAGACCATACGAGTACCCTCCTACATAACAAGGCAGAGAAGTTCCTAGGTATAACCCATGTCCAGGATCACGAGGAGCATCTAGACTGTATGAACATGGAGGATATGGCCAACCTCAACTTATACCAAGACAACAATCACCCCACCCACTATCTCCGACACAAGGGCAGGACATCACAATACAAGTTGTTTGTCTCGAGTGTGGCAAAGAACAACTCCTGAGAGATTGTCCCGGACATCCCTCTAGTGCACCAAAGGTTACACCCGTTAATGTAGTAGGCTTAGTGGGGGATTCAGGTTCCAGTAGTGATAATGTGGCTCCTATACACACAGTTACTAGGGCACAAGCCTTACAACAAACTAAACCAGCTGAGCAATCAGAACCAAGTGAATCAGGAGAGCCTAGTAAGAGAAGAACAAGAACATGGAAGGATACTAGAGAGAAGGCCAATCGTAAGTGGACCAAAAAGTTATCCGAACTAGAAGAACGCCTGAAATATGCAAAAACTATTGGAGCAAGTCTATGACAAGCCTAAGTATTGGCTTGAGTCTCACAAAGTCTTAGAAGAAGCTTTAAAAAGAAGACTATGTAAAGTTCACTTGTGAACTACCTCTTGTAACTTTTGAAGAATTTACTTAATGTAAAAGTAAGAGAATCTTAAGTGGTTGAGTCCACTTGATCAAGAATGGAAAGAGGAGCCACGAATTCGTGATTTGTGGTAGGTAGAGAATCAAATCAATCATTGATTGATTGGAGAGTGATTGAGGGAAGTTAGCCTCCCAAACTCAACTATAAATAGATGGCAGTTTTAGTCGTGGTTAGAGAGACCTATGTGAAGACCTCCAAGAGCTGAGCTTTATGCCATATCAAGGTGTGATTACAAGGCACACATATGTATCAGTAAGTCATTGTATTGTACAAGCAATATACTTTCATTTTCATGATGATTTGAGTTCATCTTTCCATGTTCTTGTGAAGTGTACTACTCACTGCCATTACTCTCAGTTTTCTCAGTCAGCTTGCAGAGATGTTTTCTCTGAGCTTGGTGCATCATTTTCAGTGATTTAACTTGGTAAAGTTAGCTCTATAAGTCTACTATATGCTCACAAATTTTCATGTCATTTGAATGTTGCAATCTTCAGTTATGTTCATTTGAAGTCAACAGGGTCTGTTCATCTTCACTTCTCTATCAGGTACCTGACTTTTTTACTCATCTTGTTAGAGCCATTTCTCAGTGGTTACTTATCCAAATTCAATGATTTAAAGCTTGTTGGATTCAAATTATTGTCTAGTATAACCATACAAATTTTCATAATCATTGGATTTCTACATTTTGAGTTATGTTGATTTTTCTACTCACTGGTCTATTTCTGTAGCAGCCCGTGAAAATCGGGATGATGTCATCACTTGTTAAAACTCATTCTCAGTGTGTGGTTCATTATTTTTGATGAGATTACTCTTGAAACTTAGCTCTTTAAGTTGCCTAGAGTTCCCCAAGAGGAATTGAGCTAATTGCTGCTGTGCTCAGAGAATTATGTAAAACACTGGACAGGTGTATGAACCAAGAATAGCAAGTTTTCACCTCTGAGCTAACTTCAACTTATCTGTTTTGATCTATCTTTTTGAGAGTGATCTTCCAAGGTACATAGGGTGTCTAATACATCCATTGGCAAGATAAAAGGGCCCACCATATACTCCTGGAGTTCATTTGGCTGGTGTAGATCAAGGATTTTGCAACACCTCTTCATCTTCAAGCACATACCTATCCATCTCTTCACAGTGGTATCAGAGCAAGGTTGGACAACATGGCAGATGGATTTCCTTCATCAATTGACAAATTGGATAGAGGTAATTACTCAGCTTGGTCATTAAGAATGGAAGCTTATCTCCAAGGTAGAAGTTTATATGGTTATGTGGCTGGAGACGAAGTTATGCCAAGTTTTGAGGAACAAAAGTCAACCAAGACAAGAAGAGCAAGAAAGATTGAGCACATGATGCTCCAAGGATGCACTTGCAAGGTCTTATCTCCTCAACTCTATCTCAGATTTTTTGTTGCCTCACATTAGAAGTTGTAAGACATCTCAGGAAGTGTGGGATGCACTTGAAGCTTTCTTTTCTTCAAGTACCAAAGCTAGGAAGCATCAACTATGGCTGGATTTCACAACTCTCAAGAAGGCTCCCAAACAAAATGTGACTGATTTTGTCACAAAGCTCAAGGACATAGCGGATCAGTTGGGAAGCATTGGAGAGGTAATAGATGAAGAGCAAATTGTAAGGCAGGTCATCAATGGCTTGAAGGCAGATGATAAGTGGGAAGCATTCACCATAGCTATGGATTTGTACATGGACATGCATGTACCTGATTTCAACACACTCATTGGACAACTACTTACTCAAGAGGCAAAGCTTATCAAAAATGGAGAAAGCTCTAAAGGTAATCAATCTTCAGCTTTATACACGGATAAAAGCAAGTCTAAAGATAACAAAGGAAAGGCAAAGAAAGTGGATGATGAAGCAGGTACATATCAAGCTAACTATGCAGGTAGAGGAAGACATGGCAGAGGTAGAGGAAGAGGAGGTAGACAAGGCAGGGGGAGATCCCAAGACTCCAACTCATGTACTATTTGTGGATTAACTAATCATACAACTGAAAATTGCTTTAGGAATTCCAGGAATCAAAGAGGAAGAGGATACAATGGAGGAAGTTATGGCTACTCAAGAGGAAGGTTCAACAACTACCATGTCAACTACCACAACTACAATCATTCAAACTATCAAGGAGGCTACAAAGGAAGGAGAGACTTCAATAACTACACAGAAGACTCAAACAAAGAGGATTCATTATTGATCATGAACATGGCTATGCCACAAGGTAAATCTGATGAGCATGTTTTCTACATAGATTTAGGTTGTTCAAATCATGTGGCAGGAAATGTGGCACTCCTATCAGATTTAGAAGATCCAAGGAATAAGCATGAGGTACAAACAGGAGATGATACAAAACATCCTGTGGAGAAAATAGGCAATGTCAAAGCACCTGATGGAAACATCAACCTACTCAGTAAGGTACTCTATGTCCCTACCATTACAAAGAATTTGATAAGTGTTGGGCAGATAGTAGAGAAAGGGTTGCAAGTCAGGTTCACAAAAGCAGGAGCATTTGTTGAAGATCCAAGTCAAGGATTCAGAAGAATTGCAAAAGGTGAAAAGACAGGTAGATTGTTCACATTTGAAACATTGCTCTCTTTAATTATGGTAGTCAGACACTCACAGAATTGGAAGTATGGCACAAAAGGTTAGCACATATTGGTGAAAGGTCATTAAAGCAAATCTGCAGGGACCAAAGTGTACTTGGACTTCCTAATTTGTCAAAACAACATATGATTTATAAGTGTAGTGCATGTCAATTTGGAAAGTCTCATAGGTTACCATTCATGAAGAAAGGTTATATGCATGGAGATCTCTTGGAGTTGGTTCATACAGATGTATGGGGACCTAGCAAGGAAGCTTCAATATCTGGATCAAGGTATTATGTTTCCTTTATTGATGATTGCAGCAGATGGACTATCCTATTCTTTATGAAACACAAAGATGAAGTTTTTTCATGTTTCAAAAGATATTTGGCTCTTGTGGAGAATCAAACAGGTAAATCACTAAAAAGGCTAAGGTCAGATGGAGGGGGATTTATTGGATAGGCTACAGGTTATACAACCCTACCAACAAAGGATTCTTGGTAAGCAGAGATGTAGTTTTTGATGAGAACAATTCATGGTATGAAGATTCATGCAGGAAGGTCAATTTACCATATAATCTTGAAGAAGATTTTCCAAAGCTTGGTAGAGAACAACCGAAGATTGAAGAACAAGACACCTCAGAGGATGATGAAGAATCTTAGATGGAAAAGATCAAAGCATGGAAGTCTAAAGGTAAAGCAAAATTGTAGGAACTTGGACATGAGGTAGAATCATCACATCATGGCCTAAGAAGATCTATGAGGGAAAAGAAAAAACCAGAAAGGTATGGGTTTGACACCTCATTAGTAACTAAACATTCTATCTACATAGCACAGGACATAAACCAAGAGGAGCCATCATCATTTGAAGAGGCCAAAGCAAAAACAGAATGGAAGCATGCAATGAAGGAAGAGATTGAAGCACTTGAGGAAAACAACACTTGGGATTTGGTGCCCAAGACTTCATCCATGAAGGTAATAGGCTCAAGATGGGTCTATAAACTCAAGAAGAATTCTGATGGTTCCATTAACAGGTATAAGGCAAGGCTTGTAGCAAAAGGCTTTGCACAAACTCAGGGAATTGATTATGAGGAGACCTTCTCTCCTGTGGCAAAGATGCCTACTATTAGGGTTTTGCTTAGTATTGCCTCTTCCAAGAATTGGAAGATACTTCAACTAGATGTAAAGAATGCATTCTTGAATGGTTGGATAACAGAAGAGGTATATATGGCACAACCACCTGGTTTTGAGAACCAAGTTTATCCTGATTATGTGTGTAAACTTAACAAAGCATTGTATGGTCTCAAGCAAGCTCCAAGAGCTTGGAATTTCAGGCTTGTTTCATTCTTGCAGGACAAAGGCTTTCAACCAAGCAAGGCAGATCCTTCACTCTTTATTAAAAAGATTAATTCCGAGGTCATCTACCTATGTGTATATGTAGATGATATTATATTGATAGGAAATGATGCAGATGGTATGAAGAAGATCAAAGATCAGATGAGAGAAGAGTTCAAGGTAAGTGATTTGGGTTCACTTACCTACTTCCTAGGTTTGGAAGTTGTCTACAAAGATCATGGTTTGTTTCTCACTCAAAGAAAGTACATTAAGGACATGTTGGCAAAATTCAAGATGCAAGATTGTAAGATTGCAGGTACTCCAATGGAGGTCAATCACAAATTGAGCTCACATGAAGGTGAACTCATAGAGGACATCACATCATATCAAAGTCTAGTGGGTAGTCTCAACTATGCCACATTGACAAGAGTAGATATATGTTACAGTGTGAGTGTGCTAAGTCAATTTATGCACACACCAAGGAAACCACATATGGATGCTGCCAAAAGGATTCTCAAGTATCTCAAGGAACCATAAATGAAGGACTTTATTATCCTTATGTATCTGATTTAGGTTTGAAGCTATTTTTTGATGCAGATTGGGCTGGCTCTAAGGAAGATAGAAGGAGCACTTCAGGTTATCTTACCTTTGCAATTTCAAAGCTTATTTCATGGTCATCCAAGAAGCAACCCACAGTTGCTCTCTCTTCTACTGAAGCTGAATATAGAGGTCTTTCCATAGCTACACAAGAAGCTATGTGGATGAAGACATTATTCAAAGATCTTGGATTGGAGTTTGGAACTCCAACTATTTTTGGTGACAATATGAGTTCTATTCATTTGGCTGCTAATCCTATTTTTCATGCAAGGACTAAACATATTGAAGTTCATTATCACTATGTACGAGAAAAGGTTCTAAGCAAAGAGATTCAAATATCATATGTGTCCACTCATCAACAATGTGCAGATATTCTAACCAAAGCATTGGATGGTACAAAGCTTTGCAAATTCAAGGCTATGATAGGTTTGCAGGTAATCTTGGAAGATTGAAGACCTCAAGCATACTTGGCTTGAGGGGGAGCTGTTGGAGCAAGTCTATGACAAGCCTAAGTATTGGCTTGAGTCTCACAAAGTCTTAGAAGAAGCTTTAAAAAGAAGACTATGTAGAGTTCACTTGTGAACTACCTCTTGTAACTTTTGAAGAGTTTACTTAATGTAAAAGTAAGAGAATCTTAAGTGGTTGAGTCAACTTGATCAAGAATGGAAAGAGGAGCCACGAATTTGTGACATTGATTGATTGGAGAGTGATTGAGGGAAGTTAGCCTCCCAAACTCAACTATAAATAGATGGCAGTTTTAGTCGTGGTTAGAGAGACCTATGTGAAGACCTCCAAGAGCTGAGCTTTATGCCATATCAAGGTGTGATTACAAGGCACACATATGTATCAGTAAGTCATTGTATTGTACAAGCAATATACTTTCATTTTCATGATTATTTGAGTTCATCTTTCCATGTTCTTGTGAAGTGTACTACTCAATGCCATTACTCTCAGTTTTCTCAGTCATCTTGCAGAGATGTTTTCTCTGAGCTTGGTGCATCATTTTCAGTGATTTAACTTGATAAAGTTAGCTCTATAAGTCTACTATATGCTCACAAATTTTCATGTGATTTGGATGTTGCAATCTTCAGTTATGTTCATTTGAAGTCAACAGGGTCTGTTCATCTTCACTTCTCTGTCAGGTACCCGACTTTTTCACTCATCTTGTTAGAGCCATTTCTCAGTGGTTACTTATCCAAATTCAGTGATTTAAAACTTCTTGGATTTAGCTTACTGTCTAGTATAACCATACAAATTTTCATAATCATTGGATTTCTACATTTTGAGTTATGTTGATTTTTCTGCTCACTGGTCTATTTCTGTAGCAGCCCGTGAAAATCGGGATGATGTCATCACTTGTTAAAACTCATTCTCAGTGTGTGGTTCATTATTTTTGATGAGATTACTCTTGAAACTTAGCTCTTTAAGTTGCCTAGACTTCCCCAAGAGGAATTGAGCTAATTGCTGCTGTGCTCAGAGAATTATGTAAAACACTGGACAGGTGTATGAACCAAGAATAGCAAGTTTTCACCTATGAGCTAACTCCAACTTATCTGTTTTGATCTATCTTTTTGAGAGTGATCTTCCAAGGTACATAGGGTGTCTAATACATCCATTGGCAAGCTAAAAGGGCCCACCATATACTCCTGGAGTTCATTTGGCTGGTGTAGATCAAGGATTTTGCAACACCTCTTCATCTTCAAGCACATACTTATCCATCTCTTCACAAAAACAAAAATAGAAGATATTGCCTCTCAAAACCCCTCGCATGTCAAAGCTCCATCCACACCACCTCATCCCCACCCACCAACCACGGTAAAGGGACCACCACAACCGGGGTTTGTTCTTGCAGATCCAACCCCAGAAGATTTGGACATGATGTTCAAGGCATACGAGGCTCGAATTCAAGAAGGGCCAACACCTGCAAACCTAGACAAGAGCTATCCTAGAGCAGATTTAGAGATTGAACGGACAAAAATGTGCATTAAAATGGTGGAACTAGCTCAAGCTATGTTCGAGGCCAACCAATCATTCAATCAGACAAAAACTGTTACACCGGGTTTGCACTTCCAGGGCTTACTAGATAGATTAGAGCAGTTGGTAAACAAACCACAAGTTTCTTTACCTCCACAGGCTCAACTAACTATTAAAGAGAAAGCTCATCACCAAAGAAAGTCTATGTTCCTGACTCCATAGATGATGGGGAACCTCTTTCACTTCAACAACACACTCAAAAGTTCTTGCGAGAAATACAAGAAGATAAATGGGCCAAGGAGAAGGATGTTCCCCCTCCTATTCTTGAGATTGACGACCTTCATGATCAATTTCCACAAGACATTCCATCTATCTATGGAGACCAAACAGAGCAACAAGAAGATGAACGATTAGATTTTGAATCTAATTCTTTACAAGAGTTGCCACAATTCACAGGCCCATGGGAATCTGAATCTCTCCAGATTAGAGCTCCCACAATAGTGATGAGAAATGAAGACTCAGTGATTCCAAGAAACACTGACGTCGTGAAGAACACTAAGGTTCAGTGTCATCTCATGGTAGAGGAGCTTCTCAAAGCAAAACCTGAGCTATGGAATCATGTGAAGGATCAGGTTCCCGAACTTGATTCCAAAATGCCAAAAGCAGGCTCTAAAGAGAAAGTTCCACAGATACCTCTTGATAAAATAGGGGACATGAGTGAAGGTGAAGAAGGTAATACTTATCTTCCAATCACCTACCAAGGTTACACAACCAAAGCGATCATAGACTCAGCTGCTGGTGTTGCTATCGCAACCACCCCCTTGTGGAAGCGATGGGGCAAGCCCACATTAAGACCAAATAGAATGAAGCTTCAGATGGCAGACGGTCATTTTGAAAGACCTCTAGGATTGCTCGAAGGGATAACTCTAACCACCTGTGGTGTAGAGTTTGAGCACACATTTGCTATATGCGACTTTGAGAAAAACAATTTCTACGAAATGATCCTAGGAATTGGGGAGCCAACTCCTTGTACTTGCAGCGCTTAGGGGTCACAACAAAGGTCAATTTGAAGGATTACACCTTCAGAGACGTACCACCCCTACAGTGGAATCCTATCCATAAGGAGCAAGAAGATTCAATCTCTGT
Source organism: Ceratopteris richardii (assembly GCA_020310875.1). Taxonomy (NCBI): domain Eukaryota; kingdom Viridiplantae; phylum Streptophyta; class Polypodiopsida; order Polypodiales; family Pteridaceae; genus Ceratopteris; species Ceratopteris richardii. The sequence continues at coordinate 148,205,654 of CM035411.1, read as the reverse complement.
GCATTCTAAGAGTTCATCTGATACATCTTAGATGCATGAAGATACTCATTTGTGGATGTGCAAGGTCGCAAAGGAAGAGGAAAAACGCTTAAAGGCAAGAGAAAAAGGAACTTCTTAAGGAGATAGACCAGTTAGAGACCCAACCTATACGCCGATGATATTTCCAGATGAGGAATTTGAGCCTCATGGTTGGGCAGAAATCTTAGCTACCATGGACATTGCTGTCAATGAAGAACAATGGACACCTCATTGTGATGAGGAGGGTTATGATATTTCAGTGTTCATGTGTCAGCCCTTGCTAGAAGAAGGTGACTCTAATGACTTCATAGAAGAAGAAGATAACAATGATGATCTAGAGTCCATTGTGATGGATAGTTGCTTTATTTCAGAGGAGCACTATCTAGAAGACATAGGAGTATTTACACAAAAAGAAGAAGAACCTCTCACAAGCATCCAAACGGTAAATTCAAAGGATGGGAGTGAAGGTAGTAAAAAGAAAAAGAAAAGAAAAGTAGTGAAACAGGACGAGGAGGAACCATTGTTTGAAGTACCAGAAAATTTCAAAAAATACGAAGTTGAGGACCAAAAAATTTTGGTACGAATGCCTAAGAGAGAGGCCATTACAGGAGAAGCATATGATAACAAAGAAAAGACCAAAAAAATCGTAGTCACCATCGAAGAGAATGAAGAGAGATGTACATACATAGGAGATGACCTAAGTAAAGAAGAGGAAGCAGAGTTGGTAGCCTTGTTAAGGGAATATAGGGACGTGTTTGCATGGCACTATAGAGACTTGAAGGGAGTAGATCCGAAAATTTGTTCTCATACGATCCCCATGATAGCGGATGCCAAGCCCACCAAACATAAGCCCTACACATATAATGACACTTATGCAGCCAAAATAAAAGAAGAGATTGATAGATTGATTGAAGCTGGATTCATCTATGAAATTGAGCATACTGAATGGGTGTCCCCCATTGTAGTGGTGCCCAAGAAGAATGGAAAGTTAAGTGTGTGTATTAACCTTAAAAAAGTTAATGCCGCCACGATAAGAGATAGTTATCCGCTTCCAATCACTGAACATTTATTGGAGCGTGTTGCAGGCAAGGAAGTTTATAGCTTCCTTGATGGATTTTCAGGTTACAATCAAGTAGCCATTTCCCTAGAAGATCAACATAAAACATCTTTTGCCACAGAGTGGGGGATCTTTGCATTTCGGGTGATGCCATTTGGGCTCACCAATGCACCTGCAACCTTTCAACGGCTCATGTGCCATGTCTTCAAAGAGTTCTTGCGGAAGAGCTTAGAAGTATATGTGGATGATTTATGTGCTCAACTCTTGCAGAACAACTAAGGATGCTTGGGATACAGTTACCACATTGTACCAGGCTAGGAATGAGGCTCATGTTGCTTACCTCCAAAAACAGTTGGAGAGTGAGCATATGAAAGAAGGTGATTCTATGGACACTTTTCTAACAAAGATCAAAGATTTGAAGAGACAATTAATTTCTGCTGATGAAGTCTTGCCTGACAGTTCACTTGTGAAAACTGTTCTGAATGGTCTTTCCAATTCAAACCAGAGTTTTGCTTATACTCTTCATTTGATGATGAAAAGCAATCCAAATGCCTTATCATTTGAGGAGCTAGTCTTTGTTCTATTGCAAGAATATCAGTCTAGGCTGAACAGGTCCATTATGTGTGTTGTAGATCAAGCTTTCCTGGCTAGTCAGAAGGGCAAAGGTAAATGAAGCTCTTCTACGAGTAAGCAAAAATCTGCTAATTTTTCACAAACAAAGAAGGATGACAGAGACAAAAAGAAAACAGAAAAGCGGAAATTGTTTTGCAAGTACTTTAAAGCAAATGATCATGTCGTAAAAAATTGTTCAGAACTAGCTGCAAAAGAGGCAAAGAAAAAAGAGGCTAGAATGGTTGTTGCAGAAGCCTCTACACCGAAAACAGAGTATGCTAATCTAGTGCAGAATGAAGAATGGGTGTTTACTATTGTTTGTAGTTTTGACCCATCTTCTTCTGAACAATGTATGTTTGTAGTAGACTCAGATTTTTGGTACTTTGATAGTGGGGCAACCAAACATATTACCTTGTAGTGTAGTTTCTTCACTTCACTCGAGTCTGCCCCTACAAGTAATACTATCACATGCGCCAACAACTCCTCTTATCAGTCACGGGAGTTGGTAAGATCCTTCTGACTACTGCTGATGGTAGTCCTTTTACATTGTTAGATGCTTTATTTGTGCCAAGGATCAAGAAGAATCTGTTATCAGTTTTAGCTTTAGCCAAGATTGGCTTGGTTGTGAAATTTGTTGATGATAGATGTACAGTTCATGATTTGTCAAATGGCAATGTGATTATTGCTTTTGGCATTTTATGTCGTGGGATGTATAAGCTCATAGATATGAAAGATCTGTAAGTGATTCAACATGTGCAGATGATTCTTAGGCTATGTCAGATGCAAAGCTTTGGCATGCATGCTTTGGTCATTTGAATTTTGCTAGTTTGCTATGCTTGTAGGAATCTGAAATGGTGTCCTCTTTGCCCAAACTTGAGGCACCTGGTAAACATGTATATGAAGGCTTTATTTTAGACAAAATGTAATGTTCCTCCTTTCCAAAAGATGGCTCAGTTCGAGCTACTCAGAAATTGTGGCTTCTTCATAGTGATGTCTACGGTCCTATGCAGACACCCTCATTTGGGAACTATCTTTACTTTGTGACTTTCATCGATGATTTTTTTAGGCATGCATGGGCATATCTATTGAAAGCAAAGTCCAAAGTGTTTATGTGCTTCAAACAGTTTTTGGTTTTGACTGAAAATCTATCAACATGTAAAATGGGCACCCTCCGTTCTGATCAAGGGGTGGAATATATGTCTTCTGACTTTAATGTATTTTTGGCTGAACATGGGATAAAACATTAGTGTACAGTGCCGTATACACCTCAACATAATGGAGTTGTTGAATGGAAGAACAATTCACTCATGGAGATGGCGACGTGTATGGTCAAGAGTCACACTTTACCACATAGTTTTTGGCTTGAGGTTGTTATGTGTGCAACATATGTACTTAAGAGGTTTCCCACTAAAGCATTGCAGTCTATCACTCCATATGAGTCTTGGCATGGTCGTAAGCCATCTGTTGCTCACCTGTGTTTTTTATGTTGTTTGGCATATGCATTAGTGCTTGAACAACAACGCAAGAAATTGGATGATAAAGCTGTGAAATGTATTTTTGTTGGGTACAATTCTGAAAGCAAAGGTTATCATCTATATCATCCACAAACAAAACACATTTTGGTTAGCCATGATGTTGTTTTTGTGGAAGATTCTATTCAGCCACTATTTTCATGTACAAAGGAGACATGAATTAGCTCCAAAGACATGTATGATACTTTGCTACCTCTTTTTACATGTGGACTGTCTAGTGCTAGTCCTAATGAGGCAATTTCTCAGCCTTTACAAGTTTCATGTGATGATGCAAATCATTCTATTTCTGATGTAGATTTACATGATGCACCTGTTGATGAGAGAGCTGATATTGAGGAGGCAAAAAATATGCCAAAATGGTTGGTGCAGACTTTGCGTGACAGCAAATTAGATGCACCTCTGTCATACCATACTCGTTCATGCTCTCATCGTGCCTCTTTTGCATGAGATTGCTATGTTATGGCTGCCTCTAGTCTTTGTGATAAGAATGAGCATGTTTTGTTTGATGAAGCACAAAATTTTGAAAATCAAATGGCTACTATGCAATCAAAATATGATGCTATCATGAAAAATGGTACCTAGTCTTTATGTGACTTGCCTCGTGGCACGAAGGCCATTGGCACTAAGTGGGTATACAAGGTGACGTGTAAGCCTGATGGAACAGTTGACAGGTATAAGGCTAGGCTTGTTGCAAAGGGTTATGCGTAGGAAAGAGTTATTGATTTTGATGAGACCTTTGCACCTACTTGTCGAATGACTACCGTTCATAGCATCTATGCACTTGCAACTCATCATGGTTGGAATGTACATCAGTTGGACATTAAAATCAAGTAGTGAGAAATCAAGTATCTGATTGCATTCAATCATGCTAGAGATATTGCAACCATGTTGAACTATACTTGAAATTGAGCTTGTTATTGTGCATATGATTAGAGTCAAGAAATACTATTGGACAAAAGACCAAATATAGTACACTCAAAATTCACAAACCAACTAGAATAAACTTTCACATTAAACATGTAGGTTTATTCCCACTAAATATTGTCATATGCATTGGTAACTTCATGGTATGGAGAATATTACCCACCCAAAATTAGTACCAATCAATCATTTTCTTCTTTGCACCTTTTGGTGCCATCATCAATATCAAGAGGTGGACTAAAGGACCAGGTTGGGAATGTTCATCACAACCTTGATGCTCAAGCATTCATTTGGTATATTGCATTGAGATATTTACCTTAAACTTACATAGAAATGCCTAATGTCTCCCATAATTGCTTTTTCATGGATTTTGTTGTTGCTTCTCGTGCTCTTGTGGTAGCTGAGAATAATCTTGATGATGCTTTACTACTTTGGATTTTGGTCACCATATCTTAATACATCCTGTTTAAGCTTCTATTATAATTTTGGGTATCCATATCTACATTTTTTATGTCAATAGCCCTCGTGATCTTTGAAAATGGGATGTGGCTTTATCTTTGCTTGTGGTGTTTATAGGGATACTTGGGGACATCCTTTTTTCACCCAAAAAACCGTGTTATGTTGTTGTAATTGAGGATGACAACATATTTCTTAGAGATTATAAGAACCGTTTTTTAGTCTTCCTTCTCCCCGCCCCCCTTTCCTCTTTTATCATGATGTTCTCACATTCACTCGTAAAGCAAGAGGTTGGGAAAGAAAAGATCTTGGTTGGTAACTATTGGAAAGCGAAGATGATTCTTTAATCGTGGCAGAAAAATCCTCATGCACATTCTTTTCTTGTGTGTTATTTGATGTACTACGTAACATAGTGCATTCTTTTAGACAACTAAAGATTTCTTTACCATGCAGATAAGCAATAAGTGTACCTTTGTTGAGATTGAGAGCTACTAAGTACTCTAATAGCCAATTCTATCATAGTATCATAAATTCTACAAGGCAATGGGAATAACGTACTCATCTTATCAAGCTTCATAAATGTATTTTTTTCTCCATGAGTAAGCCTTTACATGTGACCATTAGTGGGTAAACCCTCTAAATTACTTGTTTATGAAGGTTTTGGTTGAGTCACACTATCATTTGTGGACGCTTTGCTTCCTTATGACCTTCCTTGGCTGAGCTTGATCGCCCTAACCTTGCCTAGTTTCGCTATCATCCTTCTTTAAAGGTGTTCTCCTATCATAAGTGAAGATTTTAGGATTCAACGGGGCCTTTACAAGAATGACGTGATGTATTTTGAGTGGTTCTAATGCTTTTGTGGGATCTTCACTACTACTTTTTGTCTAGGTGTAGTGCTCTTTTTCTTTGAGTTTTGTGGTGCAGAGGTCGTATGCCCTTTTACAGAGTCAAAATCAATAACGTGCACACCCACTTATGATAATCGTTGTCCTAACTTGTGTATGAGATGGCCGCATACGTCTTGAAGAGAGCTTGTGTATGTTGGAATTCGAAGATCGTCCCAATTAGGGATCACAGTGAGGTCGTTTTTTAATGAACTGCCGTGAAAATCGTACCTTGAGGTTCTCTGTCATGAATGAGAGATTGTGTGTGGTGTGTGGTGAGGGTAGAGAAAAGTCGACTCCATTATGTGGGATAGGTGTAGAGGTCATTTCATATCATGGAGGAAAATGGGTGAGGCTGTATCATTAGGAAGATGGATGAGTTGTAACAATTGGGGAAGATAGGGAGATCAAAAGGAAGGTAGAAATCGTATCACTATGGGATACGAGGATCGAATCGTATGATGACCTTGCAGCTATGAGGAAAGAGGTCGAGATCGGACAAGGGATGGAGATCATATATGTGCCTCAGGTCATGAGGTAAACCGTACTAAAGACATGGATGTAGATATCGTGTCGGTAGGTACTCATGATACTTGAAGTTGAATCGGGTTAAGAAGGTCATGGCGTGGATGGAAGTGTCGAAATGTCATATCATGTGTGTATCATAATGTGGATGAAATTGTCAGGTCAAATTTGTGTGCATGGAATCATTTGGGTCTGGGAAATAGAGATCGAAACATATGTGACGTATTGGAAGTTCAAATTGGTATGACTTATAAATGATCAAACAGAGAATGCGCATATAGGGATCAGATGAAATAGGTTGTGAGGTTGAGATCGAGTCTCAATTGAAGGAAAGGAGTTTGAGGTCCTCGATAGCACAAGGAAGAAGAACAAGCTTGCAACACAAGACAATACTGAATGTATTACCAGGTCAATCTACAAAGATGAGTGACAAGGTTATAGGCATATATACAAACGAAGGGGAAAAAACATCCTAAAGAGGGAAAAAAGTGCCCCAACAATCCTAAGTGTGCTCAAACACATCACTACTAAAATATATTAACAAATCCCCCTTGGGAGTGTTGCAATGAACAAGGAGCTGGCACTCATGTATACAGAATTGCTAATCTATGTGGAAAGAAATCAATCCACAAAAGGAAGTAAGACCGGATCTTTGCGGAAAGCTTAAAACTTCTCCCTAGGGGGGCCTTTTTGAAAAGTTCATCAACATTATCATGTGTGGGCACATAAGGCAAACTAATCTCTCTAGTAGAGAACCTCTCCTTGGCATAATGATAGTGCACCTCAACGTGCTTTGTGTGGGCATAGGACACAAGGTTCCTCACAATCGCCAATGTGCTCTGACTGCTAGTCAACATGGTGGTGGTAGAAGATTGACTGACACCCAAATCAATCAAAAGGCTTTTGAACCACACACACTCAACAGTCAATGTGAAAGCTACCCTATACTTAGCCTCGCAACTAGAAGTGGCCACAATAGGGTATTTCTTGTTCAACCAAAATATGCATGAGCTACCAAGCATGAAGCAAAAACCACTTGTGGACGCACAAGTGTCATAGCAACTAGCCCAATCTGAGTCAGAAAAACCATGCAAATTTGATGATAATGATCCCCCCTTAGAATAAAACAATCCAAGTAGTCGGGTAACACTCAAGTAGCTAAAGATGCACTTAACCACTTGCCAATGCTTGACACTTGGACAATGCATAGACTTGCTCGTCTAAGGGACAACAAACTGAGTATTAGGTTGAGCTATGCATAAGTAAATCAATCATCCAATAGCATGATGATAGAGAACAACATCAAATACATCTCCAACACCATGAAGATTCAATCATAAACCTATTTCCATGGGAGTAGCAATAGGTTTGCAATCTTCATTCAAAACATTACAATAATGTGTCAATATATTTTGTTTCACACAAAGTTATTCCCCCATCAACTTGCATAAAGTCAATGCCCAAATAATGATGCAAATGCCACAAATATGACATCTCAAAAGAGACATGCAAATCAGCCTTAAATTCAGCAATATGCTTCTCATTAGGAACAATGAGCAGGATGGTATTAACATATACAATAATGATCAGATTATCTTCACACTTAACATATAAGACACTCTCAGTTGGAATATTCTCAAACCCATGTCCTAGCAAGTAGGCATGTATCTTTTCATACCAAGCACGTGGTGCTTGCTTCAAACGATATAATGTCTTTTTCAACCTACAGACTTTGTTTTCATGCCCTTTCTGCACAAAACCATGCAGCTAAAATACATACACTTCTTCATGTAAGTCACCATTCAAAAATGTAGTTTGAATGTCCAACTGATGTACATTCCAACCATGATGAGTTCCAAGTGACAAACACTATGAACAGTGGTCATTCGGCATGTGGGACCAAAATTCTCATCAAAATCAATGCCTCTCTCTTGAGCATAATTTTTGGGAACAAGCCTCGCCTTATACGTGTCAATCGTCCTAGCAGGCTTACATTTCAGCTTGTACACCCTTTTAGTGCCAATGGCCTTTTTTCCTAGAGACAAATCACATAAATACTAAGTACCATTATTCATAATAGCATCATATTTTGATTGCATAGCAGCCAACTAGAAATAGGCTCATTCTCATCACAAAGAGTAGAGACAGCCATTGGATAGCAATCTGATGCAAATGAACCACTATGAGAGACAAAATGGGTACGATATGAAAAAGGTGCATCCAATTTGCTAATTTAAGCATACTTTTAGCCTCTTTTATGTTAGACCTCTCATCAACAAGTGCATCACATAAGTTTGCATAAAAAATGGAATGATTTGCATTATCATTTGGAACTTGTAAAGGCTGGAAATTGGCTCATTTGGACCAACACTTGATAGTCCACATGTAAAAGGAGGTAGCAAAGTATCATACACATCCTTTGGGCTAATTGATGTCACCTTGGTACATGAAACTAATGGCTGAATTGCATCTTCCACAAAAACATAATCATGTCTAACCAAAATGTGTTTAGTATGTGGATGATACAAATGATACCTTTACTTTTCGAATTGTACCCAAGAATTTCATTGCTTTATCATCCATTTTTCAGCATTGTTATTGAGTCACCAATGCATATGCTAGACAACCAAACATATTAAAATGAGCAACAAATGGTTCGCAACCATGCAAGCCTCATATGGAGTGATCTATTGCAGTGTTTTGTTTTGGTAGGACACTAATTAAGTACATATGTTGCACACATAACAGCCTCAAGTTGGAAGCTATGTGGTAAATCTTGATTTTTGACCACTTCATCATTTTCATGAGAGACATGTTCTTTCTTTCATCAACTCCATTTTTTTCAAGTGTATACTACACTATACACTGATGTTTATCCCACACTCAACCAAAAATGCATTAAAAACAAAAGATATATATCTCCCACTCGATTAGAATAATGGGTGCCCAATTTACATGCTACCAAATTTTCATCCATAAATAGGTACTATTTGTTGGAGTTTGAGGTATGCAGAAGCATGAAAAAAACACAAGGAAGAAGAAGAAGCTTGGAGCACAACACAACATTGAATGAACTACATGTGAATGTACAAGAATTAGTAACACATTAGGGTTATAGATGTACATACAAGCTAGGGGAAAACCTGCTAAAGAGAGAAAGAAGTGCCTCGACGAACACGTCACTACCAAAATATATCAACAAATCCCCCTTTGGAGTGATGCAGTGAACAAGGAGCCGACACTCATGTATAAGGAAGTGCCAAGCTATGTGGAAAGAGATCAATCCACAAGACTAAGTAAACCCAAAGCTTTGCAAAAAGCTTCAAACTTCTCCCTAAGCAAATCCTTTGTGAAAAGATCTACAATGTTATCTTGTGTGGGAACATATGCCAAACTGATATCTCCAACAAAGAACCTCACCATGACATAATGATAGTGCACCTCAATGGGCTTTGTGGAAGCATGGAACACAAGGTTCCTAGCAACTGCCAATCACTCTGATTGTGAGTGACGATGGTAGTGGCAAAAGACTAACCAACACCCAAATCAACCAATAGGCATTTGAGCCATACACACTTGTCACTCTAGCACAATGGTGAGTACCAACGTGAGGAGACAGACCTCATAAATGTCAATCCGTGGAGACTTGAGGACTGGTATGAAGACCGCGAGCAAGTGATGGCACAAGTGCGTGAGTGAAAGCACACAAGCATGCACACACATACACACACACGTGCACAAGGTAAGAGCAGAGAGTGGAACAATGGAAAGCTTCGATTACAAAAGAAATCTCTTACAAAGCTCAAAACTACAACAAGCTAACCTCAAAAATGAGCTCTCCAGCCCTTTTTATAGTTTTTGAGTGGTTTTGGCCCTGTCCAGACCTAGTGTCCGGCCTAGTTAAAAATTAGGTTCTAGGGCTTATTTGGGGCTCAAACGGAATCTAAAAATTATGAAAATTGGTAGTATGATACATCTAATACTCGTAAAGCTCAAGGACTCCTTGGCTTGAACAAAATGGAGTTGTAAAAATAGAAAATGGTATTTATAATGATTTTTAGTGATAAAAATCACTATTTTTATAGGGATTTCTTTTGAAATTTTGACATGTAATTCTTGGAGCTCCCTACTTGCTCCTTCTTCTTGTGTGTCCACTTCCTTGATGCGCTTCCATGCTTTGTCCTTGACCTTGAGCTTCAATAAATTTGGTGTCACTCTAGCACAATGGTGAGTACCAACGTGAGGAGACACACCTCATAAATGTCAATCCGTGGAGACTTGAGGACTGGTATGAAGACCGCGAGCAAGTGATGGCACAAGTGCGTGAGTGAAAGCACACAAGCATGCACACACATACACACACACGCGCACAAGGTAAGAGCATAGAGTGGAACAATGGAAAGCTTCGATTACAAAAGAAATCTCTTACAAAGCTCAAAACTACAACAAGCTAACCTCAAAAATGAGCTCTCCATCCCTTTTTATAGTTTTTGAGTGGTTTTGGCCCTGTCCAGACCTAGTGTCCGGCCTAGTTAAAAGTTAGGTTCTAGGGCTTATTTGGGGCTCAAACGGAATCTAAAAATTATGAAAATTGGTAGTATGATACATCTAATACTCCTCAAGCTCAAGGACTCCTTGGCTTGAACAAAATGGAGTTGTAAAAATAGAAAATGGTATTTACAATGATTTTTAGTGATAAAAATCACTATTTTTATAGGGATTTGTTTTGAAATTTTGACATGTGATTCTTGGAGCTCCCTACTTGCTCCTTCTTGTGTGTCCACTTCCTTGATGCGCTTCCATGCTTTGTCCTTGACCTTGAGCTTCAAGACTCCCCCCCCTCTTGAGTTTATCGTCCCTGACAGACACTTGTTGTAGTGGTTGTTCCATGTAGTGTGTGGAGAGATAGTGTCCATCATGTATCCACACGAGTGATCGATCTTCCAATTGTAGCTTGGGCAGTTGTCTAGTTCATCATTTTGTCATTGCTATCTTTGTATGGACTTCTTCCTTGTATTCCAGCTTGATGGTGTCTTTCTGAGCTTCCAAAAATTGTGAGCTACTCAAAAGAGGTTGTCAACGTTGATTGTGAGTAGCTGTCGGTGGTGGATTGCTTCCTTGCTCTTGTTGTTGTCCCCTTGATGTCCTCTCTTGCTGTTTTCACACATGGCTTCCCTAGTTTTCATGCCAAGTATGCGTGACCCATAATGACTGACAGGTAAGTGCATTAGTGCATGGGTTGGAAGAAGAATGTACCTTGTGCACGGCCTTGTAATGTAGCCCTATGCATGCATACTTGGAAAATGCATTGGAAGAATTATGGTGCAAGAAGTTGGGTCTTGAGCTAAGTGCTCAAGGGTATGCCGACAAAGAGGTTTCCTAATCGACCATGGTTATGTTGTTGTTGAAGCATATAATTCTTACCATGGTGAAAGTTCTGTCGATCGTCACTCTTCATGTTGTATGCCCATCGTGATGATTGACCACAGGCTTGTCTCTCGTGTTCATGGATGTCCGTGTTGATGGTTCTCATCAGAGATTGTTCAAGTGTGCACTCTTGTCCTGTCACTCTCTTTGTTTCTTTTTCTTTTCTTGTCTGTTTCTTTTTTTTTTTTGAATCAGACAAGAAAGGTGTTAGCATCAATAAAATATTTTACATATGTCAGATGTGTATCATGTGCCTGGGATTCTCAATTGTGTCTGTGCAGGCCATGTAAGGAGGCCCTGTATTAATGCATACTTTGGAAATGCATGACCTGAATGGTGCAAAAGACAGGGTTATGCCAAAGGCACATGGTTGTTGCTGGTCGAGGCATTTGATGTTACTTGTAGAATTGATGCAATCTTTGTTTGGAGGTGTCAACTGAATCTTGCAATGATGTAATCCTCCTTATAGGGATCCATTTGAGAATGGTATGTGGTCTTGTGGAGGTCACTTCTGGCCCTTTCATCTTTGGATGGTTGCTAAAAATTTGATATCCATCGTGGTCGGCTCCTTGATGTTGTGGAAGCTGCTAGTACTTTTGGCTTCCAAACCCATATCCTCTGTGATTGTCTTTTTATTATCGGCCAGGAGATGAATTCATCTTCTTTTGGTCTTTGCCTGTGGTTTCGACTCTTGCTTCTCCGTGGTGTTTTTGCTGAGATTTTCCTCGTGAGGGAGATCAGATGGTTTTGTGCATGTAAGAGTGCCTTGGATACCCACATTTGTAATCGCTCTTGTTGAGCTATAGTTTGATCGGTGGCAGGATGACCTATATGGGGTTTAGAAAATCGGGTGGAAGTGGTGGATGTAGGTAAAGGGAAGGATAGATGAGTAGTGGTGTGTATAATGGTTTCATCATGGGTGGATACTGGTTGTTCAGGAAGACTAGTGGGGAAGGGTTCTGAGGGCTGGATGGGAGGTGATGGTGGAGATGGTATCTGTGTATTTACATATGGTTCCTCACTGGGAGTTGGGCTGGCCATGTGAACATCTTCTGAAGTTGTGGTAGGCAGTGCGGTAGAGACTTCCATTTGAATCATTTTTCCCTGTCGTGGTCTTGTATTGATCCTTCGTTGGTCATATGGAGGGGTATTACGATAGACCATGGTCCTCATGGCCTCCCCTATTCCGCATGTTTCTGCCAAGAGATTCAATGATTCTACGAAATGCGGGTCGACATTCTCCGCTTGCAGCATCTGGTTCACTAGTGCTCTATTTGCCTCTTCTAATAACTTGTGTCTTTTTTGTACCTGCTTGATTGTCTTGTAGAGCCGTTTGAGTTGTGCCATGTAGGTAGGAGCTTCCTCTTCACTCTCCTCTGGTTCATTTCCCCGTGCTTCTTCCTGATTCTGTGTGCTTTGAGCATGAGGATGTTGTGTCTCATCTTCCCAATGTACCCTTCTTGCCTCACTCTGTGGCTGTTCTCTTTGGGATGATGATCCGGGACCGGCATTGTCAGAAAAACACTCACTATCAGATAAGTGGGCAGTCTACAAGAAGTTTTCAAAGTCAAAATTTGGATCCTCTGCTAATGTGGCCATGGATGCAAACTCAGCATTGGTGGGTAGTGGAGGGGTAGATGGAGTGGGCTGTACTATATCCTCTGATTGTGTTCCTTGGAGATGGATGGTGAAAGGGTCTACTTGGGCCTCTTCTCTAGGGGAAGCTTCTGTTGTGGCCTCACGAGGGATCAGGACCTGTGAAAGTGATCCACACATTCTTTTCGCAGGTTGAACCCCTGACTTCCGCCCCTTGAAGAATTCCAGTTGTAAGTATAGGGCCCTTGCGATCGGCACATCATAGGCAAGGCATCTATAGATAATTCTAGTAATCGCACAGCAGCCATTCAAGGTATGCTTCCTCACGCCTCGCTTGCCTGCTTCATATAACTGGTCCAAGATCCATACGGGCATTTTAATTGGCAAGCTTCCAGTCTCTGCTAGGTATAATCCATACCATATTTTCTTATGAGGTTGGGTGAAGCGGTCTTGAGCTGGAAATGCGAAGTGTTGAAGGCACATCCGCAGTGGTATGGCGATGTTGGGGGTGAGGGCACACATTTCTTTCAACTTCTTGATTTTGTTGTTCTTCATCGACTCTGGTATCAAGGGATCTCGATCGGAGGGTACATGGGTGCCATACATCTGAAGGGCTTCCCTGATTAAAGTAATATTCAATTCAAACCTCTTCATTTCTTCCTGGTTTGATAGAGAGGGCACCAGGAATGTGCCTGAATGATCTTTATCTCGTGTCGGCTTCAGTGTGGCAATCAAGTAGTAGCACCTGAGAAAATCTGGTCTAGGCAAAGCTGCACTAAAGTAATCTTGCAATCCCGCTTTCTGCCAGATATCCTGAAGAGGAGCTTCATTTTGTAATGTTTCAAATTCTCTTGAGAAGAATTGGAATGTCCACCATACTCCTCCGAATTCCAACTTGGATTCCCAGATATGATCTGCGTCTCCCAAGTCTCCTGGCATCTCATTGAACCAATGAGAATGCCCCTTTACTCTTTCTGTTAGGCCACTTGGTGGATCCGGAATGGGAATTCTTCTCACGTTCAAAAACTCTTCAGGCCTAGCTGTCGGTGGAGCCTGCACAGGCATGGTATCCCAATTGCTTTGAGTGCTAGTGCCTGCCCGAGATCTCGTGCCTGCTACTGCTGCCATGGGAATCGGGTGCTTATCTGCTAGAAGAAGAAAGGCACATTAGTGTTGCATAGGAAACAGGATGTAATGGTGTTCCCTTCACAATACTAACATGACAATCCCGAAGGTTAGTGGTTAGAGGTGAAGTGTTTGTGATAGATGTGAGTGGTGATTAGAGGTCAGTGTCATCCTAGATGCATACTTTGGTTATGCAATGGACTCAGAATGCACCTATGTCAGAGTGGATGGATTTACAAAATTGGGTCAGGGGGTTTGATACATGGTTTAAGTCTCCAAACTTTGATAGAGGATCCGTAGCTCTTAGAGCTAAAGACAGGTAGAGATTTATGAACTAGAGTGTGATGGAGTTGGGACCTTTTGGGCACCCATTTCCAGACATTCCTCGGTTTGACTGAGTGTGGGTCAGGGTGGTATTTAGGTAGAGTTCCTGCGTTGTTAGTCGAGAGGACTTGTGAGTGTTGAATTATGCCAGTACTAGAGTTGGAGCTATTTAGGCTCGTAAACAGGCCTTGGGCACCCATATGTGTCTAGCATTGGGGCTAGCCTTCATTAACCGCTTAGGGACCCAACTAGACGTGGTGCGCCTAGGAGGTTGCCTAGGGTACTCCTTCAATTTTGTCCTTGATGGTGTGGCTTGTTTTTTGGCTCCTCGAGAACCTGCTATTAGAGTTGTGGGTTTTCCATCCTTGCGTATCCAGATCTGCTTCGCGCCACGAGGTACTCCGTGTTGCACTGGTTGGCGCTCCTGCCTCTTGATCAGCGGCCTCCTTCGTGTCGAGTGATGTTCGGTCTGCCTGTTTAGAATCTTCTTTGGATCAGCTGGGAACTCCTTATTGGCTCCTGTACCTTCGGGAAGATGGACACTCCTCTACACCATAGAACTCTAGACAAGAACAGCATTGTTACCTTCATGTGGATTCCTGGAGAGACCAGGAGTTGGTGCCCTTCCTACTGGTTTGAGTGCTTGATTTTCTAATTCAAGCGTAAGATAGCTTTCGCCTGCCCAAGCCTGAAGAATTCCACTTCTTAGGTTGAGGTTGACTGCGTGATCATAGATCCAGTCTTGGCCCAAGACAAGAGGTTCGGTAAGATCCTCGTCTTCACACACTAGCACTTTTGCTGGCATGAGGACCTCTTGAATGTAGAGGGGAAGTTCCACCTCTCCCATGCAAGGGGTTTCAACACCTCCTAATCCTATCAGATATGCTTCTAGGGGTTTTACCTCCAATTGCAGCTGCTGGCAATAAGAAAGCCGAACTGCACTAGTGGCTGCACCTGAATCAATTAAAGCTCTTACGGTCCTTGTACTGTCTCCTTGTCCAACTTCTAGGGTCACAAAAGGTCATCGATCCACTATCCTATGGGTACGTTCACCTGAAGCCTCACACATGGCCATGTGATAGCCTGGAGACTCTTGAGTGTCAATCATAGGCTCTCTCCCTTGCCTCCTCAATTTCATTCGTCGGATGCGCTCTAAGGCCTCTGCTTGTGCTTCCTCTCGAATTCGTTTTTCCTCCTCTTTACGTTTCTTGGCAGTGTTGAGCCGATTTAACATCTCTTCAGTCAGGGGTTCTTGGTATAACTTGACTCTACATCCGCTTATGTAGCTAGGGAGAATATCGCCTTCCAAAGTGGCTAGTTGTACTGCCCCACTAGTTGAAATCCTATTTATGATCATAGGTCCATAGCCTCTTTTCTCTAATTTTCGTGCATGCTGCTTCAATGTGTAGACTAGGACTAGGTCTCTTGCTTTCAAGCCTTTATCCTTCACATGTGTATCAAAATATGCCTTTTGCCTCTTCTTCGCTGCATAGATTCATGCTGCAGCTCTCAATCGTGTCTCGCCTAGACGTTCAAGATCAAAGATTCGAGAGGAGAGTTCATGACCTGTCCAGTCATGCTCTTCTGCTACTTTCAATGTAGGTATCAAAAAGTCCAAGGGTAGCACCGCATTCTGACTGAACACCATCTGAAAGGGTGTGGCTTGGAGTACCGTTTTATAGGCCACTCGGTATGCCCAAACAGCATGGTGTAGCTGTTTGTCCCAATCAGAGCGTTTATTGTTCACTAATTTCGTCAGTACATTGCATAAGATCTTATTTGTACTCTCAGCCTGGCCATTAGCTTGGGGGTGATAGGGGGCAGACTTCTTATGTACTACCAAGAATTCTTGGAGCAGATTTTCAATAACTTCATTCAAGAAGTGAGTCCCTCTATCACTGACTAGCTCTATAGGTAATCCATACCTGGTGAACACATTCTCAAACAAGAACTTAGCTGTTGTTTGTGCATCATTCTTTGTTGTGGCTTTTACCTCTACCCACTTAGTTAGATAGTCAGTGGCCACAATGATATACTCAGCATGTGAACCCTTAGCTGGGGGATTAATAGGGCCTACAAAGTCTATTCCCCACTTAGAGAATGCACGTCCACCCATCATAGGTTCCAGTGGCATCTCATCTTTGCGTATAGGATACTGAGTTCTCTGACACACATCACACCGTTTCACATAGGTATGTGCATCCATGTGAAGGGTCAACCACCAGAAGCCCGCAAATAGTATTGCCTTGATCACCCGATCTGGTCCAAAGTGTCCTCTTGCTACACCTTGGTGAGCAGTTTCCAAGATCTTTAGATATTCACTCTCATGAACACAAAGTCTTAGGTAACCATCTTTTCCACGCTTGTATAGATTATCACCAATGAGTGAGTAATCTAGACTTCTTTGCCTCATCATAGTCATGTCTGGAGGGAATGTTTTTGTCTTTAGGAAGGATACTAGGGGTTCGCTCCAATCTGGCATTATGGACACTTGATAAAGAGTGGCATGTTCCACAGGGGGTTTAGTGCAGCAGATTGGGCATTCCTTGCACCACTTCTGGACATCAGCTTCCATTGTCGGCCAATGCACTCCTAGTCTCCTCAGGGTCTGTAGGGTCCATTGTTTTGAGTAGTGTTGCTCTAATGCACCTACATGTGCTAATTGCAACCACTTAGCGTACTCGTCCTCTTCCACACAACAAGCCAAGATCCCTTGATCTGTGTGCTTGTACATACTTCCTGCCATGATGTGGTACTACCTCTCTACCTTGAGTGTTTATGACTGGGTGGTTAGGTCCGTATGTCAATACTGGCACTAATGGCTTAGCCCACTGCGGCACCACTTCCAAATTAAACAAGTAAGCATCAGGTAAGTCATCTGATACTCCTTGTGGGGCCTCTCCAGATGTGAGCCTAGAGAGATGGTCTGCTCTCAAATGAGTCTTGCCTTTCCTCACTACTACCTCAAAGTCATATTCCATTAGTAAGAGAAACCATCTTACTAATCTGCCTGTATTACACGGCTTGTTTACCAGGTACAGTAGAGCTTGGTGATCATTGAAAATTTTGAACTTATTTGCAAGCAAATAGTGTCTAAACTTTTTAACCGCGTACACCATGCCTAATCCTTCTCGTTCGGTGGTTGTATAGTTCCGTTCAACAGCATTCAATTGTCTACTGGCATAGGCAATAGGGAGATCCATATTACCTTCACCCGTAGGTTGTGCAAGTACACATCCAATAGCATAATTGGAGGCATCCACATGAACATGGAATGGCTTGTTCCAATCTGGTGTGGTCAAGGTTGGTGCTGAACATAATCTTCGTTTAAGCTCCTGGAAGGAATTCTCACATTCATCAGTCCACTCAAAGTTAGTCAGAAGTCCGTACATGGGCTTTGCAATGACATCATACATGTGGATGAACCCGCGGTAGTAACCACAATGCCCCATGAAAGCCTGTACTTCCTTGACGTTCTTTGGCCTAGGTAGTTCTGCGATGGCTCTCACTTTCTCTTTGTCAGTGGATATGCCGTTCTTAGACACTATGTGTCCTAGGATTTTGCCTTGCCTGACCATGAAAACACACTTTTCTGGGTTCAAGCAGACTTGATATTCTCTGCATTTATCAAAGATCTGTCTGAGTTCAGGTATACGGGTCTGTCTAATGTTGGAATGTGCACACAGATCATCAACATAGACTTCCAAATTCCTCCTCAAAAACTCTTTAAATACGTGACACATCAATCTTTGAAAGGTAGCAGGTGCATTAGTAAGCCCGAATGGCATTACCGGAAAGGCAAATATGCCCCACTTCGTGGAAAAATCCATCTTATGTTGATCCTCTGGAGCAATGGCTACTTGATTGTAGCCCGAAAACCCATCTAGGAAGCTGTACACTTCCTTGCCTGCTACCCTTTCTAATAGATGCTCAGTGATAGGAAGCGGATAATTATCTTTGATAGTGGCTACGTTAACCTTCTTCAAGTTAATGCACACTCGTAATTTGCCGTTCTTCTTGGGCACCACTACAATGGGGGATACCCATTCAGTGTGCTCAATTTCATAGATAAACCCGGCTTCCACCAAGCGGTCTATCTCCTCTTTAATCTTGGCGGCGTAGTTGTCATTGTATGTGTAGGGCTTCTGCTTAGAGGTTCTGGCATCTGAGGTCATGGGGATTGTGTGTGAGCATATGTCTGGGTCAACACCCTTCAGATCCTTGTAGTTCCAAGCAAATACATCTCTGTATTCTCTTAGCAAGGCTATCAATTCATGCTCTTCGTCTTCCGTCAGGTCATGGCCTATGTACGTGCATCTCTCCTCTCCTTCTTCCACAGCTACCACAATTTTCTTGGTGGTTTCTTTGTTATCATAGGCCTCCCCTGATTGCGCCTCTCGTTTAGGCATTCTGATCATGACTCTCCTGTCATCTATCTCATACTTCTTAAAATTTTCCGGAACCTCAAACAAAGATTCTTCCTCTTCTGGTGTGACTTCTCTCTTCTTTCTTTTCTTTCCTTCCTCCTTCAGGGTCACATGTGTGGCTAGCCTTACATCATTTGTAAGCTCTCCATGCCTCTGGGGTTGAAATTCTACTTCATAGAAGTATTCTTCATCTGATGCAAAGGGTGGGTCCATAATGATTGACTCTAGATCGGAGTCACTTGCATCCTCAAATGCATCAGGGCTAGGTTCACACTCTTCTAACACTGCCTCTCCCATGATTGGCTCTATGGAGAAGACTGAAATGTCATAGTCATCTTCATCACAGTGAGGTGTCCATTGTTCTTCATTGATGGCTACATCCATTGTTGCTAGGATTTCTGCCCAGCCGTGGGGTTCAAATTCCTCGTCGGGAAAGACTACAAGTGCATAGGTTGGGTCTTGAATTGATCTATGTGTTTCTTTTGCACCTACCTCTCTGGCTTTTTCTCTTTTCTCTTCTTCTACTGCCACTTTGCACATCCATAAGTGGGTGTCTTCATGCATCCATGAGGATCCTGATCCTATGGAATGCACAGATTCCATATCATCTTTGGCTCTATGGATGGGATTCCATTGGATAGGAGGGACATCTCTATGAGAGTAATCTTTGAGATTCACTTTGGTCGTAACACTTAAGTGTTGCAAGTACAAGGAGTTGGTTCCCCAGTCCTGTACCACTTGCAACTGTCGCATAAATGGTCTTCCCAAGATCATTTCATATGCATGATTTTTGCTAAAATCACATATAGCAAATGTATGCTCGAACTCGACACCATATGTAGTGAGAGTTATGCCTTCTAGCAATCCCAAGGGCCTCTCAATATGGCCATCGGCCATCTGCAATTTCATTCGCGTCGGTCGGAGTGCTGGCTTGCCCCAACGCTTCCAGATGGAAGTTGTAGCAATTGCAACTCCTGCACCTGAGTCCAAAATTGCCTTGGTTGTGTATCCCTGATGGGTAACTGGGAGATAGGTATTTCCTTCTTCTCCTTCACTCATGTCTCCTATCTTATCCAATGGTATTTCAGGCACTGTTCTATGAGATCCTACCTGGGAACGCGATTTTGCTATGTCTGGCACTTGCTTGGCTACGTGTTTCCACACTTCTGGCTTAACTTTGAGTAGCTCTTCTAAAGTGAGATTGCACTACACCTTAGTGTTCTTTACTACCTCTGTATTCCTAGGTATGATTGAATCTTTGTTTCTTATCATGACTGTGGGTGCTCTCAGGCAAGTAGACTTGGTTTCCCATGGGCCTGTGAAATGTGGTGACTCTTGCAAGGAATTAGACTCAAAGTCTAACCTCTCATGAGAGGCATAAATAGAAGGGATGTCTTGTGGGAACTGATCATGTGCGTCATCCACGAGTTCAATGGGAGGAGGGGCTTCACTTTCATTAGCCCATTTGTCTTCTTGAATCTCTCGTAGGAATTCTGGAGTGAACCTATTCATAGAAGAGGAGGTGTCTGGTTCAGTGGAATTGGGCACATAAGCTTCTTGTGGGGGATGGCTTATGTTTTTGCTCGCCTCATCTCTTTCTCGATTTTTTTCTTCCTTGGCAGATCTTGCAATTATGCTCTCTAACTTCTCTTCGAGTCCATCCAAGTGCAATTGTGTCTTAACTGAGCCTGAGTGGTTGAAAAGGTGACTGGCTTCAAACATGGTCTGAGCCAATGCGACCATTTTCGCACACAGCTTGGTTCTCTCTATCTTGAGGTCAGCTCTAGGGTAGCACTTGTCATGATCCGTCACATTTGGCCCTTCTTGGATTCTGGCCTGATATGCTTTAAGCATCATATCTAGATCTTCAGGAGTGGTGTCGACTAGGACTGATCCTACTCTGGGTGGTGGGTGGGTTAAGGGTGGTGTATTGAGAGGTTGGGGAATGGAAGAAGATGGATTGGCGGTTAAAGGGAAAGGTGGTGGAGGGGTGGTGTGAGAGTGGTTTTGAGATGCGAGTTCACTTATCTTTGCTTTGGTTTCTCTCAAGCTTGCTTCAAGTTCGCTCATTTTCTGTGACCATTGTCTTTTCATTCTCTCCTGGCTATCTCTCCATGCTCTTGTCCTTTTTTTGGTTATACTCTCTGTCTCACTAACCTCAGCACTCTTTTCCTGCCCTACTCCTTGAGTTTGCTGCAAGGCTTGGGCTCTAGTGACCACATGCACTGGGGCTATGGAAGTTATACTTCCCGTAGAGTCTACCACTAACCCAATGACGTTGATAGGAGTGATTTTAGGCATGTTATTAGGGTTCTTTGGGCAATCTCGTAGGAGATGCTCTTTTCCGCAGTCTTGACAGAAACCCTGAATTGTCACTGGTTGGGGTTGTGTAGAGGTAGGCAATGGACAATCACGTATAAGGTGATCTCCCTGACATCTGAAGCATGGTCCTCTAGGAAATGGGGGTCGTACCTGCCTAGGTTGAGGTCTAGAGTTGGGGTTTGTGTACATGACATTAGCATACTCAGGCTCCCCACTATTTTCACTTGGGTCCTCATAATAGTATGACTCGTTATGCTCGGGTGACTGCATGTAGTAAGCCTGTGGGCTATCAATATGTGTGGAGTCAAAACTATGGTCACTTGGATCACTGTCTGATAGCAATGGGGTGACTGGGACTATGGCTCTGTTTGGATTTTCTTCAGCAGATGCATATTTCACTGGGATCACATTGGTTGGAGCAGGGGTTTGCTGCACTAGGACTGGTTGAGGTCTCTGCTGCCCTTGATAAGGTGGCTGATAAGTTTGCTGTGGTCTGTTGTATTGTTGTGGTGGGTACTGATTCTGGTATCTACCCTGTTGTGGATATGGCTGAGGGTAATTTTGCCTAACAGTTTGTTTGTTATATGGGCAGTCAGTCCTGTGCAGTGTGGTTGGTGTACCTTCGCTCTATGGTGCAGTACTGGCTACTAGGATTCACCTGGGGTTGGGCCATAATGGGACATACATTTGCCATATGGTCACCTCCACAAGTGTAGCACCGCTTAACTGGGGCAAATCTTGGAATTTGTTTGCTAGAGACACCTAGTTTTTGAGCTACCTTCTCTGCAAGTTCCTCAATGGATGTGGACTGACCAGATGTGAGACTACTAGAGCTATCCGAATCCTTATAGATTTTTGATAGCTCTAACTCCTCGCCTAGATTATGAACAAAGCCACTTGCTTGGCTGGTGTGGGTAACTCAGGCATCGGGCACCTCTCTAGGTATTGCCTAAACCGTCTTCCTGCTAGTCTGACCGTCTCTTGAGGTGTTTGCTTGAAGCTATGAATTAGTGAGGAAGTGTTGTGCCTTATACCACTCTTGGAAAACTCAATGATAAATGCTTCTAGGAGCTGGTCTATGTTTCTGAAATGCCTCTCGTTCAGTGGTTGAAACCACGTAAGGGTAGTGTTCCTAAGGGTTGGACCAAAAGCATTATATTGTGTGAATAGATCCTCTACTTGTTCAGCTTTCAAGACTTGCCTAAATTCTGCCACATGGTCATAAGGGTCTCCAGTGCCATCGAAGTAATTCTTCATGGAATTCACCAGTTGAGTTGGCCTCAGAGTCCTAGTGTGTTCTCTCGGCCTTGGCAAAGGAAAATCATCAGCATTTCTTTGGTTCCTTGGGTCTCTAAATCTCTCGGTTTCTTCTCTATCCGTCCCCGTTCTCCTTCTTTCTCTTCCCTGGGGGTTGGCAAAGCTTACTTCAGGTCTATCTCTACTTCTATCTCCTTGAGCTCCATGAGCCTGGGAGGTCCCGACTCCTTGGTGACCATAGGACACATTAGACCGTGGTTGGGGAAAAACAAATTCACCCTTCCATGTGTAGGCATGTCTGCCATGCTCGGTGACCATGAAGATTCTCTCCGATGTATTGTCTAGGTATGTTACTTTGCCTGGGCTGTCAGGGTCTTTAAACTCATAGATTGTGAGAGCACTCACTTCTTGAGGGTGAGCAGGTTTATATTTCCAAAAGGCCTCATCGGTTTCTCAGTTTAAAAGCAAATCTATGCTTTTATTATCCTGTGGAATCCACTCTGGAGTCATGATTCTGGTCAAGACAGATTTACCACGGGGAGTTCTTGGCTCTCTCTCTAAATTCCCTTGCTCTATATCACCCATGTCGATCTCCGCAATCACATTTCCAAACTCATCAGCTCTATCAGGAAGAGTGGTGACTACATATATAGTCCCCTCTTTATCTAGGTATGCTCCATTCTCAAACTTGACTACCGAGTGTTCTAGTCCATGGGTTTGATCGGGGTTCTTAATCTGGACCACAGATCTTCTCAGTCCGTCTTCGTAGATGCGAGCACCTAGACGATTAGTCCTGATGTATTCCAATTGAGTCTTGTAAGGTCCCTCTGGCTTTTCTAGATAAGCCACCCCTGAACTACCTACTGGTCTCTCCATGTGATAGGACATTTCAGAATCACTTGTTTCTGATCGTGGAGTGTATGGGTAATCACTCAACTGCTGGGCCCAAGACCTAGCAGTGTGATTGACACTAGCTTCAGAAGATCTGAGGCTTTGTCTGTCTCGGCCTAAGTGTCTGCCTGACCTAAGGTTCATATGCCTGGTTTATCTACCCCCTTTGGTCCTAAGTACACTCTTGTTGCAGGTTATTTTGCACCAATCACTTTGTTCTTTTTTGTTGATTATTATGTTTATGAACTTGTCTGATATCTCGGCGTCCGAAATACTTAAGTGAATTTCGCACTTGATAATTGATCGATTCAAGTTTACTTTTTTTCCTTAGGGTTTTCGCACTTAAGTCCTAATTAATGCTTGCACTTGGTTGATTAGTTCTCTTAGACTTATTTTGTGCCTGACGCTGACCTAATTAATTACCACACCTAAGTCGTACTTAGCCTAGGCTAGGAATTGACAAAGGAGGGTTGAGAGAACTCCCAACCTCAATACTTTGGTTGCTCAGACTTCTACACCAGCCCAGGAAGCCTTCTCCCAAGCTTGGTACTCACCCTTGCTAGCCTGCCTTGGAATACCTTGAGTGCACGCAATGTTCCTGCAAAATTTCACAAGTTAATATAGCTCATTTACCACAATGAATTGAAAGACACACATCAGCAATTATGGACCCCCCTTGGAGTAACTCACTGATCCCCCAAAATCTTATGACCACCTAGTTCCACCTAATGGTCAACTTAAAAATACATGTTCTAAAACTCCGCGTATGATTCTTACAAAAACCAGTCAAGGTCCACGTAGAATTCTCAACAAGCTTTCCAACGAGACCAAAATCTCATCAATCAGAGTTCGTATGGTGAAGTTATGACCAATCAGGCACTTAGGGGTCAAAACAGGCTCTCAGGGTTCAGGAGATCCCTCTCTGGTTTCTAGGTCTTTTGCCCACTCCTAAGGCTCTAATGTTATCCCAATGTGTCTAAAATTAAGCCCAAATATACCTCAATTCACTCAAAAATTCACTTTAAAATTTTCATGCGTTAAGGCCGTGTATCGCGATAGGTCGGGTCGGTGTGTCGCGATAGGTGGAAGTGTCACGATAGGTCGAGGTGTCGCGATAGGTCGGGGTGTCGCGATACTTGGGAGTGTCGCGATACTTGGGAGTGTCGCGATAGGTCGAGGTGTCGCGATACTTGGGAGTGTCGCGATAGGTCGAGGTGTCGCGATAGGTCGGGGTGTCGCGATACTTGGGAGTGTCGCGATAGGTCGAGGTGTCGCGATAGGTCGGGGTGTCGCGATAGGTCGGGGTGTCGCGATACTTGGGAGTGTCACGATACTCCGAGGTTTCGCGATAGGTCGGGTCGGTGTGTCGCGATACTTCGAGGTGTCGCGATAAGTCGTGGGTATCGCGATAGGTCGGGGTGTCGCGATAGGTCGGGGTGTCGCGATACTTGGGAGTGTCGCGATACTTGGGAGTGTCGCGATACTCTGAGGTGTCGCGATAGGTCGGGTCAGTGTGTCGCGATACTTCGAGGTGTCGCGATAAGTCGTGGGTATCGCGATACTTCGAGGTGTTGCGATAGGTCGGGTTATGGTGAATTTTGTTGTTCTGTCTAGTGATCCTAGGAGCTCTAGGCCTGCGCAGTGTCGTGGTGCACTCAGAATCGTGATCGGGTGAAGTTTTTGGAGTGTCGCGATAGCTCGAGCTCGACGCCTCGGGGCTTGCGCAGAAAAAATCCGTACCTGCTGAGCTTGCTGGAGATGATGATGGAGCTGCAACCTGCAAGAAACATGCAAAAAAACACACACAAGCGAGAACACACACTCGCTCTCTCTCAAACTCGCACAAAGCAAATGAGGAAATGGTTTGGAAATGAGAATATAAGGTGGAGAAGGAGATGAAGGTGGAGATGGAGATGGAGAAAAATCAGAAATTTACCTACTACTTACCATTCCAACGCGTCCTCTCTACGTCTTACCATCACACGCTCGTCCTCAAAGCTTGAATCCCCGGCAACGGCGCCAAAATTTGGTGTAGCTCAGTGATGAGTAGCACCTCCTTTAATGTCAATCCGGGAAGACATGAGGATGGTATAAAGACCTCGAGCAAGTGAAGGCACAAATGTGTGAGTGCGAAGCACACTAACATGCACACACATACACACACACACGCACACACAACAAGAACAAAGAGAGTAAGACAATGGAATCACTTCTATTGCAACAAAGTTCTCATACAAGCTCAAAACTACAAGAAGCTCCCCAAAAAATGAGCTCTCTAGCTCTATTTATAGTTTTTGACTAGCTTTGGCCCTGTCCAGACCTAGTGTCCGGCCTAGTTAAAAATTAGGTTCCAGGGCTTATTTGAGGACTCAAACGAGATTTAAAAATTATGAAAATTGGCAGGCAACTACTTCTAAGGCTCCCCAAGCTCGAGGACTCCTCGGCTTGTACAAAATGGAGCTAAAAAAAGGTGAAACAATATTTACAAGGGTTTTTAGTGATGAGAATCACTTTTAACATGGTGTAAGGTTTGGAAAAATTTAATGGGTTGCCTTAGTGCTAGATTTGCATGTATGCTCGTACTTGCTTCATCTGCCAACACTAACTGCACTAGTTGCTGCAGCTGAATCAATCAATGCTCGCACAGTCCTTGCATGCTTTCCTTGTCCTACCGCTATGGTCACAAATGGACGTCGATCAATTATTTGAGAAGCAATTGCACTTGATGTTTGACACATGGCCATGTGGTATCTTGGGGCCTCTTGATCGAATTCTAGGCCTAGGCGTCTTAACTTATTTCTCCTAATGCGTTCTCTAGCCTCTGCCTGTGCTTCTTCTCTAACCCTTAACTCTTCCTCTTTTGTAGGATATCACCTTCTAGTGTGGACAATTGAACTGCACCGCTAGTGGAAATTCTATTAATGATCATGGGTCCATATCCTCTTTTTTCCAATTTACGGGCATGTTGCTTTAATGTATAAACCAACACTAGGTCTCCCTCTTTCAAGCCTTTATCTTTGATGTGTGCATCGAAGTACGCCTTTTGCCGTTTCTTTGCAGCATAGATGCCTGCCACTGCTCGTAGCCTTGTCTCACCTAAGTGTTCTAAATCAAAGATCCTCGAGGATAACTCGTGTCCATTCTAGTCATGCTCTTGTGCTACTTTTAAAGTTGGAATTAGGAAGTCCAACGGTAGCACAACATTTTATCCGAAGACCATCTGAAATGGGGTGGCATTGAGTACCGTTTTATAGGCAACTCGGTAGGCCCAAACAGCATGATGAAGTTGTTTGTCCCAATCAGAGCGTTTGTTATTTACTAGTTTTGTCAATACATTACATAGGATCTTGTTTGTGTTCTCAGCTTGCCCGTTAGCTTGTGGATGATAGGGGGCAGACTTCTTATGTATCACCAAGAATTCTTGGAGAAGATTTTTGATTACTTGATTCAAGAAGTGTGTGCCTCTATCACTTACTAACTCTATTGGTAATCTGTATCTCGTGAACACATTCTCAAATAAGAACTTTGTCGTTGTTTGAGCATCATTCTTCGTTGTGGCTTTGACTTCTACCCACTTTGTAAGGTAGTCCGTGGCTACAATAATGTATTCTGCATGGGAGTTTCTAGCTGGGGGGTTAATAGGACCTACAAAGTCTATGCCCCGCTTCGAGAATGCACGTCCTCCCATCATTGGCCTCAAAGGCATCTCATCTTTTCTAATTGGGTACTGGGCACGTTGGCATGTGTCACATTTCTTCACATAGGTATGTACATCCATATGAAGAGTGGGCCACCAAAGTCCTGAGAAAAGGATAGTCTTAATTACTCGATCAGGACCAAAATGTCCGCCTGTGACACTGCTATGGGCAGTTTCTAAGACTTTCAAGTAGTCTGATTCGTGAATGCACAATCTTAAGTAACCATCTTTTCCTCTCCTATATAGGTTGTCTCCTACAAAGGCGTAGTCTTTAGCCTCTTGCTCCATGCTTCGTTTCCTTGCTAGACTAGCCTCCTTGGGTAAGGTTCCCGATCTCATGAATTCTACCAATGGAGCACTCCAGTCTGGAATTAATGACACGTGATAAAGGGTGGTATGCTCCACGGGGGGTCTCTCTTTGCACATTGGACAATTCTTAATCCACTCATGAATTTCTTTGTCCACACTAGGCCAATACACTCCTAAGCGTTTCAGATTCTGCAATGTTCGTTGCTTAGAATAGTGATTCCCTAGAAATCCTTCATGGGCTTGTTGCAATCAACTACTATGTTCATCGTCCTCGACACAACAAGCTAGAACACCTTCCGTATCTTGTTTATACATGCTTCCTGCCAATATTTGATATTTTTGTGATTTTACAGTTTCATTTTTTTTTGTTTTTACATTCCTATTTGCGGGTCCGAAGGTTAGAACTAGTACCAACTTATTTGCCCATTTAAGAACGACTTCTAGATTGAACAGATAAGCGTCGGGCAATTCATCTGACACTCCTTGCAGTGACTCGCCTGAGGTGATGCGAGAAACATGATCCGCTCTGAGATGGGTCTTACCTTTCCTAACAACCACTTCAAAGTCATATTCCATCAGTAAGAGGAACCATCTTACTAAGGGTCCTGTATTGCAAGGTTTATTGACCAAGTATAGTAAAGCTTGATGATCAGTGAAAAATTTGAACTTGTTGGCCAATAGATAGTGTCTAAGCTTCTTCACAGCATATACCATGCCTAAACCTTCTCTTTCGGTTGTGGTGTAGTTTTGTTCAACAGCATTCAATTGCCTCCTAGCATATGCTATAGGCAAATCTAAATTCCCTTCACCAGTTGGTTGTGACAACACACATCCTATTGCATAATTGGATGCATCCACGTGTACATGGAATGGCTTATTCCAATCAGGAGTGGTCAGTATTGGTGCTGTGCACAAGCGTCTCTTCAGTTCATTGAAGGATTTTTCGCATTCATCGTTCCACTCAAAATTTGTCAACAAGGCATAAAGAGGTTTAGCTATGATTGCATACATGTGAATGAACCGATGGTAATATCCACAATGGCCCATGAAGGCTTGTACCTCTTTAACATTCCTTGGCCTCGGCAACTCCGCTATGGCTTTTACCTTGTCCTCATCTGTTGATATTCCGTTCTTAGAGACAATGTGACCTAAGATTTTACCTTGACGTACCTTATAATGTTCATGATTCTTACCAAGGAAAGAATCAACAATGTGGCAAGAGCAAGAACAAGGAAAAGAATGGTCAATGGAATAAGAGCAGAAGTAAATCAAGGAAGAGAAATATTGAATGCCATTATTGTCATAAAAAGGCACACATGAAGAAAGATTGCTATGTGTTGAAGAATGCTAAAGGTAAAGGACAGAACTACCTGCATCACCTACTTTGATTATGAAGATTGAAGAAATCAATGCTATTTTTGATGATGCTGATGTGTTGACACTTGACAATATTGTGCCTATTGAGGCTTTTATAACTGATTCCCTTTCCCACACATGGTTACTAGATTTTGGTGCCTCTTTCCATGTAATACCACATAGAGAATGATTCTCTACTTATGCAAAAAATTCTAATAGTATGGTAAGGCTTGGTGATTCTTACTAGTGTCACATTGTTGGGATTGGAGATGTGATTATTGAGTTCATTGATGGCTCAAAATGTAATATCATGATGTATGTCATGTACCTCTATCAGTTTGATGTTAGTTGGTCAACTTGATGACCTTGTTTACAAGGTGGTCTTCTATGCTCAATCCTTTTGCATATCAAAGGGCAATATGGTTATTTTAAAAGGAAGCAAAGCTATCTCACTTTATCCTTTATTTGTATCACTAAAAGAACACTTGTTAGCTATTATTGAAAAACCTATGTCTTGTATTTGGCATGGCTGTTTGGGCCATATATCTCATAGTGGAATGGAAAATCTTTCTCATTCTGGCTACTTACCTATGTTATCCTTCTCTAGTTTTTCATTTTGTGAGCATTATTAATATGGAAAGAAAACTAGGAATGTGCATAAGACACATTCATACAAACATGTGTGGTCCTATGCCCATAAGGTCATGATGTGGTTCTCTTTACTTTGTCAGTTTCATAGATGATGCTACTAGAAAAGTTTGGGTACATCCTATCAAATTGAAGGAAGAGGTATTCCCTACTTTTAGAAAATGGCTTGCTTCAGTTGAGATTGAAAAAGGAATTAAGCTTAAGGCTTTATGTTCAGATAATGGGGATGAGTATATCTCATATGAATTCAACCTTTTTTGTCATTCTAGAGGAATTTGTAGAGATTTTACAACTCCTTATACCCCGTTACAAAATAGTGTAACTAAAAGGATGAATATAAATATTCACGATAGAGTATTTTCTATGTTGCATCATGCAATCTTTCATAAGCCTTTTGGGTAGAAGCAATATTGATTGCAATTCATGTGATTAACCTTTCATATAGTACTGCCAAAGGTTTGAAAGTGGCACAAGATTTATGGACAGGGAAGCCACCGTATTATGATCATCTTTGGGTTTTTGGCTGTGAAGCATATGTTCATATACCCAAAAATCTTAGATAAAAACTCGAGCATAAGTCAAAGAAATGCATTTTTCTTGGATATGGTTGAGATGTCCAATTCGAATATCACTTATGGGATCCTAAAAGACAATATGTGATTAGAAGTAGTGATGTTAGTTTCAATGAGTCTAGGATGCATAAACAACCCATTATGGAGTTTGATGTGAGTTGACAATATGTTGATTTATGGGAAGTCCTCTTATGGCTCATCAATTCTCAAAAATAATTTGAGTGAGACATTTGATATGAAGGATTTGGGAGATGTCAAACATATTCTTGGCATGTGCACTACAAGTGATAGGAGTAAAAGATGCATATACTTGTCTCAAAGTGAGTACACATCCAAAGTACTTCACAATTCAATATACAAGGTGGGAAGGCATTAAATACAACTTTTACCCACATATGTGAAATCGAACAAGGATGATTGCCCCAAATCAGACAAAAGGCATTCATAATCAAAATTCCTTATCAGTTTGTTGTTGGTAATCTCATGTATGCTATGGTAGCTATGAGACTAGGCATTGCATTTGTAATGGGAGTTGTGAGCAGATATATGTCTAATCCTAGCAAGAAGCATAGTGGTCAAGATGATTTTGAGATATTTGAGTGGCACTAAGGACAAGTTTCTATGCTTGGGTAGAGGGAAGGCATCCATTATTGGTTACATAGATTCTGATTATGCTAGTTCTGTAAACAATTGAAAGTCTACATTAGGGTACATTTTTCATTTTGTTGGAGTCTGGATTGTCCCATTGTCACTTCAAAGGGGATCATTCCGATTTCGGATAGTCACAATACATGGAGCATGCTCTCTTTGTACATGACTTTCCATATCATGGCAAAGTTTTGGAGCTTGAGGACTTAGAGATATAGTCTAAGTTTCCATCTCAGATGGATACGACTCTCATCATACCATCGAAGGTATTCATTTACCCCCATCTTCAGTTGGGCTTTACTCCAGGATCAGTGACTCTTCATTCTCCGCTCATCTCTACGAGAGTCCACTTACCTCATCTACAACAACATTTTGAGCATATAGTGTTCCAATCATGGAGTCCCCTATCTCTCCATTCATACTCCTTCATATACTTGAATAAAATACATCACTCAGCTGGATCCTTTTCCGAGCCATCTTCTCGGTTTAGAGGGGGCTTTCATGGTCCTATTGACACATATAAGGACTTTGTACATTCCATGGAGGACTACAACATACATATCTACTACTATGTGATTATGGTTTCATGCTTCTTGTTTTATGTTTCATTCTTGCACTACCTACTTATTGGTGATACACATCTCATGGCGGATATTGTCAAAGCTTTAGAGGTTCCCACATACCACATGGAGTCATCCTATCTCTCTTGAATGGAGGCGATCTTGTCTAGTGACATCTTGTTCCGTTCCTATACCTCATTGGTGGCATACCTATGGAGCATCCACTTGATCCATATGGTGGACATCTTATGGAGTACTTGGAAACCACACATGGTTGATCCCACTTGGAGGCTATGGATTTCCACATGAATACTTCCTTTTTTGTTGCTCATGTTGTCGCTGCTACATCTTGCTGGACATTTCTCTCATACCCTGGTAGCCTCCATACTCTACAAAATGGAGTTGTAGAGGAGGTGTTGAGAATATGAGAGTCCATCTCCCTTTTGTATCTAGGAGATTCTCCATTTTCAATTCATTTCCATTCCATTTCAATTTTATATTATATCTCTTTGTATTTGGGCACCTTGCCATTTGCTTCTACCTGTGTATTCATTCTCCTTCAAGGGGAATTATCCAACATATAATGTACTTTCAAGAGCCCACTCAAACTCTATATAAGGAGTACCTCTCCCCCCATTTGTACTTGGTTAAAAGCTTGAGGATCCTACTCCATACTCTTGGAAAGCTCACTCTAATCCATGTGAGTTTTCCCATTTCATGGTCTACTCACTTTTGACTCTCACACTCTTTCATTTTGTGAGTACTGTCTTCTTTTCATTTTGCTTCTATGCATGTAATTTCTACAAATAGTGGATCTAAATTGCCACTAAGATTGCTCCATGAATCCAAAGTGGAAATGGTCTTGATGTTGTTGCATCTCACACAATTAGATTATCAATTCAGTGAGCTATCTCGTGAGACCCAAATGTGGGTGGAACCTATGCATATGCAATGGAGCTTCAAATTCAAGCATGGCACAAATCCATGCATAAGTTCAAAGGAAAGCACTCACCAAGAAAGCATATTCAACTTTAGTCAACACACCTAGACATGCAAACCACACATGAAGAAGGTCACAAGAGATGAACAAGGAAAAAGAAGTAAATCCATCAGACTCAAAGAATGAAATATTTGAGAATCCTTGGTACCAAAATCATAGTATGGTTTGATTGGGCTTCTAATAGCTTCTTGGCCACCAAATTTTTCCTTATACTCATAGTGTGAGAGTTTCTTCTTGGTATTACATAAGAGACTATGCGGCATTTATTGATATGCTCAAATTGGAGAAACTCTAGATCATTTGAAGCACATGAGGGACTTTTCTTTGCTTTGAGGGCTACTTGGATCCTTGAAAGATAAGTCACTATTGCACCATTACTCTTTGGGTTGATATAACATAAGGTTAAGTCATAAATGATCTTCTATACATCAATCCCCATAATCCATAAGATCACTAGGGGGTGTGGTTTGGGCTTGTTCTAGGGATTCATCTATACATTTATCAACAGAATCCTTAGAAATACAATTGGAAAATGGATCTTTTATAAATAGAACATTATTATCCATAAGATGCAAAGTACCTTCCATAGGAGATTTACAAAGTAATTTCTCATCTCCACATTGATGCTCAAAGTGTGGATCCTCGTTTCTCACGGGTTCATGAGAGAACTCCAAGTTGGAAGGAAGGGAGGGCCTTTCCACATCTTCCAAGCACTTAATCAAACCATAGTGAGATGAACCATTTTCATTTAATGCATCATGAGAACCATTGTGGATTTTGTTCAGCAATTTTCTTGCATTGGAGCATTTATAAGGGTGATAAGGACAATCAATAATTAAATGTGCATGAACAAAATCATCACAATGAGGACGTACATTAGGATTTGCTCATGAATCATGTGTAGGAGGGATTCTAACTAGGCATAAGTCAATGCTCTTTCTTCTTCCTATATCTTGTGAACCATTTGGAACCTAGCATGCCACCTTCATCCATGCAATCAAAAACATAAAAAATCTCCACAAATACATTACTTATAACCACTTGTGTTTCTATCATGCCTATGCAATTTAAGGAATATACATTGGGAGGTAAAATGATCTCAGTTATGGAAGATACCCATGTCAATGCTCACAAAATTACATTCACGTTTTTTATTATTAAAAACATGCAAAAGCCTATAATTATTTCCCAATTGTGCATCCACAAACACGAAGTATTTTGATGATGATGCACATTGTTGAACTCTCCTTCTAGATATTTCCACAATGATATCCTCAGAGCAGAAAATTGAGCTCCAAGAACTGCACACAATAGTCCACACAAACGCTATAGAGTATGCAAAAAAACACAATACATAGGGAGCACAAAGATAAATTTTGTAGGTGTTACAAATGCGATCAAACTTAGAGTCTGTGGTTGACCAAGCCACTATATGTTTTATTAAAAAAACATATACAAAAGTGTCTAACGACCATTTGACCTTTCACATGGACATTAATGATAAAAATCTCCCACCAAAGGCCAATATGGCTAATGTGTCTATGGGAGAAAACTAAAGAATGATAAAGAATACCTGAGCGTGAGTATACAAACTATACGTTGCACCTGATGGGCATGTTACATAGTATACAAGTAACTATGTAAGATCATGAATCAAGTAACCCCCATCAAGTGTAATCACATAATTATAGACGATTCTCCTCAACTTCCATCTTCTTCTCAAGATGACTATATTGCCATTACATAGTGAAAATTTAGCTCTTTGCTAGCAACTCAAGAATTCTATGAACCCTAATTATTTTCTTTTCCGCTTTATTGTTCATTTTATGCAAACTTCTATGGAGATCCTACAATTACAACCCTAGAAGTTGTTGTGTATACATGAAGGCCACAAGATTATACCTTCCTTTGCCAAGTTTTGCAAAATCCTTGTGTGAAGATCATGATCCAAAAAATCCATTTATTTTTGTATAAGAACCCTAAACAAAACTTATTTCCACATGACTGAAGAAAAATTTAGTAGGGTTAGTGGGGAAAATCAACATAATTAACTAGAAACTTGCAAAAAACAACTACTAATCTACTCATAACTTGAAGAATCACCACAAATGGTAGACCAATCACCCAAAAGGGGACTCTTACCCCACCAAAATTGGATTCAAAAGGTTGTGCCCAATCTTTCAAACTATCATTGCTTGCAAGAGCACAACAAAAATAAAAAACAAGATAAAGTCAACGAAGTCTCAAAATCATTCATGTAAGAAAAAAGAGAACATCCCCAACAATGGCATCAAAATGTGTTGATGTTGTAGCATCACACACACTTAAATTATCAATCCAATGAGCTTTCTCATGAGACCAAAATGTGGGAAAAACCTATGCATGCACAATCTAGCATCAAGTTCAAGCATGGCATGAATCCGCATGCAAGCTTAAAGAAAAGCACTCACCAAGCACACTCAACTTTAATCAACACATGTAGATATGCAAGCCACACATGAAGATGCTCACAACTTAAGATGAAAAAAAAAAAGAAAATACATGAAGCTCGAAAGACACAAGCATATACTCTCAAACGAGCAACATCTTATTATGATTCAAGAATGGAACTCTCCACAATGAGTAGTGACCTCCCTAGATACAATTGCCACTTGTTGAGTGCTTAAAAGTAAAAAAGTGAGAGTTCTAAGCTAATTTAGAGTAGAAGAAAATGAATCATTATACGAATGATGATAAAAAAGAATAGGATCATGTTGTTCTTCCAACATATGGGATGCATATAGCTGTTCTATCTAAAGACATGGTCAATATATAATCAAAAGATAGCCTTCCATATGAAGAACCATAGTCAAATGGATAAGATATTGAACGTATGATTTTCACTAAAGAAGCAAACCCTTGTATCAATATTAACCCCACATAAAAGAGCTAAGATAAATGTGGACTATAGTGTATGTGTATATACATACATACACACACACACACACACACACACACACACACACATATATATATATATATATATATATATATATATATATATATATATATATATATATATATATATATATATATATATATATATATATATATATATATATATATATATATATATATATATATGTGTGTGTGTGTGTGTGTGTGTGTGTGTGTGTGTGTGTGCGCATGTACATATGTATGTGTAAATTATTGATATGGTGGAAGGTTCTTTACTAAGTTGCAAGAAAGGCCATTAACATATTGGATACTTCATCAAGATAGCCATAAAGAGAAGAATAGAGCAAGGGCGACTAAGAGATATATGATCACAAAAAAAATAAGATGAAAAATGAGGCATGAGAAATTTTTTTCACAATGCCAAGAGTTTGATTCATACTATGTGATTAACACAATAGTAGACTTTAGAATGATTAACTAGGAAAGGGTTTTTATAGACCCACTAACAAAAAGTTAATTGGCTTCTAGTGATGTATATAAACTTAATTATCAATTCAAGTATGTTAACCTTACTCAAGTGTATAAAGACTTACCATCACAAAGTTGTGGAGCTCAAATACAAGCACTTGGAAGAAGATCATCCCCAAACACATGCATAAACAATGAAAAACACACATCAAATTGTTGGGGGATTCTTGTGCAAAAAGGGACTTGAGTGTTTGTAAGAGAATGGGGAGTGAGAATAAGAGAATTAATGACACCGAGAACTTCTACTCAATTAAGAATAGAAGAATACAAGCTATTCATAAGCCAAATGCTCTGCACAATATGCCAAAGTCTAAATATTACACAAGCCACAAGATTACAAAGTACTCAGAATCTGCCGCTGACCTCTACACCAGACCTCCACCTTCTCCAAGCTTGCACTTGTGCACACCTTGCACCAAGCTTCCAATAAGGGGGAGGGATGGACACCTTCTGTCGACATGCACCTTCAATGGGACTTTGAAACTCTTGATATTCCTTGCTTCACCTTCTTTGCATACAATCTAAGTCACTCTTCTTGCACCTTGCAATGGCTCTCTGTATCGTGCACACTCTCCCTCAATGTGTCCACTTCTCTCACTTCTCTAGACTATCTCACAATAGCTTAGTCTAACCAAGAAGAATGCTTCCTTGAGTTAGGTGTCGGTTTTGGTACGTGCCTAATTGATAGAGTATCTTGGCTCTCACTTTCATGTTCCAAGATTGTCTCACAATGTGTGCACAGTAGCCAACAAATCCTTGTTTTGTCTTGTAGTGACTTTAGGACAATAGCAAAATTTTAAATGTGGGGCCATACTTCCACTGGACCTCCTCTTCACATGACCACACATTTTCCTTTTCCTATATAATGTGTGCTTATGACGTTTCACACTTTTTTACTCTACTTTCCATAGCAGGCATGTTTCTCTCTTTCACATCATTTTAGACACTTCGCGTCACTTTTCATAGCAGACCATGGAGAACCTCAACCCAAACACTCTCACTGAGTTTTCAACCAGTCGAAATCATTGTGATAAGTTCCATATCAACATTACAGTTAGTCATGAGTACACAACGACAAAAAAGTTATTCCGAAGAACTCTTCAATCTTCTGAAGTGGATGGATTGTGGAAAGAAGGAAAAAAACATATCGCCATATGGGCAGATGGATCTGTTTATCCAATTGATCCACAAACTGGAAAGTATCCCCCTTTTCATGATCTTCATGATCTGATTAGATTTGTAGGAGATGGTGAGGATGGTTTACGAGGCTATTGTTCAAGGCTCTGGGAGATTTCAAGGAACTATGTAGAATACATAAACTATTTACAGAACACACTATATCAGAGGGATTTACATACGAGGGAGTTAGAATACAAATTATCCACTTTTCTTCTCAGTTAGAATCTTTCAAAAAAATGAAAGAAACTCCCGTAGGTTTGAGAATGCGGTCAAAACGAGTAACACCTTTTCTAGATTTGACTGAAAAATCTAGCCAAAAGAAGAAAAAAATGAAAATTGTAAGAGATCATGTGACAAATGTGTTAGGTTTCAATATGTTGAACAATTTTGAGCGCGTACATTTCTATAATGAAATTATGAGTCAAAATGATGTTTTAAGACTATTGAAACTGAAAGAAAATACATGCTTGAAATGCTTTGTTTTCCAAAAACTCATGACAGACATGAATATGCTTTTAGAACCATCTCAAATTCAGGAGATTTGTGATGGTGTTGGAGTGAATAGGAAAGGTTATAGAGCAATTTCAAAAGTTTGGTGTGAATTTTTAAAATTTAACAAAGTTAAAAGCTTTGGATTGCCTAGACCCTATCATATAGGAAGTTTCGGCTCTGTTTGAATAAAAAGATCACATCATTATTTGGTGAATATAAACATATTCATGGTAACATGCCTTACGAAGTAGGAAAACAAAAGTTACATTTCACTTACAATGCATTTAACAATATATGGATAGATATAATAAGACTTCAAATATACATGGTACAGTTCTACAATATAAAAGAACATGAATGTTCTGGTCTATCAAAATTTGTAATCAAACTTGATGAAGCTGAACTTAAAAAACATCAAAAGATGGAGAGAATAAGCATTGCACTGATGAACAGAGCTTTGGACTATAGCCATAAAACACTTAAATGGTTATTGTCACAGACAAAATTTCCAAATGTTGTTCAGAGGCATCATGCAAGAGAATTGTTGAATGTCAAAGACTACAAAGACTTCAAAGTTGAGTGGCATTTGAGTGGAGACCTAAAGACGCTCAAATGCATGTTTGGTATAAGCGGGGGAGCAAATTCTAAGTACCCTTGCTTGTACTGCATGCAAAGTCCAAGCACAAGAGGATGGATTGCTAGAGCTGAGGCTGAAGAGGCTCCTTCCAGACAAAATATTATTCTTCATAACTACTCATCATCTACCATGATTTGGGATCCCATACTTCCAATTGCATTGACAAATGTACACATATGTAGACTACATGCAGAGTTAAGGATCATTGAAAAGTTGGTCTGTCTCCACTTGGATTATGCATATTCTATCAAGCCTACAAATCTTTCAAATGAGTGCATAAAAAAATGTGAATCTCTACTTTTAGAAATGGGAATTTTCATGGTGGTGATGTTCATCTAAGGAAAGATCCAAAGCTTTCACAAAATATAGGTAATGTACTACATGATGTCTCAATGGGAGGTGCAAAAGCAAGGAGATTCTTCAGCAACCATGATGACAAACAACTAAATGCCATGTGGAATTGCTGGAAAAAATTTTGTGAGTTCATGACTAATGTAAAAGGAAAACCATAAATAGCAAAAAAGAGAATGGAGGTGTGGGTCAAACTAGATAATCTTTTAAAGATCATGAGGTAGTAGGTAACATCAAATAGCTATGTGATAGATTTCAGAAAGGCGACCATAGAGCTTATAGAAACCATCATAGAGGCATGGAGTGCCAAAGACATAACACACTACTTGATAATTTACTCAATTTATTTTTCTTTAATTGAAATAAACATTTGATGAAACTCTTCTGTTCTTCCAGCATATTCTTCTTGTGCATGGTGCATTCTTTGCAGAAAAGGAAACACTTGCCATATGGAACACCCAAGGCATGGAAAAATCTCATTATCAAGCAAGGACAATCTTCTTTAGGTGCACAAGGAAAGGAGGAGGAGTAACAAAAAGTAATGCCTTGAAAGAGCTTTTTGATTGGTTCTTTCGAAGACAATTACAAAGGAGCTCATGCCAAATATTGGCATCAAAAGATTAAGACTATGTCCAGATAAAAACATCATGGATCAATATCAAAAAATGAAAAAGATTACATTCCAAAGGAATCCATAATATTTGCAATGTCTTTTATTTCTTTGAGAAATAAACATGTCTATGTATGTACATTTCATGAAATAATAAGCTTTGAAATGAAATGTC
The DNA here is from genome assembly GCA_020310875.1 of Ceratopteris richardii. Taxonomy (NCBI): domain Eukaryota; kingdom Viridiplantae; phylum Streptophyta; class Polypodiopsida; order Polypodiales; family Pteridaceae; genus Ceratopteris; species Ceratopteris richardii. The sequence continues at coordinate 148,166,581 of CM035411.1, read as the reverse complement.
TATGCAATGTCTTTTTTGAATCTTCTGAATGAGCTTGAAATTGGCAAATTTGCCATCAGAGAGCTTTTTGATTGATTCTTTCGAAGACAATTACAAAAGAGCTCATGCAAAAGAGAAAAAGATATCATGGATCAATAAGGATTAATATATCGACATGGATCAAATAGACAATTACATGCTTCATATTTGCAAAATCTTGTATATCTTTGGGCAATAAATATGTGTATCTATGTACATTTCATGAGTAAAGCTTTGAAAAGAACTATATTTAATCCTCCTTGAGTCTTTTAAATGAGCTTAGCTCTGGCAAATCTCCTCTGTATTTGAGGTACTCTTTTCTCCTGTAGCCAGCAATACTTTGAACATCTGAGACCCCTGCAGCCATTGCATAGCTTGAGTAACAAAGGAAGTAGCCTGCCCTTGAAGCATTGAATCCTGGGGTGTATCCAAAAATTCTAAATGTACCTATTCTTTCAAGTAGCAAAACTCTGTATGCATTAAAGGGTATTGAAGTATAACCCATGTATCTTGCAAATGTCTATATGCATTAAAGGGTATTGAAGTATAACCCACGTATAAGCCATTAAAGGGCTCTTCACTATAGTGCTTATGAATAACACAAAATAATTCCAGGTTCAATTTTGGAAGATAGTGGATCACTGAATGAATATACACCTTTGTCTTTCCTTTGTCCTCTATGGTTTTCCTTGTTCCCTTCCCCCTGCCAAGATAGTTGTCTTCATCCAATATTGATAACTGTGGAAAAAATAAAAAACCTAGGTTAGAAGAAGCGAAACGAATTTTCTAAAGTTATAGAAATAACTGGAAATGCAAGCAGAAGCAAAGCATGAGACACGACCGATTCAAGCAATTAGGGTCATCAGAGAATATCGGATGGGCCAGATCGGTTGCATCGGTCGTGTTCAATTATTCACCATAAAACTTTATACAAACATATAACTAATGATGAAAGTAGTATTTTTACACAAATTAGATGTTTATTATCAATGTTGCATGCAACTCATAGAGACAACCGATTCAAGCAATTAGGGTCATCAGAGAATATCAAATGGGCCAAATCGCTTGCATCAGTCGTGTTCAATTATTCACCCTAACTTTATACAAACATATAATAAATGTTGAAAATAGTATTTTTACACTTAACTAGATGTTTATTATCAATCCTGCATCCAAGTCATAGACACGACTGATCCAAGCGATCAGACTCATCGGATATTCTCCAATGACCCTAATCATTTGAATCGGTTGCCTCTAACATAACTTTGTTTTAAATACCTTTACCTCATCTTCCTCCTCAATGAGCTCTTATTAATCAATAGATATGGTTCCCAAATGAGTATATACCAAGATCCTTCTAATGCTGATGAAAGTCTTCATCAACAAGTGTTGGCTTCTCTAAAATTGCTCTTTCAAAGCAGCTTGAAAGAGCTTCTGATGAACTTTGGAATTCTTCATTTGACAATGCTAAATCCAGATGCAGAAACTCTTCTTTTCTTTCTCCCTTTTCATTGATAAATCTCCTTGCAACTTCCTCTGACTCAGCTATAGCAGCAAGGCAGTAGTCTTCCCTTAGGTTGAAGAGCTCCTGAATTTAAAAGAGTGGAATAAATTCCTTTCCAGAGATGAAATAAAATGGTAAATTTGGGTGAAGAAGGGACTTCTCAGAAACTTTCACATCTTTAGTTGGCTCCCTTATTGCAGTCTCTCCTTTAAAAGTAGCAACATCAAAATTCTTGACCTGCTCTTCTTCTGCTTGGAGATTGATCTCTTCAACAATCTCCATGACACCTTTCATACTTTTTGAGCTTCCCTCAAGTGCCAGCTCAAGGAATGACTCTTTCTCTTCAAGATGAACACATTCTTCCTCCTTGTCATTTGACATGTGATCAAGCCATATCAAGAAGCCAATGCTCAAGGGGGGCAAAGAGCAGTCCTTTTCATGCTCTGGACATACATCTAGCTTTCCTAGCAAAGGGGATATCTTTCTGCACTTTCTAGTGATTTTTTCCCTTTCGAATAGTTTCTTTCCAAAGATGTGTGGATGGATATAGGCTTTTCCAAAAATAATAAGCTCCTTTCCATTGACCAGACCCAGAAAGCTCTCCCATTCATCCCTCAGAAAGTTTTTGTTTTCTCCAAAACTACTTCAAAATCTATGTTGGGATTGAATATCCTCATTGTATCTGGAAAATAATCCACTTTTAAACCCTCTTGAACCATGAAATCTAGTAGTTTCTCAGATGGAGAAACACTTAGGATCAAATTCTTTTCCTCCATCTCAACTCTAGTTATTCTAGTGTGCCCTATTGAAGAACATGACCGATGCAAGCAAAATAAGCTAGTCAAAGTTCGGTCAAATGCGTCTAATCACTTGTATCAGTCATATCGGGTATGAAGCACAAGTTTGAAGGGTGATGAAGAGAGAAATTTATGAATATTAAAAGTGTGAAAGAAGGGGACTGTTATTTATAGTCGAGGAGGACCGGTAACAGTCACATGATGTGGACCAGTCGGGAAGTGCCACGTGGAAAACATATGTTGGGAATTGCAACGGGTAGATGATGTGGCCCACTCAAACGATGCCATGTCGCATTATACATTGGGATTCAAAATGGCTAGATAATGTGGACCAATCAGAGGCTACCATGTGTCACCAACGATCATATCATTCCACATACCTATTTAAGCTCCTCTATATTTGTTCATTCTTTTGTGAACTCTTTGCTAGCACCGACTTCAATTGCCTTTGAGTTTTTTTCATGCTTTTCAAATCTTACCATAGACCACATTTTGTGCGAGGTATGATGGACGGGGATTTCGAGATGACCCTAATCGCTTGCATCGATCGTGTTTCTTGAGTGCTTTGAGAAAGGGTTTTGAAATTAGTTTTTTTTGCTTTTTATATTTATTCCTTCAACCATTTACAACATCACTAATACAAGCAATTAGGGACATCCAAGGATTTTTGGATGACCCTAATCGCTTGCATCGATCGTGTCTCTTGATTGCTTTTGAAAGGTTCTTTAGATTAGTTTTTTTGCTTTCTAAATCTCTTCTATAATCAACCATTTTCCAACACGACCGATACAAGTGATTGGGGACATGAGGGATTTCCGGATGACCCTAATCGCTTGCATCGGTCGTCTTTCTTGAGTGCTTTGTGAAAGGTTTTTTACATTAGTTATTTTGCTTTATAAATTTCTTCTAAGCTTTAAACTCCTTTTTTATGTAGCTTATGGCTAGGACAAAGAAGACATCAAGGAAGTTGTACCCTCAAGATCAAGAGAAAAATTGCAAAAATCAAGATGACAAGGGACCTTCTCCCTAGACAACTAGTAAAGGCCCTGGTACATCAGAGAATTCTTCAAAAAAAAGGATCCGCTACCACGTTAAGTCTTTGAGGGAGATAAGAAGAGCTCAAAAGTCAGTGGGACTCCTTATCCCCAGACTTCCTTTCATGAGAGTTGTCAAGAAAATTTCAGCGAATCTCTGTTCCATGATGAAGACCACATCCTTCGTAAATGTGAAATGGCAAACTCAAGCTCTTCTATGCTTGCAAGAAGCTGCAGAAGAATTTGCGATCCACTTCATGGATGATGCTTACTTATGTATAGCTCATTGTCATTGATGGCAAAAGATTATGTGATTGTATCAAGGCTGAGATATAAGTTTAATAAATCTATTGTGCCTTTTGAGAACCATGATCAAAAGTTCTTTGATATTCTCAATATACCTCCAGCACGAGCACCTAAGTCATCAGTTGTAATTGAAGAGGTCCACCCTCAGGTCCCTCATGATCATGAAACAAGAAATGCAGCAAATTGTGAGGAGGAGAAGAAAAAGCAGGGTTTGTTGTCAGAGGAAAATGTTATCCTCAACCAGATTCAGAAGCTGCAGAAGGCAAATAAAGAACTTCTTAAAAAAGGAGATGGGTAGGTGATAGTAATGTTGATATATTTAGGTAGTGATGTGTGTGAACACTCTAGGACCGCAGGGGCACTTTTTTCCCTCTTTAGGAGGTTTTTTTCCCCCGGCTTGTATATACGCCTATTGCCCTAATGGGCTACTTATCTTTGTACATTCTCTAGTAATACATTCAGTCTTGTGTGTTGTTCTCCAAGCTTCTTCTTCTTCCTTGTGTTGTTCGCATGCTTCCGCAGACGTCTAACTCCAACAATTGGTATCAGAGCAGGTCGTCGCTTCATCTAGGGCGCCGTTGACACTCCTCCGTTTGTAGTCTCATATTTGCACGAAATTTGGTGAGCATACTCAGGGTGTTTCAAAGATCAAAACAGCTTCGCTGTGTGTGTCGAAATCGCGATCTGAGCTCGTTTCGGCCTCCGAACGCACTATCACAGTGCTTGTGCAGGCTATTTCGTCTTTTTGTGCCAAAGGTATATACCAGTTTTTGTTCGCCAGTTTAAGCGCCTCAAAGTCTGCTACAAGTCTAGCAGAACTCGTCTGGGTAGTTCTGTTCAACTTTTTGAGATATAGTCAATTTTTTGCATCAAGGTATTTTAGTCACCGGCCATGGCTGAAAGCAATGATGTATTCTATATGTTGGCTGTTGAGGATAAGTTGGATGGTATCAACTACCCATTGTGGGCTTATATGATGCGACATGTACTGGTTGCAAAAGGATTGTGGAACATTGTGCATGGTGTTGAAAGACGTCCTGTTACACCTGTAACAACAGGTACTGCGAATACAGGTGCTGGAGCTGAATGAAGATGGTGTCGAAGATGATATTGTGCAGATTCCTGTTCGTGCTGCTGTTTCTGCTGCACCTACTGCAGAGCAGATTCGTTGGGATGGCAGAGATGCCCAAGCACATGCATTGATAGCTTTGTCTATCAAACGTGCCATTATTCCTCATATTCGCTCTTGCAGAACAGCTAGGGATGCTTGGGATACACTTACCACATTGTACCAAGCTAGGAATGAGGCTCGTGTTGCTTACCTCCGAAAACAGTTGGAGAGTGAGCACATGAATGAAGGTGATTCTATGGACAGTTTCCTAACGAAGATCAAAGATTTGAAGGAACATTTGATTTCTGCTGATGAGGTTATACCAGATAGCTCACTTGTGCAGACCGTTTTGAATGGTCTTCTTGATTCATATAAGAGTTTTGCTTCTACTCTTCGGTTGATGATGAAAGGAAATCCGAATGCCTTATCATTTGAGGAGTTAGTCTCTGTTTTGTTGCAGGAACATCAGTCCAGGCAGAACAGGTCCATTATGCGTGTTGCAGATCAAGCTTTCCTGGCTAGTCAGAAGGGCAAAGGAAAATCGAGCTCTTCTACTAATAAGCAGAAATCTGCAAATGCTGCACATTCGAAGAACCAGGATAAAGATGAGAAGAAATCAGAAAAGCAGAAATTGTTTTGCAAGTACTGTAAAGGGAATGATCATATCATAAAGAACTGTCCAAAACTGGCCGCAAAAGAGGCAAAGAAAAAGGAGGCTGGAATGGTTGTTGCAGAAGCCTCTACACCAAAAACAGAGTCTGCTAATCTTGTGCAGGAAGAAGAATGGGCGTTTACTACTCTTTGCAGTTTTGACCCATCTTCTCATGAGCAGTGCATGTCTGCAGTGGACTCAGATGTTTGGTACTTTGACAATGGGGCGACCAAACATATTACCTCACAGCGCAGTTTCTTCTCTTCACTCGAGCCTGCCCCTACAGGGAATACTGTCACATGCGCCAACAACTCCTCTTATCCTGTTATGGGAGTTGGTAAGATCATTCTAACTACTGTTGATGGTAGTTCTTTCACCTTGTCAGATGCTTTATTTGTGCCAGGGATCAAGAAGAATCTGTTATCAGTTTCTGCATTAGCCAAGATCAGCTTGGTTGTGAAATTTGTTGATGACAGATGTACAATTCATGATCTGTCAAATGGCGATGTTATTATTGCTTCTGGGATTTTATGTCGTGGGCTGTATAAGCTCATAGACTATGAAAGATTTGTGAATGATTCGGCATGTGCAGTTCATAATTCTCAGAATATGTCAGATGCAAAGCTTTGGCATGCACGCTTTGGTCATCTGAATTTTGCTAGTTTGCTACGCCTGCAGAAATCTGATATGGTGTCTTCTTTGCCCAAGCTTGAGGCACCTGGAAAACATGTATGTGAAGGCTGTATTTTGGGCAAAATGCAGCATTCCTCTTTTCCAAAAGATGGTTCCGTTCGGGCTACACAGAAATTGTAGCTTGTACATAGTGATGTCTGTGGTCCTATGCAGACACCTTCTTTTGGAAACTATCTTTACTTCGTGACTTTCATTGATGATTTTTCCAGGCACGCATGGGTATATCCATTGAAGGCAAAGTCCGAAGTGTTTTTGTGCTTCAAACAGTTTTTGGTTTTGGAGTGAAAATCTATCAGCATGTAAAATGGGCACCCTCCGTTCTGATCGAGGGGGGGAATATATATCTTCTGATTTTAATGCATTTCTGGCTGAACGTGGGATAAAACACCAGTGTACAGTGTCGTATACACCTCAACAGAATGGAGTTGCTGAACGGAAGAACAGGTCACTCATGGAGATGGCGAGGTGTATGGTCAAGAGTCAGGCTTTACCACATAGTTTCTGGCTTGAGACTGTCATGTGTGCAGCATATGTACTTAACAGGTGTCCCACTAAAGCGCTGTAGTCTATCACTCCATATGAGGCTTGGCATGATCGCAAGCCATCTGTTGCTCATCTGCGTGTTTTTGGTTGTTTGGCATATGCATTAGTGCCTGAACAACATCGTAGAAAATTGGATGATAAAGCAGTAAAATGTATTTTTGTTGGATACAGTTCTGAAAGTAAAGGCTATCGTCTGTATCATCCACAGACTAAACACATTCTGGTTAGCCGTGATGTTGTATTTGTGGAAGATGCTATTCAGCCATTGCTTTCATGTACTAAGGAGACATCTGTTAGCTCCAAAGACATGCATGATACTTTGATGCCTCTTTTTACAGGTGGACAGTCTAGTGCTGGTCCTAATGAGGCAACTTCTCAGCCTTTGCAGGTTTCATATGATGATGCAGATCATTCCATTTCTGATGCAGATTTACATGATGCACTTGTTGATGAGAGAGCTGATATTGAGCAGGCAAAAACTATGCCAAAATGGCTGGTGCAGACTTTGTGTGACAGCAAATTAGATGCACCTTTGTCATATCGTACTCGTTCAGGCTCTCATAGTGCCTCCTTTGCATCAGATTGCTATGCTATGGCTGTGTCTAGTCTCTGTGATGAGAATGAGCATGTTTCTTTTGATGAAGCACATAATTCAGAAAATTGGATGGCTGCTATGCAATCTGAATATGATGTTATAATGAAGAATGGTACATGGTCTTTATGTGACTTGCCTCCTGGCAAGAAGGCCATTGGCACTAAGTGGGTATACAAGCTGAAGCGTAAACCTGATGGTACAGTTCACAGGTATAAGACTAGGCTTTTTGCAAAGGGTTATGCACAAGAAAGAGGCATTGATTTTGATGAGACCTTTGCACCTACATGCCGTATGACTACTGTTCGGAGCATTTGTGCACTTGCAGCCCATCATGGGTGGAATGTACATCAGTTGGACATTAAAACGACATTTCTTAATGGTGACTTGCATGAAGAAGTGTATGTTTTTCAGCCCCGTGGCTTTGTGCAGAAAGGGCATGAAAACCAGGTGTGCAGGTTAAAGAAGGCATTATATGGTTTAAAGCAAGCACCACGTGCTTGGTATGAGAAGATACATGCCTATCTGGTTGCAAATGGTTTTGAGAACAATCCAACAGAAACCACCTTATATGTTAAGCGTGCTAATGATGTGCTTCTGATCATTGTTGTCTATGTTGACTACATGCTGCTCACTGGTCCTATTGAGAAGCATATTGCTGATTTCAAGGCTGATTTGCATGCCTCATTTGAGATGTGTGATTTGGGGCATTTGCATCACTATTTGGGCATTCACTTTATGCAAGTTGATGGTGGAATGGCTTTGTGTCAAACGAAATATATTGACACATTATTGCAGCGTTTTGGCCTCGAAGATTGTAAGCCTATTGCCACTCCTATGGAGATAGGTTTACAATTGAGTCTTCATGATGCTGGAGATGCATTTGATGCTGTTCTCTATCAACAGGCTGTTGGATGCTGATTTAATTATGCATTACTCGGCCAGATATTCAGTTTGCTGTCTCACAACTGAGCACGTTTATGCATTGCCCAAGAGTCACGCATTGGAAAGCGGTTAAGTGCATCTTTCGCTACTTGAGTGGTACTCGGCTACTTGGGTTGTTTTATCCCAAGGGGGGATCGCTACCGCCAGATTTGCATGCTTTTTCTGACTCAGATTGGGCTGGTTGCTATGACACTCGTGTGTCCACTAGTGGCTTTTGCTTCATGCTTGGTAGCTCATGTATATCTTGGTTGAGCAAGAAGCAGCCTACTGTGGCCACTTCCAAATGTGAGGCTGAGTATAGGGCAACTTTCATAGCTATTGTTGAGTGTGTGTGGCTCAGACGCCTTATGGCTAATTTGGGTGTTGGTCAGTCTTCTTCCACCACCATCTTCACTGACAGTCAGAGCGCATTGGCAGTCGCGAGGAACCCTGTGTTCCATGCTCGCACTAAGCACATTGAGGTGCATTATCACTATTTCAGGGAGAGGTTCTCTGCTGGGGAGATCAGCTTGGCATATGTGCCCACGCAAGAGAACATTGCATACCTTTTCACGAAGGCTCTGCCTAGGGAGAAGTTTGAACCTTTTCGCAAAGCTTTGGGCTTACTTCCTTTTGTGGAGTGATTTCGAGATAGCTTGGCACTTCCTTATACATGAGTGCCAGCTACTTGTTCACCGCATCACTCCCAAGGGGGATTTGTTGATATATTTAGGTAGTAATGTGTGTGAACACTCTAGGACCGCCGGAGCACCTTTTTCCCTCTTTAGGAGGTTTTTTTTCCCCAGCTTGTATATACGCCTATTGCCCTAATGGGCTACTTATCTTTGTAGATTCTCTAGTAATACATTCAATCTTGTGTGTTGTTCTCCAAGCTTCTTCTTCTTCCTTGTGTTGTTCGCGTGCTTCCGCAGACGTCTAACTCCAACAAGTAAATGTTGCAATGCCATGGTAGGAGGAATATATGCTTGATATAAGACCAAAAGACAACAAAATGCTGAGAGAATTCAATGTTGAAATATTTGATAACTCAGGTGTTATCTACAGCGCATAAAATGCTCATGTTTTCCTTAGTTATATTGAATTTATATTTCTTAAATTCTAGGCTCCTTCTACAACAATGTGAGGAAGCAGTTTCAAGAAAAGTTTTCATCATAGATCCTCTTGTGACTCAGTGCTTTTTGTATAAGCCGAGAGATGTGAAATTCTTTCTTAAGAATTTTACAAAAGGGGTAGAATATATTATCTACCCCTATATTGAAAAGTAAGTATTCATCTTCATTTTGAAATAAGTAACATTCTTTTTTATGCCCATTTTTAGAAGCAAAGGACAACCTACAAGAGAGGAGCATGAAAGACTAAATTCATGGTGTGCCAAAGATGCATTAGCAAGGTCATACTTACTTAACTCAATCTCTAATTTTCTTCTTCCACACATTAGGAACTGTAAGACATCCCAAGAGACTTGGGAAACATTGTCTTCATATTTTTCTTCCAATACAAGGGCTAGGAAGAACCAATTGTGGATTGAGTTTACCACTCAAAGAAAGCAACCCAAGCAACACATCTCAGAGTATGTGACCAAAGTCAAGGATGTGGCTGACCAGTTGGCAAGCATAGGAGAGGAGATTGAAGAGGAGCAAATCGTGAGACAAGTGATCAATGGTATTAAGGCATATGACAAATGGGAGAGCTTCACAACTGATATGGACTTGTACATGGACATACAGATTCCAGATCTCACCACACTCATGAGGCAACTCTTTACCCATGAAGCCAAGCTCAACAAGAATGGAGATTCATCAAGAGGTAATAGCTCTTCTGCCCTATACACAGATAAAGGCAAGTTTAAAGAGAAAGGGAGAAGCAAGAAGATTGAGGATGAAGGAGCTACCTCTCAAGCCAAGTACGGAGGTAGAGGTAGAAATTCAAGAGGTAGGGGTAGAGGAGGTAAGCAAGGTAGGGGGAGACCTTTCAACTCTTCCCCATGTAATATTTGTGGTTTATCAAATCACACTACAGATGTGTGTTACATGAACTTCAAGAATCAGAGAGGTAGCGGTTTCCAAAGAGGTGGATATACACAATTAAGAGGAAGATTCAACCATCATCAAGGCTACCATAACAACTACAACAACAATTACAATGACAACTACCAAGGAGGCTACAAATCAAGGAAAGACTACAACAATTATACAAAGGAACAAGAGGATTCCCTTCTGATTATGAATATGACTTCAAAGCAAGGTATGAATGATGACCATCTCTTCTACATTGACTCAGGATGCTCAAACCAGCAGGAAATGTAGCTCTTCTCTCTCACATTAAATAACCTAAGGGAAAACATCAGGTACAAACAGGTGATGACACCAAGCACTCAGTGATCAAGGTAGGAAATATTAAAACCTCTGATGGAAATAGAAATCTGTTGAGCAGAGTTTTATATGTACCTACAAGTACCAAAAATTTGATGAGTGTTGGACAGATTGTGGAAAAGGGCTTGCAGGTCAAGTTTAACAAATATGGAGAATTTGTGGAAGATCCCCAACATGGATTCAAGAGAATTTCCAAAGGAGAAAAGACAAGTAGATTATTTACTTTTGAACTTGAAGATACAAGGAATATTGCACTTTATAGCTACAAAGATCAAACATTGTCAGAACTTGAAATTTGGCATAAGAGATTAGGACACATTGGTGAGAGAACCTTAAAGAAAATTTGTAGAGATCAATGTGTGCTTGGGATACCCAATGTATCCAAGCAACACATGATCTATAAATGTGGTGCTTGTCAATTTGGAAAATCTCACAGGTTACCCTTCTCAAAGAAAGGCTACATGCATGAAGACTACTTGGAGCTTGTCCATATAGATGTATGGGGACCAAGTAAGGATCCCTCAATTTTTGGATCAAGGTATTATGTATCCTTCATTGATGACTTCAGTATGTGGACTATATTATATTTTATGAAGCACAAAGATGAAGTATTTATTTGCCTTAAGCAGTATCTTGCACTTGTGGAAAACCAAACAGGAAGAAGCCTAAAGAGGCTAAGGTCAGATGGAGGAGGTGAGTACTTCTCAAATGAGTTTGATGCATTCTTACAGGATAGAGGAATCAAAAGAGAAATTACAACAAGGTATACTCGTGAGCAAAAATGGGGTGGTAGAGAGGAGAAATAGATTAATTGTTGAAACAGCTAGGTCAATGATAAATGAGAAAAAATTACCTAATTATTTATGGGCAGAAAGTGTATCTACTACCACTTATCTTGTTAACAGGTTGCCATCAAAATATCTTGATGGGATGACCCCATATGAAGCATGGCATGGTAGAAGACCTTCACTTGATCATTACAAGTTATTTGGAAGTGTTGCTTATGTGCATATACCATCTCAAATCAGAGGCAAGCTAGACCATAAGGCAGAGAAGTGCATCTTCATAGGGTATGACTTGAATTAGAAAGGATATAGGTTTTACAATCCTTCCAACAAAGGATTTATGGTCAGTAGAGATGTTCTCTTTGATGAGAATGATTCTTGGTTTGAAAGTGAATACAGGAAAGTAAAGTTGCCTTATGACTTGGAAGAGGAATTTCCAAGCCTCACCAAGGAGGAGCCAAAACAGATTGAAGACATCAAATCAAATGATGAGGACATCATCAACCTAGAAGAATTCAAGGCATGGAAGTCCAAAGGCAAAGTCAAGATGAAGAAGTTGGAGGATATACCTGAATCATCCAACCAAGCAATCAGAAGATCACAAAGTGAGAGCAAGAAGCCAATCAGATATGGGTATGACACTTCTTTTGTTACTAAGCATTCTATTTATCTTGCCAAAGATCTATCACTTGAAGAGTCATCATCATATGAAGAGGCAAAGACCAAGACAGAATGAAAGGAAGCTATGGATGAAGAAATTGAAGCACTCAAGGAGAATGATACTTGGGAGCTAGTGCCAAAGGAGGAGTCTATGAAGGTAATTGGTTCTAGATGGATCTACAAGATCAAGAGAAATTTTGATGGATCAATAAGCAGGTACAAAGCTAGACAAACTTGTGGCTAAGGGTTTTGCACAAACCCAAGGAGTTGATTATGAAGAAACCTTCTCGCCTGTGGCCAAAATGCCAACCATCAGGGTATTGGTAAGTGTGGCAACATCAAAGAATTGGAACATGTACCAATTAGATGTAAAAAATGCATTTCTAAATGGCTAGATTTCAGAGGAGGTGTACATATCTCAAGCTCCTGGATATGAGGATCCAAGTAAGGTAAATCATGTGTGTAAATTGGACAAAGCTCTTTATGGATTGAAGCAGGCACCTAGGGCATGGAACCATAGGTTGACAACATACCTTCAAGATCAAGGATTCATCATGAGTAAAGCAGATACTTCTCTATTTGTTAAGAGAAGTAATTCAAAGATGATATATCTATGTGTATATGTTGATGATATCATATTTATAGGTAATAAGAAAATTAAGAATCAAATGATGAAGGAGTTCAAAATTAGTGATCTAGGGTCACTAAAGTATTTTCTTGGACTTGAGTTAGTCCATACTAACTCGAGAATTTACATTACTCAAAGAAAGTATTTACAAGACATGTTAAAGAAGTTTCATTTGCAAGATGCCAAGGTAGCAAGTACTCCTATGGAGGTAAACCAAAAATTAAGTGCTCATGAAGGTGGTGTGCTTGAAAATATTGCAAGATACCAAAGCATAGTGGGAAGCCTAAAATATGCTACATCGACAAGGATTGATATTGCTTATGGAGTAAGTGTTTTAAGCCAATTTGTGCACAAACCTAGAGCACCTCAGTTAGAAGTTTCCAAGAGGATTTTGAAGTACGTTGAGGGCACTCAAAATCAAGGTTTATACTTCTCAGATGCAGATTGGCTAGGCTACAAGGATGATAGAAGGAGTACCTCAGGTTATCTATCTTTTGCAGGTGTCAAACCTATATCATGGTCTTCCAAGAAGCAACCTATTGTTGCTTTGTCTTCAACAGAGGCAGAATATAGAGGATTGGCCAATGCCACTCAAGAGGCCATATGGATCAGATTACTATATGCAGATTTTGGATTGCACACTATATCTCCAATGATTTTTTGAGATAAAACAAGCTCTTTACATCTTGCAGCAAATCCTATTTATCATGCCAGGACGAAGCATATAGAGGTCCACTATCATTATGTGAGAGAGAAGCTATTGAGCAAGGAAATTCAGTTGGCATATGTATCAACTAATATGTAATGTGCAGACTTATTAACCAAAGCACTTGATAGTACTAAACTTTGTAGCTTTAAAGCTATGATTCGATTGCAAGACATTCAAGAAGATTGATGAAGAAGGCCCAGCCAAGACTTTTGGCTTAAGGGGGAGCTCTTGGTGCAAGTGCCAAGTCTACACACTTGGCTAGGCATGAGAAGACTTCATGAGAAAATTGATTCAGGACCCATGAGAACCATTGCTATGGACCCTTTATCTTTTACCTTTTGTAAAAGTCAAATTGACTTGAAGGAATATTTGTAAGAGCCACAACACTCATGGAGTTAGATGGATTGAAAAAGTTACAAATTCATTAGAGAAAACATCTCCTAGATTAGGGGATCACTTTTTTAGTGAGAGCCAAAGTTGAATTTAAATTCAAATATTTTGAATAAAACATCTATAAAAGATGAATGTAAAATCTCACATAGAGATCTCTCCAAGTCTGAGCCTTTGGTTCATCACATAGTGAGAGAGTGAGGCTCACTTCATAGCCTACACTTTTTTGGAGTTAGACGTCTGCGGAAGCATGCAAATATGATGCTATAATGAAGAATGGTAAATGGTCTTTATGTGACTTGCCTCCTGGCAAGAAGGCCATTGGCACTAAGTGGTTATACAGGCTGAAGCGTAAACCTGATGGTACAGTAGACAGGTATAAGGCTAGGCTTGTTGCAAAGGGTTATGCACAGGAAAGAGGCATTGATTTTGATGAGACCTTTGCACCTACATGTCGTATGACTACTGTTCGGAGCATTTGTGCACTTGCAGCCCATCATGGTTGGACTGTACATCAGTTGGACATTAAAACAACATTTCTTAATGGTGACTTGCATGAAGAAGTGTATGTTTTTCAGCCCCGTGGCTTTGCACAGAAAGGGCATGAAAACCAGGTGTGCAGGTTAAAGAAGTCATTATATGGTTTAAAGCAAGCACCACGTGCTTGGTATGAGAAGATACATGCCTATCTGGTTGCACATGGTTTTGAGAACAGTCCAACAGAAAGCACCTTAAATGTTAAGCGTGCTAATGATGTGCTTCTGATCATTGTTGTCTATGTTGACGACATGCTGATCACTGGTCCTATTGAGAAGCATATTGCTGATTTCAAGGCTGATTTGCATGCCTCATTTGAGATGTGTGATTTGGGGCATTTGCATCACTATTTGGGCATTCACTTTATGCAAGTTGATGGTGGAATGGCTTTGTGTCAAACGAAATACATTGACACATTATTTCAGCGTTTTGGCCTTGAAGACTGTAAGCCTATTGCCACTCCTATGGAGACAGGTTTACGATTGAGTCTTCATGATGCTGGAGATGCATTTTATGCTGTTCTCTATCAGTAGGTTGTTGGATGCTTGATTTATTTATGCATTACTCGGCCAGATATTCAGTTTGTTGTCTCACAGATGAGCAGGTTTATGCATTGCCCAGGAGTGAAGCATAGGCAGGCGGTTAAGCGCATCTTTCGCTACTTGAGTGGTACTCGGCTACTTGGGTTGTTTTATCCCAAGGGGGGATCACTACCGCCAGATTTGCATGCTTTTTTTTACTCTGATTGGGCTGGTTGCTATGACACTCGTGTGTCCACTAGTGGCTTTTGCTTCATGCTTGGTAGCTCATGTATATCTTGGTTGAGCAAGAAGCAGCCTACTGTGGCCACTTCCAGTTGTGAGGCTAAGTATAGGGCAACTTTCACAATGCATGTTGAGTGTGTGTGGCTTAGATGCCTTATGGATGATTTGGGTGTTGGTCAGTCTTCTACCACCACCATCTTCACTGACAGTCAGAGCGCATTGGCAGTTGCGAGGAACCCTGTGTTCCATGCTCGCACTAAGCACATTGAGGTGCATTATCACTATGTCAAGGAGAGGTTCTCTGCTGGGGAGATCAGCTTGGCATATGTGCCCACGCAGGAGAACATTGCATACCTTTTCACGAAGGCTCTGCCTAGGGAGAAGTTTGAAGCTTTCCGCAAAGCTTTTGGCTTACTTCCTTTTGTGGAGTGATTTCCACATAGCTTGGCACTTCCTTATACATGAGTGCGAGCTCCTTGTTCACCCCATCACTCCTAGGGGGGATTTGTTGATATATTTAGGTAGTGATGTGTGTGAACACACTAGGACCTCCGGGGCACTTTTTTCCCTCTTTAGGAGGTTTTTTTCCCCCGGCTTGTATATACGCCTATTGCCCTAATGGGCTACTTATCTTTGTACATTCTCTAGTAATACATTCAGTATTGTGTGTTTGTGCTCCAAGCTTCTTCTTCTTCCTTGTGCTGTTCGCGTGCTTCCGCAGACGTCTAACTCCAACAAATAGGATGCTTCTTGCTCAACCAAGATATACATGAGCTACCAAGCATGAAGCAAAAGCAACTAGTGGACATACGAGTGTCATAGCAACCAGCCCAATCAGATTCAAAAAAAGCATGCAAATCTGCGATAGTGATCCCCCCTTGGGATAAAACAACCCAAGTAGCCGAGTATCACTCAAATAGCGAAAGATGTGCTTAACTGCCTGTGAATGCTTGACTCTTGGGCAATGCATAAACTTGCTCATCTGTGAGACAGGAAACTGAATATCTGGCCGAGTAATGCATAAGTAAATCAAGCATCCAACAGCCTGCTGATAGAGAACAGCATCAAATGCATCTCCAACATCATGAAGAGTCAATCGTAAACCTGTCTCCATAGGAGTGGCAATAGGCTTACAGTCTTCAAGGCCAAAACACTCCAATAATGTGTTTCGTTTGACACAAAGCCATTCCACCATCAAGTTTCATAAACTGAAGGCCCAAATAGTGATGCAAATGCCCCAAATCAGACATCTCAAATGAGGCATGCAAATCAGCCTTAAAATCAGCAATATGCTTCTCAATAGGACCAATGAGCAGCATGTCGTCAACATAGATAACAATGATCAGAAGCACATCATTAGCACGCTTAACATATAAGGTGCTTTCAGTTGGACTGTTCTCAAAACCATGTGCAATCAGATAGGCATGTATCTTCTCATACCAAGAACGTGGTGCTTGCTTTATACCATATCATGCCTTCTTTAACCTGCACACCTAGTTTTCATGCCCTTTCTGCACAAAGCCACGGGGCTGAAAAGCATACACTTCTTCATGCAAGTCACCATTTAGAAATGTTGTTTTAATGTCCAACTGATGTACATTCCAACCATGATGAGCTGCAAGTGGACAGATGCTCCAAACAGTGGTCATATGACATGTAGGTGCAAAGGTCTCATCAAAATCAATGGCTCTTTCTTGTGCATAACCCTTTGCAACAAGCCTAGCCTTATGCCTATCAATTGTACCATCCGATTTACGCTTTAGCTTGTATACCCACTTAGTGTCAATGGCCTTCTTGCCAGAAGGCAAGTCACATAAAGACCAAGTACCATTCTTCATTATAGCATCATATTCAGATTGCATAGCAACCATCAAATTTTCTGAATTTTGTGCTTCATCAAACGAAATAGGCTCATTCTCATCAGAGAGACTAGATGCAGCCATAGCATAGCAACTTGATGCAAGAGAAGCACTATGAGAGCCTGAACAAGTACGATATGACAGAGTGCATCTAATTTGCTGTCATGCAAGGTCTACACCATCCATTTTGGCATATTTTCTTGCCTGCTTAAAATCAGCTCTCTCATCAATAAGTGCATCATGTACATCTGCATCAGAAATGGAATTATCTACATCATCACATGGAACCTACAAAGGCTAAGAAGTTGCCTCATTAGGACCAGCACTAGACTGTCCACCTGTAAAAAGAGGCAGCAAAGTATCATATATGTCTTTGGAGCTAACAGATGTCTCCTTAGTACATGAAAGCAATGGCTGAATAGCATCTTCCACAAAAACAACATCATGGCTAACCAGAATGCATTTAGTCTGTGTATGATACAGATGATAGCCTTTACTTTCAGAACTGTACCCAACAAAAATACATTTTACTGCTTTATCATCCAATTTTCTACGATGTTGTTCAAGCACTAATTCATATGCCAAACAACCAAAAACACGTAGATGAGCAAAAGATGGCTTGCGGTCATGCCAAGCCTCATATGGAGTGATAGACTGCAGCACTTTAGTGGGACACCTGTTCAGTACATATGCTGCACACATGACAGCCTCAAGCCAGAAACTATGTGGTAAAACCTGACTCTTGACCATACACCTCGCCATCTCCATGAGTGACCTATTCTTTCATTCTGCCACTCCATTCTGTTGAGGTGTATATGGCACTGTACACTGGCATTTTATCCCACGTTCAGCCAAAAATGCATTAAAATCAGAAGACATATATTCCCCCCCTCGATCAGAATGGAGGGTGCCCATTTTACATGCTGACAGATTTTCAGCCAAAACCAAAAACTATTTGAAGCACATGAACACTTCGGACTTTGCCTTCAATGGATATACCCATGCATGCCTGGAAAAATCATTGATGAAAGTCACGAAGTAAAGATAATTCCCAAAAGAAGGTGTCTGCATAGGACGACAGACATCACTATGTACAAGCTACAATTTCTGAGTAGCCCGAACTGAACCATCTTTTGGAAAGGATGAATGTTGCATTTTGCCCAAAATACAGCCGTCGCAAACATGTTTTCTAGGTGCCTCAAGTTTGGGCAAAGAGGACACCATTTCAGAATTCTACAGGCGTAGCACACTAGCAAAATTCAGATGACCAAAGCGTGCATGCCAAAGCTTTGCATCTGACATAGCCTAAGAATCATTTATTGCACATGCCAAATCATTTACAGATCTTTCATAGTCTATTTGCTTATACAGTCCACGACATAAAATGCCAGAAGCAATAATCACATCGCCATTTGACAAATCATGAATTGTACACTGGTCATTAACAAATTTCATAACCAAGCCAATCTTGGCTAATGCAAAAACTGATAAGAGGTTCTTCTTGATCCCTGGCACAAATAAGCATCTGACAAAGTGAAAGAACTACCATCAGCAGTAGTCCAAATGATCTTACCAACTCCCATAACAGGATAAGAGGAGTTGTTGGCACATGTAACAGTATTCCCTATAGGGGTAGGCTCGAGTGAGGAGAAGAAACTGTGCTGTGAGGTAATATGTTTGGTCACCCCACTGTCAAAATACCAAACATTTGAGTCTACTGCAGACATGCACTGCTCATGAGAAGATGGTTCAAAACTACAGACAGTAGTAAACGCCCATTCTTCTTCCTGCACAAGATTAGCAGACTATGTTTTTGGTATAGAGGCCTCTGCAACAACCATTGCAGCCTCTCTCTTCTTTGCCTCTTTAGCAGCCAGTTTTGGACAGTTCTTTATGATATGATCATTCCCTTTACAGTACTTACAAAGCAATTTTTGTTTTTTTTATTTCTTCTCATCTTTATCTTCCTTCTTTGAATATGCAAAATTAGCAGATTTCTGCTTACTAGTTGAAGAGCTCCATTTTCCTTTGCCCTTCTGACTAGCCAAGAAAGCTTGATCTACAACTCGCATAATGGACCTATTCTGCCTGGATTGATCTTCCTACAACAGTACAGAGACTAACTCCTCAAATGATAAGGCATTTGGGTTGTCTTTCATCATCAACCAAAGAGTAGAAGCAAAACTCTGATATGAATCAGGAAGACCATTCAAAACAGTCTACACAAGTGATCTATCTTGTATAACCTCATCAGCAAAAATCAATTGTTCCTTCAATTCTTTGATCTTCGTTAGGAAATTGTCCATAGAATCACCTTCATTCATGTGCTCACTCTCCAACTGTTTTCGGAGGTAAGCAACACGAGCCTCATTCCTAGCTTGGTACAATATGGTAAGTGTATCCCAAGCATCCTTAGCTGTTCTACAAGAGCGAATGTGAGGAATAATGGCACATTTGATAGACAAAGCTATCAATGCATGTGCCTGGGCATCTCTACCATCCCAGCGAATCAGATCTACAATAGGTGCAGCAGAAACTACAGCACGAACAGGAATATGCAGAATATCATCATCTTCGACACCTTCTGCATCAGCTTCAATACCTACAGTTGTAACAGTTCCAGGTGTGATAGGACGTTTTTCAACACCCTGCACAATGTTCCACAATCCTTTTGCAACCAACACATGTCACATCATATAATCCCATAACGAGTAGTTGGTACCATCCAACTTATCCTCAACAGCCAACATACAGAATACATCACTGCTTTCAGCCATGGCTGGTGACTAAAATACCTTGATGCAAAAAATTGACTATATCTCAAAAAGTTGAACAGAACTACCGAGACAAATTCCGCTAGACCTGTAGCAGACTTCGAGATGCTTATACTGGCGAACAAAAATTGGTATATACCTTTGGCACAAAAAGATGAAATAGCCTGCACAAGCACTACGATAGTGCGTTCGAAGGCCGAAACGAGCTCAGATCGTGATTTTGGCACCAAACATCAAAGTTGTTTTGATCTCGAAAACACGCTGAGTATGCTCACCAAAATTCATGCGATTTTGAGACTGCAACCGAAGGAATGTCGAGGGTGCCCTAGATGAAACGACGATCTGCTCTGATACCAATTGTTGGAGTTAGGCGTCTACGGAAGCACATGAACAACACAAGGAAGAAGAACAAGCTTGGAGCACAACACACAATACTGAATGTATTATTAGAGAATGTACAAAGATAAGTAGCCCATTAGGGCAATAGGCGTATATACGTCGGGGGAAAAAACATGCTAAAGAGGGAAAAAAGTGCCCCGGCGGTCCTAGTGTGTTCACACACATCACTACCTAAATATATCAACACACTTCTCATTATCAGTGGGCATTGATTA
This sequence comes from Ceratopteris richardii, assembly GCA_020310875.1. Lineage (NCBI taxonomy): Eukaryota > Viridiplantae > Streptophyta > Polypodiopsida > Polypodiales > Pteridaceae > Ceratopteris > Ceratopteris richardii. The sequence continues at coordinate 148,146,294 of CM035411.1, read as the reverse complement.
TCATGCCAATGATCATGTACAACATTGTCACGTAATACAATAGATCTTTGATTACATATGTTGGTCTCTCTGTCATAGTCATTGGGAACAGTTATTTTGTATTGCTCATATCACAGTCATTACTCTACCATTTTCAATGTTCTATAGCTCATTGGAATCACTCTAAGTCTACTACATGCGGACAAATTTTGAAGACATTCCATTTAGTGAATTGGGAGAGAAATGCATCGAAGTGGTCACTGGTCATTCTCTGCAAAGTTCCTAAAAAATCGGGGGTAATGCTACACTTGCTGAATTGATTACTTTGTGTATAGTCAATCATTTTAAGTGATTCTACTTGGAATCATGAGCTCTTTAAGGTAGTTTAATACCTCCAAAAGGAATTTTTCTAATGGCTACGATATTGGAAGCACTGAGCTTAACAAGCAGCAGGTGTGTGAACCAAAATAGAAGGTTTTTGTTGGATTTTGAAGTGGGAAGTAGTTTGTTTTGAATTAATCATTACTTGCATCATTTCCAAAGTACAGAGGCACTTGTTTAGTATCATTGGAAAGCTAAGAGGGCCTACAATGCAACTTTGAAGTCAAAGAGGGCTAGTACAAAGTAGGTATTAGTAGTACCAAATCATTTTTTGGAGTGTCCATCCATCTTTCCCAACACTGATTTCAAGGCTGATTTGCATGCCTAATTTGAGATGTCAAATTTGGGGTATTTGCATCATTATTTGGGCATTTAGTTTATGCAAGTTGATGGTGGAATAGCTATTGCCACTCCTATGGAAACATGTTTATGGTTGAGTCTTCATGATGCTAGAAATGTGTTTGATGTTGTTGTCTATTAGCAGGCTATTGGATGCTTGATTTACTTGTGCATAATTCGACCTGATATTCAATTTGCTATCTCACAAATCAGCAGGTTTATGCATTGCCCAGGTGTCAAGCATTAGCAAGCGGTTAAGCGCATCTTTTGCTACTTAAGTGGTACCCGACTACTTGGATTGTTTTATCCCAAGGGGGATCACTATTTCCATATTTACATGCTTTTTCTGACTCTGACTTGGCTAGTTGTTATGACACTCATGTGTCCACTAGTGGTTTTTCCTTCATTTTTGGTAGCTCATGCATATCTTGGTTGAGCAAGAAGCAACCTACTATGGCCACTTCTAGTTGTGAGGTTGAGTATAGGGAAGCTTTCACAGTGATTGTTGAGTGTGTGTGGCTTAGATGCCTTTTGGATGATTTGGCTGTTGGTTAGTCTTTTGCCACCACCATCTTCATTGATAGCCAAAGGGCATTGGAAGTTGTGAGGAACCCTTTGTTCCATGCTCGCACAAAGCACATTGAGGTGCATTGTCATTATGTTAGGGAGAGGTTCTCTGCTAGAGAGATTAGTTTGGCATATGTGCTGACACCTGATAACATTGCAAATCTTTTCATAAAGGCTCTACCGTGGGATAAGTTTGAAGCTTTCCGAAAATCTTTGGGCTTACTTCCTTTTTTGGATTGATCTCTTTCCACATAGCTTGGCACTTCCTTATACATGAGTGTGAGCTCCTTGTTCACAACATCAGTCCCAGGGGGGGTTTGTTGATATATTTCTGTGGTGATGTGTGTGAACACACTTAGACTCTGGGGGAACTTTTTTTCCTCTTTAGGAGGTTTTCTTCCTCCTGTTTGTATATATGCCTATAACCCTAATGGGTTACTTATCCTTGCACATTCACTTGGTAATACATTCAGTATTGTGTGTTGTGCTTCAAGCTTCTTCTTCTTCCTTGTGCTATTTGCATGCTTCCGCAGATCGCAAACTCCAATAAGTACCTTAAAGCAACAATTAATGAATGCCTATTTTTATTCATACACTTTTGATATAGATATTAAGATTTTATGTGATACATATTGGACATGATCAAGAGACGATAGGAGAAGCACCTCTAGTTATCTTTAATTTTCAGGTTCTAAGCTCATTTTTTTTAGTCATCAAAGAAGCAACCTATTGTTGCTCTCTCATCTATAGAGGTTGAATACAAAGGATTGGCTAATGCTACTCATGAATCAATATGGATCAAGATACCATACACTCGGTTAGGAGTAAAGTCATCCATTCCTCACATATTTGATGATAACATGAGTTCTTCGCATTTTGCACTAACCCCTATTTATCATGCAAGGACCAAACACATTGAGGTTCATTATCACTATTTTAGGTAGAAGATTACAATTAAGGAAATTCAGCTCTCATACATCTCAACACAACAACAATGTGTAGACATGATGACTAAAGCTTTGGATGGAGTGAATCCTAATAGATTCAAATCAATACTTGGACCTCAAGAGATTGCAAAGGATTGAATACTCAAGCATCTTAGGCTTGCGGGGGAGTTTTTGATGCATATGGAAGGCTTAAGTTCTTAACCATATTCTTTGGAATTTATTGAGCTATGAGAAAGAAATGTGTACACGTATGCATTTTCAGTCCACCTCTAAGGTTAAAAATCACTTTATTTTTATCCATTGTAAAAGACATTTTGAAGATAGAAACTCAAGATTCAAAGTAATTCTAAAGAGAGACAAAAGTCATGAATCATATTTAAATTCAAAATTCAAATGTACACCTAAAAGTTAGATGAATATTAGGTGGAATCAATCAACTATCATCTTCTAAAGTCAAGGGGAAAGTGTATATATACTTCAATTGATCTTAGTCATGGGGTATGATAGTGCTTTCACTCACTTCTTTAGTGTTTATAGCACTCGAATCATATTTCTTGGATTCATCCAACACCTTCATTTGTTTTACTTTACATATCAAAACTTTTACTTTAAATTTTTATCATCATCTTCATTTACTCTCTTGTTGTGCATAGCTCAAGTTTATCAGCTTCTTAGTTCCATTAAAGTAAAGATATGGTTACATTGACTTATCTATTGTTTGTATCATGAATTTAACACTCTTTTGAGTGTGTGTATGAAATATTATACTCATTGGAGCTTTTTGTGTAGAGATGAGTATATCTCTATGATTGTGTATGTGCATCATCTACTTCCTAAAAATTCGATATCACATGTGTGAATTCTTAAACATATTGCTCACTCTATAGTCACCTAAATTTTTAAAATAACTTGTTTTATATCACTTAACTTCTCATTTGAAGTTGTGAAGAAGGATTTTTCTCAATTCGTAGAACATTGTGAGCATTGAGCATTTCTCTAAGAGGCTTCTTCCATAAATTGAAGGTTTTTTCCATAAGAGAAATCTAGAATTTGTCAGTTTTGACTCAAATATTTGAGATAAATGCTCCACAGTAATATGGTCATATTTTTGCATCAATTTATAGCTTAGGGAATCTATTAGAGTTTCCAAGTAAGAACTAGGCTAGTGTAGAGTAGGGTTTTGCAAAGACCCTCTCATCTCTACAAACTACAATCACCTTCTCACAATAGATAATGGTGGAGCTTTTGTACTGCAAATACCATTTCCAAAGCTTCTCTCTTGCCTAGTTCAATAGCCATAGATTTGGCAAACAATACATGCCCAAAAAGGGTACCCTTTGTCACTAGAAAGTGGGACTTGTTTGGATTCAGTTTTAGCTTAGTTTCCCTGCATCTATTGAAGATCTATTACAAGTGTGCTATATGATCATTTAAGCAAGTAATAGTACCTGATAAGGAGGAAAATTCATCCATGAAGATTCAAAGGTCTTCCAAAATTAGGGGTGTAAAGATAAGGTTCGTAGTTTTATTGAAAGTGATAGGAGCATTTCTGGATATCTAGTTGCACCCACTAGATCCATCCATGAAGTTGTACAATCTATGTGCAACCACTTCTTCAATAATGTGTTATGCAAATGGCATAGCGAACCCATGATGAATTGTTACCTTGCTAAGTGCTTTGAACTCCGCACGTATCTGAATTTTATTCCTATAATTTTTGGGCATAATTACCATGGGGAAAGCCATTTCGAGTGCTCCATTGGGATAATAAGTTTAGTATCCTCCATTTCTGTATCTCTTGGTAAATAGCTTCAGCATAGTTTGGATTCAACCTGTAGCTTTTACCCCTTACTAGTTTGGCTCCTTCTACTATTGGAATCCTACATTCCCCAAAACTTGTGAGCCCTCCTTCCAAATCCTTGTAATGCCATGCAAAAACATCATCATAGGATTTCATAAAAGAAGTTACATTTGAGAGCAACTCAATATAGTTCCATAACCATCAACCCACTAGTACATGATGAGGGTTATCTTCGTTGCCTAGCTCAATTTCTTTGATTGGGTTTCATTGCATAAACGTGTGGGAAGTCTCTTATTCATTTTTGGCATTTTCCATAACGTTCCTCCACAAAGCCCTATTTTAGTGTACAAGATCACTTTGAGTATCAATTTTTTCTTCCTTTTCTTGCATCTATGTCATAGGAATTTCATCAATTAGAAAAGAAGCTTCTTCACTAGGTTGCTGTACCTTGCAGTTAGTTTCCTTGTCAACATTTGAATTAGCTTCATCTATGATGCACTTGAGAGGTGGTTTATTTCCTCCCATGTCATAGGTCACCCAATCCAACACACTAATGTGAACTATTGATATATTTTGATGGTGATGTGTGTGAACACACTTAGGACCATCGGGATTATTTTTTCCCTCTTTAGGATGCTTTTTTCCCTTGGCTTGTATATATGCCTATAACCCTAATGGGTCACTTATCTTTCAACATTCACTTGGCAATACATTTTTTATTGTGTTGTGCTCTAAGCTTCTTCTTCTTCTTCTTCCTTGTGTTGTTTGTGTACTTCTAGAGACCTCAAACTCCAACAATTGGTATCAAAGAAGGTCTCTGCTTCATCTAGGGTGTCGTCGACACCCCTCCAGTCACAATCTCAAAATTTCATAAAAATTGGTGAGCATAATTAGGAAATTAGAAGTTCAAAACCGCTTCACTCTATGAGATCATAAGTTTGATTTGAACTTGTTTCAACCTCCAAATGCACTATCGTAGTGATTGTACAGGAAATTTTATCCTTTTGTACCAAATGTATATACATGTTTTGGTTTGCCAATACAAGCCCATCAAAGTCTACAATAGATTTAGCAAAGCCCAATAGGGTATTTTTGTTCACCTTTTTGAGATGCAATCAATTTTCTGCATCATGGTATTTATTCATTGGCCATGGATGAAAGCAATGATGTATTCCATATGTTGGTTGTTGAGGATAAGTGGATGGTACTAATTACCCATCATGGGCATATATGATGCATCATGTATTGGTAGAAAAAGGGCTGGGAAAATACAACTTTTGAAGCTAATGCAGATGGTGTTGAAGATGATGATCTTCAATTTCCTAATCATACTATAACTCTTGTTGAATCTACTACAGATCAGCTTTGTTGGATGGCAAAGATGCACAAGCACATGCATTGATAGCCTTGTTTCTCCAACATGCCATTATCCATCACATTTTCCCTTGCAAGACAACAAAGGATGCTTGGGATGCTCATGCAACATTATACCAAGCCAGAAATGAGGCTCATGTTTCTTATCTTTCAAAATAGTTGGAGAGTGAGCATATGAATGAAGGAGATTCTATGGAAAAATTTTTGACAAAGATCAAGGATTTAAAGGAGCATGTGATTTTTGTTGATGAAATCTTGCTAGATAGTTCACTTGTGTAGATTGTTCTTGATGGTCTTCCAAATTCATATCATAGTTAAGGCAATAAAAATACCTTAACATTTGAGGAGTTATGACCTGTTTTTTTGTAGGAAGATCAATCTAGGTAGAACATGTCAATTATTCATGTTGTAGATCAAGCTTTCTTGGCTAGCCAAAAGGGAAAAGGTAAGTGGAGCCCATCTACTAGTAAGAAAAAATTTGTTAATGTTACATAGTCAAAGAAGGAACAAAAAGATGATAAAATAATAGAAAAGCAAAAATAGTTTTGCAAGTAGTGTGAGGGAAATGATCATGTCATACAGATTTGCCCTAAACTGGTTGAAAAGGAAAAAAATAATAAAGAGCTCGGAATGGTTGTTGAAGAGGCCTCTACACCTAAAACAAAGTCTACTAATCTTGTTCGAAATGAAGAATGGGCATTTACTATTGTTTGGAGTTATGAACCATCTTTTCGTGAGTAGTGTATGTCTATAGTACACTCATATGTTTTTTACTTTGATAGTGGTGCAACCAAACATATCACCTTGCAATGTAGTTTCTTCAATTCACTTGGGCCTACTCTTGTAGAGAATACTTTCACATGTGCTAACAACTCCTCTTATCCTATAATGGGAGTTGGGAATATCACTCTCACTACTGTTGATGGCAGTTCTTTCAAACTATTAAATGCTTTATATGTGCCAAAGGTCAAGAAAAATCTGTTTTGATTGTCAAATTTGTTGATGACAGATGTACAATTCATGATCTCTTGAATGGTGATGTTATTATTTCTTCTAGCATTTTCTGTCATGGGCTTTATGAGCTCATGGACTATGTCAAATGTGTGAATGATTGAGCATGTGTAGTTCAAGATTCTCAAGCCATCTCAGATGCAAAGCTTTGGCATGCATGCTTTGGTCATCTAAATTTTGCTAGTTTGCTTTGCCTATAGAAATCTGAAATGGCTTTCTCTCTACCCAAACTTGAGGAACCTTATGAACATTTTTGTGAAGGCTCTATTTTGGGAAAAATACAGTGTTCCTCCTTCCTAAAAGATGATTCAATGGGAACTACTTGTACTTTGTGAATTTTATTGATGCTTTCTCCAAGCATGCATGGGTGTATCCCTTGAAAGAAAAGTCCAAAGTGTTTATCTGCTTGAAATGGTTCTTGATTAGGGCTGAAAATCTATCAACATGAAAATTGGCACCCTCTGTTTTGATCGAGGGGGGATACAGATCTTCTTATTTTAATACATTTTTGGATGAGCATGGGATAAAAATAAGTGCACAATGCCTTATACATCTCAACAAAATGGATTTTCTAAAAGCAAAATGAGGTCTCTCATGAAACAGGGAGGTGTATCATAAAAAATAGCTTCTTGCTTGAGGTTGTTATGTGTGTAGCATATATACTTAACAGGTGTGCCACCAAAGCACTGCAATTGATCACTCCATATGAGATTTGGCATTGTTCCAAGCCATATGTTTCTCACTTGCATGTCTTTGGTTGTCTAACGTACACTTAGTGCCTAAACAACATGCAAAAAATTGGATGATAGAGCAATGAAATGTATGTTTTTTGGGTACAATCTGACAAGAAAAGGCTATTGTTCGTATCATCTACATACTAAATGCATTCTGGTTAGTTGTGATTTTTTTTTTGTGGAAGATTCAATTCAACCCTTCGTTTCATGTGCTAAGGAGACATCATTTATCTCAAAGCATGTGTATGACACTTTGTTTACTCATTTTATAGGTGGATATTCAAGTGATGGTCTGCATGAGGCAATTTTCTAGCCTTTATAGGTTTCAAAGACGATGTAGATCATTCCATTTATAATGCACATTTACATGATGCATCTCCTCATGAGAGGGATGACATAGAAGAGGCAAAAAGTAGACCTAAATGGTTGGTATAGACTTTGAGAGATAGAAAATTAGATGAACCTTTGTCATATTATACTCATTCAGGCTCTCATAGTGCTTGCTTTGCATCTCATATTAATATGCAATGGTTTTCTCTAAAAAAAATCTTTTGAGAATGAGCATGTTTCTTTTGATGAAGCACTAAATTTGGAAAGTTGGATGGATGTTGTGCAATCAGAATATGATGCTATTATGAAAAATGGTACTTGGTCTTCATTTGATTTGCCTCCAAGCAAAAAGGTCATTGACACTAAATTGGTATACATTTTAAGAGAGAGGCATTTGATGTATTTATCTATCAACAAGTTGTTGGATGCTTGATTTACTTATGCATAACTAGGCTTAATATTTACTTTTTTATCTCTTAGATGAGCAAGTTTATGCATTGCCTAGGTCTTAAGGACTGGCAAGTGGTTAAGCACATTTTTAGCTACATGAATGGTACTCGACCATTTGGGTTGCTTTATCACGAGGGGAAGGATTATTACCATCAGATTTATGTTTTTTTTTCTTAGGATAGGTTGGTTTCTATGACACTCATGTGTCCACCAATGGGTTTTGCTTCATGCTTGGTAGTTCATGCATATGTTGGTTGAGAAAGCCCACAGTGTTGGTGCAAATCAATCACAAATTGATGTTTTGGATAAAGACATGAAGTCAAAGGATGAAGAAAAGATCAACAATTAAAGATTGACGATAGAGCATATTCAAGAAATGAAGACTTGTATACATATGTACATTAATTTGTAGTTAGCTCACATATACCTTTTGTATGGTCATGAGCTTGTACATATATGCCTATATATACAAGTAAAAAGTCAGGGCAAGTATGAGAGAGCATGAGATGAGAAAAATTAGAAGTTGTAGGAGTCATTAGACACTTTAAAAGTGAAGGAGATTTCTCTCATCATTCAGATGTAAAGTTTTCTTAATAAAAGAAAAAGTTGCACCCGATATTTTGTTGTGTTCTCCTTTTGTGCTTGATCATTTCAAGAATCCTTTTGTAGATCTCTAAGTCCATAGTTGATTCATCTATGGTTAATATTTGAGAGCCTAATTGTAAACAAGCTGAGAGAATTAAGAGTAGGAACATTTGTATGTGTAAAAGTATTGAGTGTCTTTTGAAACAAGTGCAATCTCAATGGTCAAAGAATTGATCAATTCTTAGTGTACATTGTAGATTTTTGCACAAATGAGGAGTCAAAATCTAAGTTGGAAGGTAAGACATCTATGGCTAAAAGCAATTGCTTAAATGGGTTCTAATTTGGGAGAACTATGTGTTAGAAGTTGCAGGTGTCAAAATCAATTCTACAAGAGAATAGTTTTAGACATAGGTGGATTGTTTAGATCATTTCTCAAGTTCTACTGAATCTTTTGAAATGATTTAACTTGAACAAGGTGCGAAATATTTAGCCAACAACTTGTACAAATTTTCATCATAAACTTTACACATTTGATCAGTCAATGAGTGAGTTATGTGCAGCAGACTTTTCTGAGAAATGACTCTCTTCATAGTTAGTTCAAAATTTTGATAATCTGGTATTGATCCTCCAAATTGGTAAAGGTTTTGAGTTATTCTTGATATAGAGGTGTTCTAACATCAAGGATAGCTTATTCTTTTGGAGATTAACACTCTCCATCAGTGGTATCAGAGCAGGAATTATCAAAATAGAAGAAAGGAGGACCCCGACTGCTGCATTCATACAAAATTCAACATTTGAAGGTTCAAAAGGTGAAATTCTAAAGAGAAAGCTTGAAAAGGAGGCCTAAAGCTATCAAGAAGATCAAAAGGAACTTCATTCAAAGTAAAGTTACACTTATTCCTCATAAAGCTTGAAGAATTTAATACACAGGTGAAGAAAGGATGCGAGATTCTCTTCAGATAGAGAAATTGGATAGAGAAAACTATCCATCTTTGTCAATGAGGATGGAAGCTCATCTCATGAGCAAAGACCTGATAGGTTACATCACAGGTGAAGAAGAAAAACCACAATTTAGAGATGCTAGTGTTCCAACTAGGGATGAACTCTCAGATTTGAAGACTTGGATGAAGAAGGATGATCAAGCAAGGAGCATTATCTACATGGGAGTCAATGACTACTTGCTACCTCATATTAGAGGTCTTGAAAGTGCAAGTGACATATGGAATGCTTTGGAGGAGCATTTCCAAAACACTACAAGGTCAAGAAGGCATCCTTATGGGCAGAGTTTACCACATTCAAGAAGAAGGCCTCTCAATCTATTTCTGATTATGTAACAAGGATGAATGACATTGTACATGCATTAGGAGCAGTTGATGAAGATATTAAGGAGGATAAATTGGTAAGGAAAATCCTCACACTTTTGAGAGGAGATGAGAAATGGAAGACATTCATTTTGTCTATTGAATTGTCACGAGATCATTTCACTCCTTATTTAAATCAGTTTCTAGGACACATGCTAACTTTTGAGGAGGATGTCAAAGGTGATGGTGATAAGAGTGCAAGTCAAGCTATGTATTCAAAGGATAAGAAGAAGAATATCAAAGGCAAGCTAACTTCCTAAGAGGAAGAGGAGGTGGCAAAGGTAGAGGAAGAGGTAGAAGCAATAAAGATGGAGCAAAAGCTTGCTGGATTCGTGGTAAGACAAATCACTTAGTTCATGATTGTTGGCATAATAATCAGAATAATGGAGGATATAATCAGAATTTTAATTCAATAGGAAGAGGTGGCAGAAATCAAAGAGGTAATTTCAGAGGTAGAGGTAGTAGAGGTTACTTTGGAAGAAATGCAGGTAGAGGATTCTAAAGTCAATCCTACAACAATACCTACTACAATTATGCTTCCGATCAAAAGGAGGATTCAACCTTGATTATGAATGCAACTTGTGAAAGACAAAGTGAAGACCAAAGAGTCTTCTACATTGACTCAGGGTGTAGCAATCACCTGAGTGGTAATATAGCTTTGATGACTGATTTGGAGAATAAGGTACCTAATCATGTAGTTCAAAACAAATGGTTGTTGCAGAGGCCTCCACCAAAAACAGAGTCTGCTAATCTTGTGCATGAAGAAGAATGGGCGTTTACTACTCTCTGCAGTTTTGACCCATCTTCTCATGAGCAGTGCATGTCTGGAGTAGACTCAAATGTTTGGTATTTTGATAGTGGGGAAACCAAACATATTACCTCGCAGCATAGTTTCTTCTCTTCATTCGAGCTTGCCCCTACAGGGAATACTGTTACATCTGCCAACAACTCCTCTTATCCTGTTATGGGAGTTGGTAAGATCATTTTGACTACTGCTGATGGTAGTTCTTTCACTTTGTCAGATGCTTTATTTGTGCCAGGGATCAAGAAGAACCTGTTATCAGTCTCTGCATTAGCCAAGATTAGCTTGGTTGTGAAATTTGTTGATGGCAGGTGTACATTTCATGATCTGTCAAATGGCGATGTGATTATTGCTTTTGGCATTTTATGTCATGGGTTGTATAAGCTCATAGACTATGAAAGATCTGTAAATGATTTGGCATGTGTAGTAAATGATTCTCAGGCTATGTCAGATGCAAAGCTTTGGCATGCACGCTTTGGTCATTTGAATTTTGCTAGTTTGATATGCCTGCAAAAATAGGAAATGGTGTCCTCTTTGCCCAAACTAGAGGCACCTGGAAAACATGTTTGTGAAGGCTATATTTTGGGCAAAATGCAACATTCATCCTTTCCAAAAGATGGTTCAGTTCGGGCTACTCAGAAATTGCAGCTTGTACATAGTGATGTTTGTGGTCCTATGCAGACACCTTCTTTTGGGAATTATCTTTACTTTGTGACTTTCATTGATGATTTTTTCAGGCATGCATGGGTATATCCATTGAAGGCAAAGTCCGAAGTGTTCATGTGCTTCAAACAGTTTTTGGTTTTGGCTGAAAATCTGTCAGCATGTAAAATGGGCACCCTCCGTTCTGATCTGTTGGAAACAATGATCTATTGGTCAATCTTGTTCAGAGGATATAGCATTAGTAGCTATCCTTTTAGTAGTCTCCACAAGACAGCAGCGCAGGTAATGTGGATAGCGTAATAGTCTTCTAATGCGGTGGTGCAAGTTCGAATCCCACAGGTGGCAGCGGCAACGCTCAAAATATTTTGACATGTTTTTATCATGCTTTTCATAAAATTAATGGACGAGCGGCGACGAATTACTTCCGTGAGTTTTTCTAGATCGTAGAGCTTTAGCGATAGCATGTTTTTTTCACTACGTTGAGAAGTGCTTTTAGAAGTACTTTATTGATGGAGAGTTATACTATAAAAGAACAAGCCAAGCTCATTGTATTGCATCCTTCACCTAGTATTCAACACAAGCTTGGAGCTTGGACCTCAATAGAGGTGGTGTTTTGTCTAGCACGTGGGACAGCCATGGTGCTAACTTGAAGCATGTTGAGGAGCAGCTATGGAGTTCTTCTTAATGATTCTTCTTGGAGAAGATGAAGGGTGTGCTCCCACTCTAGCTCATGGAGAGGAGGTTATCTCTTGTTCATGGCAAGAAGACTTGGTCATTAGCAGCTTGATGGTGAGGATCGGCCATCTACATGGTGTATTTGAAGATTGTCTTCTATAAGAAGATATCGGGTTGAAGATTGTCTTCTACAAGAAGATGTCGGGCTACTTCAAATACATTGGATGGTGGTTAACATAAGATTTACATCTTATGTTAAGTATTCAGGTACATATTCTCTTTATGCACACAGGTACTACTTGAATTTTATGGAGGCAGTAGCGTTCATATCAAGATTAGTCCTATTCGGCATAGGTACAAGAGAAACATTGCGTATATGCTTTATGCATATTTGGATGAGGTGTTTGAGAAGGTTTGTTCACATGAGTTTGAGGATTTCTGGCAGCAAACTTGTTAGCATTCTATGCTACTTTATAAGTATGTGATCTTTTCACACACGTATCTGACTTAGGGTCTTCCATAGCCTAAGGTTAGATGAGGGTTTGTTGATTATCAGTTTCACACTGATCCTTCCTCTTTCAGTCACTCATATTCACTCTTCTATAACCTATTAGGTCACACATCTCATGTATATTCAGATTTCTGTCCATACATCTGAATATGTTTGTTACATTTGTACATTCACTCATTCATCTATTTCTCATCACATAGAGTGGTTGAGAGTTTTGCTCCCACATTGTACATTGAACATTGGTATATATGATACTATGAGTAAGTGAAGGCTTACGTAACACCTTACACATGTCGTCTATTATTTCTCTATCTTTGTCTCATCATCTGTATGATTAAGATGTGGTATGTTCATGTTTTGTCAATATTGAAGATTGCTTGAATTAATGTTGTATATGCTCGACCTATGGAACCATGGACCTGTGATATGAGCCAAGGGCCTACCTCATTTCCAACATGATCGAGGGGGTGAGTATATGTCTTCTGATTTTAATACATTTCAGGCTGAACGTGGGATAAAACACCAGTATACAGTGCCGTATACACCTCAACAGAATGGAGTTGTTGAACGAAAGAATAGGTCACTCATGGAGATGGCGAGGTGTATGGTCAAGAGTCAGGCTTTACCACATAGTTTTTGGCTTGAGGCTGCCATGTGTGCAGCATATATACTGAACAGGTGTCCCACTAAAGCGCTGCAGTCTATCACTCCATATGAGGCTTGGCATGACCGTAAGCCATCTGTTGCTCATCTGCATGTTTTTGGTTGTTTGGCATATGCATTAGTGCTTTAACAACATTGCAGAAAATCGGATGATAAAGCAGTAAAATGTATTTTTGTTGGGTATAGCTGTGAAAGTAAAGGCTATCGTCTATATCATCCACAGACTAAACACATTTTGGTTAGTCGTGATGTTGTTTTTGTGGAAGATGCTATTCATCCATTGCTTTCATGTACTAAGGAGACATCTGTTAGCTCAAAAGACATGTATGATACTTTGCTTCCTCTTTTTATAGGTGGACAATCTAGTGTTGGTCCTAATGAGGCAACTTCTCAGCCTTTGCAGGTTTCATGTGATGATGCAGATAATTCCATTCTTATGAAGATGTACATGATGCACTTATTGATGAGAGAGTTGATATTGAGCAAGCAAGAACTATGCCAAAATGGTTGGTGTATACCTTGCATGATAGCAAATTAGATGCACCTCTATCATATCGTACTCGATCTCTCATAGTGCCTCTTTTGCATGAGATGGCTATGCTATGGCTGCATCTAGTCTCTGTGATGAGAATGAGCCTGTTTTGGTTTGATGAAGCACAAAATTCAAAAAATTGGATGGTTGCTATGCAATCTGAATATGATGCAATAATGAAGAATGGTACTTGGTCTTTATGTGACTTGCCACCTGGCAAAAAGGCCATTGGAACTAAGTGAGTATTCAAGCTGAAGCATAAACCTGATGGTACAGTTGATAGGTATAAGGCTAGGCTTGTTGCAAAGGGTTATGCACAGGAAAGAGACATTGATTTTGAGGAGACCTTTGCACCTACATGCCGTATGACTACTGTTTGGAGCATTTGTGCACTTGCAGCCCATCATGGTTGGAATGTACATCAGTTGGACATTAAAACTGCATTTCTGAATGGTGACTTGTATGAAGAAGTGTATGTTTTTTAGCCCCGTGGCTTTCTACAGAAAGGGCATGAAAACCAGGTGTGTAGGTTAAAGAAGGCATTATATGGTTTAAAGCAAGCACCACGTGCTTGGTATGAGAAGATACATGCCTATCTGATTGCACATGGTTTTGAAAACAATCCAACTGAAAGCACCTTATATGTTAAGCGTGCTAATGATGTGCTTCTGATCATTGTTGTCTATGTTGACGACATGCTGCTCACTAATCCTATTGAGAAGCATATTGCAGATTTTAAGGCTGATTTGCATGCCTCATTTGAGATGTCTGATTTGGGGCATTTGCATCACTATTTGGGCATTCAATTTATGCAAGTTGATGGTGGAAAGACTTTGTGTCAAACGAAATATATTGACACATTATTGTAGTGTTTTGGCCTTGAAGGATGTAAGCCTATTGCCACTCCTATGGAGACAGGTTTACGATTGAGTCTTCATGATGTTGGAGATGCATTTGATGTTGTCCTCTATCAGCAGGCTGTTGGATGCCTGATTTACTTATGCATTACTCGGCCAGATATTCAGTTTGCTGTCTCACAGATGAGCAAATTTATGCATTGCCCAGGTGTCAAGCATTGGCAGGCGGTTAAGCCCATCTTTCGCTACTTGAGTGGTACTCGGCTACTTGGGTTGTTTTATCCCAAGGGGGGATCACTACCGCCAGATTTGCATGCTTTTTCTGATTCAGACTGGTTTGGTTGCTATGACACTCGTGTGTCCGCTAGTGGCTTTTGCTTCATGCTTGGTAGCTCATATATATCTTGGTTGAGCAAAAAGAAGCAGCCTACTGTGGCCACTTCCAATTGTGAGGCTGAGTATAGGGCAGCTTGCACAGCTATTGTGGAGTGTGTGTGGCTCACACGCCTTATGGCTGACTTCGGTGTTGGTCAGTCTTCTGCCACCACCATCTTCACTGACAGTCAGAGCACATTAGCAGTTGTGAGGAACCCTGTGTTCCATGCTCGCACTAAGCACATTGAGGTGCATTATCATTATGTCAGGGAGAGGTTCTCTGCTGGGGAGATCAGCTTGGCATATGTGCCCGCGCAGGAGAACATTGCAGACCTTTTCACAAAGGCTCTTCCCAAGGAGAAGTTTGAAGCCTTCCGCAAAGCTTTGGGCTTAATTCCTTTTGTGGAGTGATTTCCACATAGCTTGGCACTTCCTTGTACATGAGTGCTAGCTACTTGTTCACCGCGTCACTCCCAGGGGGGGTTTGTTGATATATTTAGGTAGTGATGTGTGTGAACACTCTAGGACCGCCGAGGCACTTTTTTCCCTCTTTAGGAGGTTTTTATCCCTTGGCTTGTATATACGCCTATTTCCCTAATGGGCTACTTATCTTTGTACATTCTCTAGTAATACATTCAGTATTGTGTGTTGTGCTCCAAGCTTCTTCTTCTTCCTTGTGTTGTTCGCGTGCTTCTGCAGATGTCTAACTCCAACATATTGTAGGGTAGCGCCTACTCCAATGGAGGTGAATCACAAATTAAGCAGCTCCCTCCCTTCATACTTAAACCACATTGAATCCTGACTCCAATCATGCAAAGTAATGACATGCTTCAACTAGGGCATCCCAATCAAAAGTGGAAAGCCCCCATCCACTTGTGCAAGTCTCAATACAACAAGATCTAGAGTAAAGAAGTTACCATATACCAAAAATTGTACTTAGGGAACCACTCCTAGAGGCTTTACCCTGCTCTAATCCTCCAATGTTATTGTGAAATTGGGTAGTTTTGAAGGTTGAAGTCAAGGCTTTTCCACAGTTTAGTTTGGCATTAGATTTATTCTTCATCCACCATCCACTATGACTCTTTCCATTGTGTGACCTCTTATACTTATAGTGAGCAATGGAATCTTATAATCAGTAAGGGGGACTTTGCCTACCACTTTTCCTTCACACGAAGTATCGATCCTTGTAGCCAAAGTGGAAGTGGAAACTTCATCTATAATTTGCAAAACCTCCAACCTAAATCTTACATCCATTTTTAAGAGATAAGAAATACTTAATCCTTCTTAATTGATTTTAATAGCCTTAAAGCTTTTGATTCCTTTGGGATCTTGGCGATTTTTAATTCCTCTATCTCTTTTTTATGACATGTTGTATGCTTTTCCAATTACTTCATTTATGTTTGTGGTATTCTCTTTTGATTGGATATATTCACTCTCTATGGAAGTAGACCTACCTCTACTAATTATATCCTTTCCCTTTGTTATTCCTTACATTGTGGACTCTCGACTTGGTTCTTGCCAAAGGAGATTTCCCATTCTCCTTGTCTGCATTACCATGGATTCAATCTCTTCCGGTTGAACTATTATAGCACCTAGTGATGGCATGGGAGTTTCATTTGCATTATCTTCTTTGTCCACATAGATCATTTGAATATGCTGTCATGATGTGGATGCCTTGTTTTTTGAGAAGCACATGGTGTAATGATCTCTAGCCTCTGGGAAATTTTTGCATGGAGGGGGACCCTCTGGTAGAGGACATTTTCTTTAGTGATTTGCACATTCTCTGCACCTAAAATGAACAATTGACCTCCTTGGCACATTTCCAAAATTGCTTTGAGGACATGTTTTTTGAATATTACCTTGAGTTGGAGTTGTGGCCATCAGATTTGCTAGCCGCAAAGGTTGTGGTTTGGGCTCCTCGTGCCCAATATGCTTTTCTTGGAATCCCTCTTGAGTGACACTCCTGGGCTTCATGGCTAGGCTTCTTATATAACTGGCAAGTTTTATTTAAGAGAGGACACTCACTTACCACATGTACTTTCTTGCTACACATTGTACACCAAAGTCCGCTTTTGACCTTGCCCCCTACACAAATTTCTTACAGCTTCTCAATGAGTTGTGCATCTCTTTTGCCTGGGACTACTCTTATTTTTGAAGCTCTAAGGCTTCAATTTTGCACTGCAATTGTGCTACTACAATCTCTTCTTCCTTCTCAGGCATTCTTCTTAGTTTCTCAATTTCCTTCCTGAAATCGACTACTTGGAGTATGGAAGGCAAGAAGACCCAACTCAATGCTGTGGTAGTGAATTCATCGATTGCTTTTGTAGGAAGCGACAATTCTTTTAACTTGCATTAGCTAGATACTCGCAGTGGTTTACCAAGCCACTTTTTGACAAAAAAATTCATGTGGCGGATCTACTAATTTGGCCATAAGTGTTTTGTTCGTGGTGACCAATTTGGGGAATCTCTCCCCAACACTCAATCTTAGACTCTCCAATTCTTCAATAATGTTTTTGGTGTATTTTCCTATTGGAATTGTGTTTTAAAAGCATCTTTCATTAGATCTCAAGTTGCAAAATGATGGTAGGAAAATTGACTAAACCACTTATCTACCAACTTTTCTAATGCTGCCTAGAAGAGTATCAAAAAGGAATTTTTCCTTTCTATTAATCCCAATATTTTGCATAAAGCTAAAAACCTCCTAACATGCTCATCAAGGTCTTCATGTGCTAAACCTCTAAAGAAGGGGAAATTTATGTTTGATTGGGAGAGTAAATTTTATAAGCTATTTGGGATGCCATGTTCCTTAACAATGATGATGAGGAAGAGGGAGTAGCCAACCTATCAAAGACTTTCCTTCTTACTTTTGAAAGAGATTCTATGGCCCAAGGTTTGGGACAGGGTTGCAGTCATGAGCTATGCATCTTCTTCCTTGAGCTTAAGATGAATTCAAAATAGAAAAAGATTTACCTCTCCAAATAGTAGTGTCAACACCTTCTTCACTTCCTTTTTCTTTACTTGAGAATTGTTATTGACCTTTTTCCCCTATGCTCAAGTTTTCTAGTACCACCATGTGTGTCAAATTTGTTGGGGTAATTTTTCAGCTAAAAGGGCTTGAGTATTTGTAGGAGAATGGTAGAGAACAAGGATAAAGACATGTTGCACCCAAAAGTTATTTGTGTCGTGATTAGGATAGAAGAATACAATTGCTTTTTGTTTTTTGGAACAAGATAAAAGGACTCACTCTAGCTAATGCTTTAGGACAAAAAGTACACACAAGTACAACCAAGTACTTCCTAATAATTGTGTAGTCAACCTCTATGCCACTTCTTCACCTTAGCCAAGTGACTTACTTCTCTACACCCTTCTCAAAGCCTCCAATAAGGCTATAGTCCTGATCGTTTCCACTCTCGACTTGCAACACCACCTTGGTAGTACGATAGCTACACCTTGGCAGCCTTCTTCTTAGAACAAAGTCAACTTGCACACACAAGAGAGCATACAATACTCTCTTCACAAATCATTGGCTCTCAAGCTTTCTACTAACTATCGAAGAGTCTTTGCACACTCTGGACATGTTTTTCTATCTCTATGTCTATGTGTCTATATCCTTTTACTGAATGTATGTTTTTCTCATATACTCCTTACTTGAATCTTTCCATTTGGCATACAGAAACTTTACTTAACTTGAATTCTCATGTGTATCTTAGTGTATCTTAGCCTTGTTTGTGTAGTGCACTTTCCTACTCCTTGGTACACACATTTCCCAAGTTGCATATTTTGTTTGATGCCTTTCTCTTACTTTGCTTCAAGATCTTCTCACCAAGATCTTCTACATACACTTCAATGATATCTTGTTTCGTTGTGATTGGCCTTATAAAAACAAAATTTTAATGGGGGAAATAGGCTATTGTTTTACCTACTAGTTGACTAGTGGGGGAAATAGGCTATTGTTTGTTGACTAGTGGAGTACCCATGCAATCATGGTGTGTCTATTGATTTGAGACTTTGGAATCCATCATTGAATAATCTTGCAAGTTGAGGCTTTGATATGCATCACTAGATTTGTTGTCTTTTGTGATTGTTGTGTTCTTTCTTTCTCTTGGATCAACATTTTGGTTAATTCTTCTTTAATTAGATGTATGGACAATGTTTTTGAACTTCTATCCAATCATATTATACCTATATTTTTCTTTTTGGGAAGCATTGGCACTCAATCACACATACATGAGATTCCTCTCAACATTTTGGAGATTATAGTGAGGGAGATGAGGGGAATACTCTATTATTGATTACATACAATGGTGTGATGACAAAAAATAATAGGAAAAACATTTGAAGGTAGGTGAAAGTGGTACAAGACTTTCTTGGATGTGCAAAGACACTTGTATTTGGTTGTGTCAACTAGGATAAAACAAGACAAAACAACCACTTAAAATATCAATTTCTGATCTAGAATATGTACCAACCTCAAGTTTGAGGGAAGATTATTCTTTTCCTTCCATTGGACCCATATGTTAACTGCCATCAAAGAAACAGTCAACAAAAAAACACTCACACATCACCATAATGAAGACGGATAAGACTTGGATTTCTACATGGTGAGTGTTGTAGAGGATTACTCCATTTAATTTGATCTAATCCTTGAGTTAGTAAAACTGTTATTAGAGACAATATCAGGCAGACAAAGTGTCATTGAATCAAATGATGGTGACTATCAAAATCTTCACACAAGCCCTTATTATTCTATGAAAGAATAAAATAGATATGGGGACCATGATCCATGCACTTAACATGGAAGAGCCAACATGAGAAATCTTTAAAGTCCATGAATATGAAGTTGAGAATGATAGAGCTAGTGCAAAGAGGATCAGCATAAAATAGTCTTTATAGAAAAATGGGGGATGTATGCTTGTTTTCTAATTCCATTTGGACTTATGAATTCCCTAGCCACATTCCAAAGTCTTATGTGTCATGTCTTCAAGGAATTTCTTCGGCAATGCTTGGAGGTATACCTATGTGACTTATGTGTGTATTCTAGAGAACATAAAGAACATGTGCCAAGCCTCAGGAAAATCTTTGACAATTGAGGCTTGTCCAAAGTGTTCTTAAATCTATAAAAATGCATATTTATGGTTCATTAATGAAAAATCCTTGGGCACATAGTTTTTAAGAATGGCATAATGATAGATGAAGAGAAGATCAAATCGATAGTAAAACTTCCAAGACCATCTAATGCCAAAGAAGTCCAAACCTTTATGGGACAATGTGGATATTATATACAATTCATGCATGAAACCATTTCCAAGATAATGTATGTGCTATTGAAAGACACTGAACAGGAACAAACCATTCCATATTTTGATGCCTTTAATTTTGCGATTGGATGCATCTTGACATAGCCTACTAATGAGGGTAGTATGCAGTTACCGATTGCTTATGAAAGCAAACAACTCATTTTTGCATAAGGAAATTATAATACCATAAAAAGAGAAGGATAAAGAATGTTCTATGTCATAAAGACATTTTAACAATATTTATTGGTAAATAAGTTCAAAATCTTTGTTGACCATCAAGCCCTACTATACCTTGTATATAAATATTGTGCTACTCATAGGCTAGTATGTTGGTTCCTTCTTCTTCTAGAATATGACTTTGACATGGCAGTAAAGCAAGGCAACACTCACATATACATTGAGCATTTATCACAAATACCTTGGGTTCACCTCGTTGAAGCCACTAACTATGACCTACAAGACACATATTTGTTTAACGTTAAAGTGGTACCCACATGGGCGGACTCATGCATCAGTGCTTGTGCCCCTTGCCAAAATATTCCAACCACTAAGCATGATACTTCGTTCTATGTATCTACATGCCCATATTGGATCAAGCACATAGTAGAATATTTGAAAATTGGCACTTATCCCACAAAAATGACCTCACCTAAATAAAGAGCGTTACAAGAAGAGAGTTATGATAATGCTCCTATTAGCAATATTCTTAAAAGCAAGGAAAAGATACCTTCATACACCTTTGTGCTCATGAAGATGAGTATTTGTCGATACCAGAAGCCCACACACTTAAGAGTGGTAGGTATACATTTTTCAATACACTAAAAAATTTGAATGATTTTATCTGCTAGTTTATGGTGGCCCACCCTTCACAAAGATGTTCAAACATTTATGCAAAGGTTTAATACATTCAAAAGAGAAAAATATCCATTTAACAGAAATCAAATACCTCTCAAGCCTATGATGGAAGGACACGCATTTGCTAAGTGGGGAATAGACTTCATTGGTCCTATCAACCCACCTACCAAGGGATCTCATGCAAAGTACATAATAGTAGCTACAAATGATCTTACCAAGTGGGTAGAGGCATGCATCACCATGAATAATGATGCTCAAAAAATTTCCAAATTCCTATTTGAACAAGTCTTTACACAATTTGGCCTTCCTACATAGATAATTGCCTATAGAGGTACTCATTTTGTGAATGAATACATAAAGGCATTACTCAAAGAAATTTTGGTTGTCCATAAGAAATTAACTCCATATCTCTGCAATATGAAGGTCAAGCTGAGAGTTTCAACAAAGTGCTATGCACTATTTTGGCTAGGCTCTTAATAGAGGACTCTCACATTGGAAATAAACTACACCATGTACTATGGGCTTATCAACTAGCTTACAAGACCGTGCTTGGAGCAAGTCCATTCGACTTACTATATAGATTGTTGATATATTTGGTAATGATGTGTATGAACACAATTAGGATTGAGCATGCACTTTTTTCCCTCTTTAGGAGGTTCTTCCCTCCAGCTTCTATATATGCCTATAATCCTAATGGGTTGCTTATCTTTTTTACACTTTCATTTAGTAGTACATTTTGTGTGTCATGCTCCAAGCTTATTCTTCTTCCTTGTGTTGTTTATGTGCTTTTGTAGTCCTTGAACTCCAACAATTGATATTATACGAGGTTGTTGCATTCTACAAGGCATCATTGACACACTTCTAGTCATAGTCTCAGAATCACATGAAAATTGGTGAGCATACTCAATGCCATTAGTAGTTCAAAACAATTTTGCTTTGTGGTGTTGAGATTTTGATTTGAGCTCATTTCATTCTTTGAATGCACTATCATAACGATTATACAAGCTACTTCATCCTTTTGTGCCAAACATATATATAGCTTTTGATTCAATAGTACAAGTGCCTTGAAGTCCACTACAGGTCTAGTGGAGCTTTATTGGATTTTTTTGTTCCACTTTCTGAGAAACAATCAATTTTCTACATCAAGGTATAGTCATAATGGCTGAAAGTAATGATGTATCTTGTATGTTGGCTATTTAGGACAAGTGGCATGGTTCTAACTATCCATTGTGGGCATACATGATGCATCATGTATTGGTAGAAAAGGCTTGTGGAATATTACGAAAGGTGTTGAAAAACATATTCCTACACTTGCAAATATTATGATAGCAAGTGATGCACATGTTGTTGAAGATTATGATCTTCGATTTCTTGGTCGTTTGTGATTCCTATTGCACCTATTGCATAAAAAATTTGCTAGGATGTTAGATATGTCCATGCATGTGCACATGCACATGCATTGATATTTTTGTATATCAAACATGCCATTATCCCTCACATTCACTCATGCAGAATAGTCATAGATGCTTTGAGTACTCGTACCATACTTTATCATGCAAGAAATGAGGTGCATGTTGCTTA
Organism: Ceratopteris richardii; assembly: GCA_020310875.1. Lineage (NCBI taxonomy): Eukaryota > Viridiplantae > Streptophyta > Polypodiopsida > Polypodiales > Pteridaceae > Ceratopteris > Ceratopteris richardii. Next base: position 148,123,624 of record CM035411.1, on the reverse strand, counting down.
CTTTCAAAAATAATTGGAGAGTGAGCATATGAATGAAGGAGATTCAATGGAAAATTTTTTGAAAAAGATCAAGGATGTGATAGAGCAATTGATTTCTCTCATGAAATCTTGCCAAATATTCACTTGTGCAGACCATCAATGGTCTTCTAGATTCTTATTAGAGTTTTGCTTCTACTCTTTGTTTGATGCTAAAATGCAATACAAATGCCTTAACTTTTGAGGGGTTAATATCTATTTTACAATAAGAAGATCATTCTAGACAACATAGGTCTATAATGTATGGTGAGCTAGTTAGAATGGAAAATGTAAATGGATCTCATTTACTAGCAAACGAAAATTTTCCAACCTTGTAGAATCAATGAAGAGGATAAAGATGACAAGAAAATATAAAAGAAAAAAAAATCTTGCAAGTATTGCAAGGAAAATGATCATGTCATTAAGAGTTGTCCTAAAGTGGTTGCAAAAGAGGCAAAGAAGATAGAGGTTTGAATGGTTGCTACAAACCATTTTTAATGGTCTTCCAGATTCTTATTGGAGTTTGGCTTCTTCTCTTTTTCTGATGATGAGCAAAAATCCAAATGACTTAACTTTTGAGGATTTTATCCTAAAGGAAGGTTAACCTAGACAAAATATTTAATAATGTATGATTGCAAAACTTTGGCATGCACACATTGGTCATCTAAATTTTACTAGTTTACTTTGCCTCTAAATTTGAAATGTTGTCCCCTTAACCTAAACTTGAGGCACCTTCTAAGAATGTATATGAGGTTTGTATTTTGGGTAAAATACATAAATTGCACCTTGTTCATAATGGTGTCTATGGTCCTATGTAGACACCTTCATTTGGGAATTACCTATACTTCATGCCTTTCATTGAGGGCTTTTCTAGTAATGCATAGGTTTATCTTGAAAGCAAACTCCAAAGTTTTTATTTTCTTTAAATAGTTCTTAGTTAAGGCTGAAAATCTTTCAACATGTAAAATGGGCACCCTTCATTCTAAATGAGGTGGGGAGTACATGTCTTTTGAGTTTAATGAATTTTTGGCTGATCTTGGGATGAAACATTAGTGTAGAGTGCCACATATATCAACAAAATGGAGTTGCTAAGAGGAAGAGTTGTTCTCTCATATAAAGGGAAAGGTATATAATCAAAATTCAAGCTTTACAACATAGCTTCTAGCTTAAGGCTCTTATGTGTGCAACAAATGTACTTAACAAGTGTCTCCAACCAATGCATTGCAATCTATCACTTCATGTGGGGCTTGGCATGGTCACAAGACATTTTTTTCTTATCTTTGTGTTTTTGTTTATCCATCATATCCATTAGTGCATGAAAAACAATGCAAAAAATTGGATGATAAAGTTATGTAATGTGTTTTCATTGGGTACAATTTTCAAAGTCGAGGCTATCGTTTATATCATCCATAGACTAAATGCATTCTGGTTAGTTGTGATGTTTCCTATGTGGAAGATGCAATTCAACCTTACTTTCATGTACCAAGGATACATCAATAAGCTCAAAGGATGTGTATGACACTTTGCTACCTCATTTTGCAAGTGTTCATATGCTTCTCCTAGTGAGGTAATTTTTCAAAATTTACAAGTTCAAAACGATGATGTAGACCATCCTATTTTTTATGTAAATTTACATGATGCACTTATCGATGAGAGATCTAACATTGAAGAGGCAAAAACTATGTCTAAGTGGCTAGTGTAGACTTTGAGGGCTCGCAAGTTAGATGTTTTCATATCATACTCGTTCAAGCTATCATTATCTTTTTTTGCCTGTTATGCAATGGTTGTCTCGAGTCTCTATTGGGCGAATGAGCTTTTTTCTTTTGATGAAGCATAAAATTCAAAAAATTGGATGTCCGCTATGCACTAAGAATATGGTGTTATTATGAAGAATGATTAGATGTGATTGTTGATATCTTTACGTAGTGATGTGTGTGAACACTCTAGGACCGTCGGGGCACTTTTTTCCCTCTTTAGGAGGTTTTATTCCCTCGGCTTGTATATATGCCTATTTCCCTAATGGGCTACTTATCTTTGTACATTCTCTAGTAATACATTCAGTATTGTGTGTTCTGCTCCAAGCTTCTTCTTCCTCCTTGTGTTGTTCGCGTGCTTTCGCAGACATCTAACTCCAACAATTGGTATCAGAGAAGGTCACCGCTTCATCTAGGGCATCATCTACACCTCTCCAGTTGCAGTCTCGAATTCGCACGAAATTTGATGAGCATACTCAGGGTGATTCAGAGATCAAAATAGCTTTGCTATGTGGTGCCGAAATCGCGATATGAGCTTGTTTCGGCCTCCGAATGCACTATCGTAGTGCTTGTGTAGGCTATTTCATCTTTTTGTGCCAAAGGTATATACCTGTTTATGTTCGCCAGTATAAGCATCTCGAAGTCTGCTACATGTTTAGGAGAACTCATCTAGATAGCTCCGTTCAACTTTTTGAGATACAATCAATTTTCTGCATCAAGGTATTTAAGTCACTGGCCATGGCTGAAAGCAGTGATGTATTTCATATGTTCCCTGTCGAGGATAAGTTGGATGGTACCAACTATCCGTTGTGGGCTTATATGATGCAACATGTATTGGTTGCAAAAAGACTGTGGAACATTGTGCATGGGTGAAAAATGTCCTATCACCCATGCAACTGTCACAACTGTAGGTACTGAAGCTGATGCAGAAGGTGTCGAACATGATGAAATTCTGCATATTCCTGTTCGTGCTGCAGTTTCTGTTGCACCTACTGCAGACCAAATTCGTTGGGATGGCAAAGATGCCCAGGCACATGCATTGATAGTTTTGTCTGTCAAACATGCCATTATTCCTCACATTTGCTCTTGTACAATAGCTAAGGATGCTTGGGATACATTACCACATTGTACCAAGCTAGGAATGAGGCTCGTGTTGCTTACCTCCAAAAACAGTTGGAGAGTGAGCACATGAATGAAGGTGATTCTATGGACAGTTTTCTAACAAAGATCAAAGACATGAAGGAACATTTGATTTCTGCTGATGAGGTTATACTAGATAGCTCACCTCTGCAGACCATTCTGAATGGTCTTCCTGATCCATATGAGAGTTTTGCTTCTACTCTTCGGTTGATGATGAAAGGAAATCCAAATGCCTTGTCATTTGAGGAGTTAGTTTCTGTTCTGTTGCAGGAAGATCAGTCCAGGCGGAACAGGAAGATCAGTCCAAGCAGAACATGTCCATTATGTGTGTTGCAGATCAAACTTTCCTAGCTAGTCAAAAGGGCAAAGGAAAATGGAGCTCTTCTACTAGTAAGCAGATAAAAAAAGCAAAAATTGTTTTGCAAGTACTGTAAAGGGAATGATCATATCATAAAGAACTGTCCAAAACTGGTTGCAAAAGAGGCAAAGAAAAAGGAGGTTGTAATGGTTGTTGCAGAGGCCTCTACACCGAAAACAAAGTTTGCTAATCTTGTGCAGGATGAAGAATGGGTGTTTACTACTGTTTGCCGTTTTGACCCATCTTCTCATGAACAGTGCATGTCTGCAGTAGACTCAGATGTTTGGTACTTTGACAGTGGGGCGACCAAACATATTACCTCGCAACAATTTCTTCTCTTCACTCGAGCCTGCCCCTACAGGGAATATTGTTACATATGCCAACAACTCCTCTGATCATGTTATGGGAGTTGGTAAGATCATTTTGACTATTGCTGCTGGTAGTTCTTTCACTTTGTTAGATGCTTTGTTTGTGCTAGGGATCAAGAAAATCTATTATCAAATTTTTGCATTAGCCAAGATTGGCTTGGTTGTGAAATTTGTTGATGAAAGATGTACAGTTCATGATCTGTCAAATGGCGACGTGATTATTGCTTCTGGCATTCTATGTCGTGGGCTGTATAAGCTCATAGACTATGAAAGATCTGTAAATGATTTGGCATTGTAGTACATGATTCTCAAAGCTTTGGCATGCACGCTTTGGTCATCTGAATTTTGCTAGTTTGCTATGCCTGTAGAAATCTTAAATGGTGTCCTCTTTGCCCAAAATTGAGGCACCCGAAAAACATGTTTGTGAAGGCTGTATTTTGGGCAAAATGCAATGTTCCTCCTTTCCAAAAGATGGTTCAGTTCGGGCTACTCAGAAATTGTAGTTTGTATATAGTGATGTTTGTGATCCTATGCAGACACCTTCTTTTGGAAATTATCTTTACTTCGTGACTTTCATCGATGATTTTTCCAAGCATGCATGGGTATATCCATTGAAGGAAAAGTCCCAAATGTTCATGTGATTCAAATAGTTTTTGGTTTTGGCTGAAAATCTGTTAGCATGTAAAATGGGCACCCTCCGTTCTGATCGAGGGGGAGAATATATGTCTTCTGATTTTAATGCATTTCTGGTTGAACGTGGGATAAAACACCAGTGTACAATTTCGTATACACCTCAACAAAATGGAGTTGTTGAACAAAAGAACAGGTCACTCATGGAGATGGCGAGGTGTATGGTCAAGAGTCAGGCTTTACCACATAGTTTCTGGCTTGAGGTTATCATGTGTGCAGCATATGTACTTAACAGGTGTCCCACTAAAGCACTGCAGTCTATCACTCCATATGAGGATTGGCATGATCACAAGCCATCTGTTGCACGTCTGCGTGTTTTTTGTTGTTTCGCATATGCATTAGTGCCTGAATAACATTGCAGAAAATTGGATGATAAAGTAGTAAAATGTATTTTTGTTAGGTACAATTCTGAAATTAAAGGCTATCGTCTGTATCATCCAGAGACTAAACGCATTCCGGTTAGCTGTGATGTTGTTTTTGTGGAAGATGTTATTCATCCATTGCTTTCATGTACTAAGGAGACATCTGTTAGCTCCAAAGACATGTATGATACTTTGCTGCCTATTTTTACAAGTGGATAGTCTAGTGCTGGCCCTAATGAGGCAACTTCTCAGCCTCTACAGGTTTCATGTGATGATGCAGATCATCCCATCTCTGATGTAGATTTACATGATGCACTTGTTGATGAGAGAGCTGACATTGAGGAGGCAAAAACTATGCCAAAATGGCTGGTGCAGACTTTGCGTGACAGCAAATTATATGCACCTCTGTCATATCGTACTCGATCAGGCTCTCATAGTGCCTCTTTTGCATCAGATTGCTATGCTATGGCTGCATCTAGTCTCTATGATGAGAATGAGCCTGTTTCATTTGACGAAGCACAAAATTGAGAAATCTGAATATGATGCTATAATGAAGAATGATACTTGGTCTTTATGTGACTTGCCTCCTGGCAAGAAGGCCATTGGCACCAAATGGTTTTCAAGCTAAAGCGTAAGCCTGATGGAACAGTTGACAAGTATAAGACTAGTCTTATTGCAAAGGGTTATGCACAGGAAAGAGGCATTGAGTTTGATGAGACCTTTGCACCTACATGTCGTATGACTACTGTTCGGAGCATCTGTGCATTTGCAGCCCATCATGGTTGGAATGTACATCAGTTGGACATTAAAACTGCATTTTTGAATGGTGACTTGCATGAAGAAGTGTATGTTTTTCAGCCCCGTGGCTTTGTGCAGAAAGGGCATGAAAATCAGGTGTGTAGGTTAAAGAAGGCATTATATGGTTTAAAGCAAGCACCACGTGCTTGGTATGAGAAGATACATGCCTATCTGATTGCACATGGTTTTGAAAACAATCCAACTGAAAGCACCTTATATGTTAAGCATGCTAATGATGTACTTATGATCATTGTTGTCTATGTTGACGACATGCTCCTCACTAATCCTATTGAGAAGCATATTGCTGATTTTAAGGCTGATTTGCATGCCTCATTTGAGATGTCTAATTTGGGGCATTTGCATCACTATTTGGGCATTCAGTTTATGCAAGTTGATGGTGGAATGGCTTTGTGTCAAATGAAATATATTGACACATTAGTGTAGCGTTTTGGCCTTGAAGACTGTAAGCCTATTGTCACTCCTATGGAGACAGGTTTACGATTGAGTCTTCATGATGCTGGAGATGCATTTGATGTTGTCCTCTATCAGCAAGTTGTTGGATGCCTGATTTACTTATGCATTACTCAGCCAGATATTCAGTTTGCTATCTCACAGATGAGCAGGTTTATGCATATTGCCCAGGTGTGAAGCATTGGCAGGCGGTTAAGCGCATCTTTCGCTACTTGAGTATTACTCAGCTACTTGGGTTGTTTTATCCCAAGGGGGGATCAAAACCGCCAGATTTGCATGCTTTTTCTGACTCAGACTAGGTTGTTTGCTATGACACTCGTGTGTCCACTAGTGGCTTTTGCTTCATGCTTGGTAGCTCATGTATATCTTGGTTGAGCAAGAAGCAGCCTACTGTGGCCACTTCCAATTGTGAGGCTGAGTATAGGGCAGCTTTCACAGCTATTGTTGAGTGTGTGTGGCTCACACGCCTTATGGCTGATTTGGGTGTTGGTCAGTCTTCTGCCACCACCATCTTCACTGACAGTCAGAGCGCATTGGCAATTGCGAGGAACCCTGTGTTCCATGCTCGCACTAAGCACATTGAGGTGCATTATCATTATGTCAGGGAGAGGTTCTCTGCGGGGGAGATCAGCTTGGCATATGTGCCCACGCAGGAGAACATTGCAGACCTTTTCACGAAGGCTCTTCCCAGGGAGAAGTTTGAAGCTTTCCACAAAGCTTTGGGCTTACTTCCTTTTGTGGAGTGATTTCCACATAGTTTGGCACTTCCTTATACATGAGTGCCAGCTACTTGTTCACCGCATCACTCCCAAGGGGGATTTGGTGATATCTTTAGGTAGTGATGTGTGTGAACACTCTAGGACCATCGGGGCACTTTTTCCTTCTTTAGGAGGATTTTTTCCCCGGCTTGTATTTATGCCCATTGCCCTAATGGGCTACTTATCTTTGTACATTCTCATTTATAGTCTACAAATCCGTATTTATTTTTCATTTAGGCATGGGAATGACTTGAGAGACCATGTAATAATAATGAGAACTATCACAAAAATTTCTTTTACATGGACTATTCAAATCTTGTTGGATGCTCTCTCTCTCTCTATCTCTCTCCCTTCCTCTCTCTTGTGCTCTTTGTCTCACTCACTCTCTCTCTCTCTCTCTATCTCTCTCTCTCTACATGTGTATGTGTGTGTGCCTCATATTTGCTTTACACACTATGCTCAAAGAATTGATGCATTGTTGTTCTTGTGCATATCTACCTACATGCCACATACTAATCCTCAAAATCCTTCATCAATGACCTAGTTGCTAACTCTAAATCTCCATGGTTGATACCTTATTTTCTTACAAGGGCATTGATTTTGATAATATATTTTCTCTCATGTGTTGAATGACAATTGTTCATAGTGTTTGTGCACTTGTAGCTCACCATAGTTGGAATGCATATCAATTGGACATGAAAACTACATTCCTTAAGTCTTCCATATCCACTATGCTATTAATAAACTGATACTTTTCTTTAATCGGAATGCTACTAGTCATTCTTGATCACTATTCATAATTAAATCATCACACTTAGTGCATATTATGCACCTTGGGTGATTTAGAGTTCTTTCTAAGGTCTACTTGATTCATAGAATCCTAAGATCTTGGACCTCTCACCTCAAGTTCTTTGTCTATAGCTACCTTAGGGTCCTCTCTAAGACCTATTGATTCACACAATCATAAGATCTTCGGACTCACACCTCTTGATTTACTTATCATATCTTGACCTTGGGACTATTATGCCCTTGTCGTAGCCATTCCAATCCTAAGTTTGTATGTCCTAAAGAAACCCTTTAGTAGACTAACCTTCTACCATATCTATGGTACTTTTATGTATCTTACCTCATCCTTATTTGAAGTGTGTTATATAACTATAACAGAGTTCACTTAAAAGTCTTGATGTAAGCATTTTACCCTTTTCAATTATTTTACTTGTATCCTTTTAACCTAGATAATCCAACTTACACATTGTACTCTAAATTTCAAGCTTTTACTAGAATGACTAGGTTCTTGTGTATCCATCAACTAGACAAAAACTTACTCTAAAAACTATCAAAAGTATAGAATCTTAGAGCTAGCATGCTAACCTACAACATGAACTCTTGTGGCATCTTTCAATAGTTCAAGATAACTATTTTTTTTCCATCAATCATACTTAGGTGTTCTAAACTTCTTCCTTTGTCTCTCTTAGACATAACTTCTACCATTTCAACTAGTTACTTTAAGTAAAAGGTCTCTTGAAGGAAATCTTGGTTGTTCTAAAGATCATATCCTCCAACCATCCTCAACCTAGATGAAAATAACAAAGAAAATTTATCTTTGTCATTCACTATCTAAAAACAAACTTAGTCTACTCGCAGTACTTTTACCATATACTTTATACTCATCCCAACTTATTTTGGTGATAAATAAAATGTTTTGTAGATAGAAAATGCTTCGTGCACTTCGCATTTTTAAAATTCATACAATTTGTGTATGCATGTATGCACTCACACATTTTCTTTTCTACTTAGATTACTCTACAAGCATCTAATTATGTTTGCATATATTAGACCTCTCTTATAACATAATCTCACTAGTTATTTCATGGCATATAATTTTGTGTGACTACAAAAATTTTGACAATATTTCCCTATGAAAATGAATGTGGGAAAAATAATAACCATGGTAGAATGAAAAGCACAAGCCTGTCAAAGGTCAAGCCACTTTCTTATAGCTCGAGAAACTTGCAAATAGAAAACTTTCACAAAATATGTTGTTCCACACCACATATCGTCATGAGAAAATCCTTTTCTTACTCCAATACCTACAAAAAGATTCTAAAACACACAAAGACCACCTGTGCATGCTTTTATTGACCAATGTAAGGTAACTTTGACATGCATGCCACTGTTATTTTCATAAAGTTGGAAGAGAAAACGATGCAAAATTATAAATTATGATGCGAAAAGTATCCACATGAATGTATTATCGCAAAGATATGATGCAAAGATATTAAGAATAAATGGAATCCTACCCCTAATAATATAAAATGTGATTAAAAACCCATAAGCCTCTTGATTGAACACTTCAGTCACTTAGAAAGAGGTTCTTGCCAATCAACAACCATCTAATAAAAGATTATGCAAAGGTGGCATGCAGAGATTAAAAAATGAGATATGATCATTGCAAAGGAAGCCTTCAGGTGTAGAATCTATAGCAATTTGAATTTCCTCATTAGGACCTTCATGAGGAAGTTATGCCCCAAACAATGAGATATGATCATTGCAAAGGAAGCCTTCAAGTGTAGAATCTATAGCAATTTGAATTTCCTCATTAGGACCTCCATGAGGAAGTTATGCCCCAAACAGTGGACCTATGTGGACGAGCAACTCCTCTCTTTGACCATATATGCAAAACATTAAATGCTATACACAAGTATGCCTCAAAGATAAGACATGCGCATTATGGGCTGTTTGGTTGGGCCTTTAAGCTCTTGAGGTGGGGGAGGGGGTTTCTACCCCTCTTTATGGCAAGACAATTGTTGACCCTAGACCAGTGTATTGCCTTCGAGCAAAATTAAAACCAATTGCCTTTGGACAATCCTTGCTCAATGTCGCCTTCAAGCAATCTAACCCCTACTTTGTGGGATACAAAGGTCCCATTACTATGCATGTTCACTTCTACTATCATTCTTTCAATCAATTCAAGCAAAGGGTGATTAAGTTTTGACCAAACTTCTTCTTTAAAAGAAGGATAGACATGACTTCTAGCCATTCATCATAGCGCCCTTGGAGTGTAGACTATAAAACAAGGTGAATCGCTCGACGTAGAGAAGAATTGAGAGAGTTATAGCAAAATATGTGCATGTAGGTGCTCTAGGAAAGCGCTCGACAAAGAGGAAATGAAGAAAATAAGCTCAATCGCTCGACATAGAGAAGAATTGAGAGTGTTACAGCAAAATATGTGCATGTAGGTGCTCTAGGAAAGCGCTCTACAAAGAGGAGATGATGAAAATAAGCTCCTCTATGAAGCTTCGGTGATGTCCACACCTTCTAGAATGGCATGCATGATTATTTCTATATCTCACATGGTTCTAGAGTTGAAATAGGCATTATACATAGAAGACATTACCTAATAAGTTTTCATCTCTAGGAAAAGGAAGAGAAGAACTTCCACGAGTGTCCAACACTCATGCATGAGTGGGCAGGCTGCTGGTCCTTGGTGTCTCACCGTGCACAATTGAGAGCTCCCTTGGGGGGCTACAAGCTGCTGTTGTCCACGAGGAAGAACAAAGGAGCTCCTAAATTTCTTGTAAAAAATATACATGGGTGTTCAATTCTTGCCAAGAATAGAAATGAGAACCAAGAATTCTCTCCCCCCCCAAAATCCTAAAATCATGCTCTACATCAAGTGCGAGAGACTTCTCACAAAGGAAACTTGATTAATCTCATGTGCTACTTTTTTCCCATCATAATTATCCTCTGTTCTTAGATTAGTAAGCTTCTAGTGTTTCCTAGTGTGACATGTGGCCATCATGCACAATCACTTTGCTTTCTAAGGTGGCACCTTAGGATAACCCTCAAGCTAGGAACCTTAACAATTCACTCTTGTTCCAAGACACTGATAAATGATCCTTATTGGATCTATGTCTAACAGTAAATGGAGCAAGAATAATTTTGTGTTAAGTTCATCAAAGGCTTGTATGAACTAAAAGATCCAATGAAATGGCTATTGTATACAGTAATGAGAATCGTTACCTCTGCTCTTAAGACACGTCCATGTAATGGATTATGGTTTTGACTCTCTTATAATGTCTAGATTGTTGGAAAATCTTCAAAGTAATGATGACTCTTGAAGAAAAGTTGAAGCGAAATTTTGATATGGAAAAATCGGGGAACGATAAATACATTCTTGGGAAGAAGCCACACGACAAGAGTATTCAATGCATATGAAGTGAGAATAATTCACAAGTTCAAAATGTAGTGTGAAACGACATTTCAATACATTGCTACCGTCATATGTGATATTCAGGTACTAGTCCTAAATGCGTAATCAATGCATATAAACCCTGAGAACAGTAACGTGCACTTCAGTGTCATCAAATGACGTAGTTCCTTTCATGAACCAAATTCTGCAAAACAACATGCATTTAGACGTTCTCAAGCTGTTTCTAAAAATACAAGAAAAATCTTGCGCTTAAGCCAATTATTGTATAAGACCGAACAAACATACTAACCCCGATACAGATCAAGTACAAATATTGTATAAGAAAATTGTTCCAAAAATACTCCATTGGCCATAAATCCAACTCGACAAAAGATCAAGTTGACATTTTCCGCGTAATTCTCAATCCTGCTTGCTAGGGATTCAAGAAGAACCTGAGAACGATGCCCCATCCTTTACACACCGATTACAAATATTATATTAATAAACTTCAAGAATTTTTGGGGGGAGGTTTGGTCTTGGGCATACACTTCTAGTAGGCTTGAACTTTGTAAGATTTTTCTTTTTTTGTGTCCGAGTCTGGGATGTGGCTTCTAGAGGCCACCCCATTCAAAAGGTAAAATCCATCCATATGCTTCATCTTCTGAGGAAGACTTATATGTGACCTTCCACAACCTTCCACAAGGCCAGTGGTTCACTGATCCCAGAGAACCAATGTGGTGATATACCCAATTCCCCATACACGACACTAGAGTATGAAGGACTTCAATCAAGAGCTCACCACCTCCCAAACTGCCACATGTTAACAAAAAAAAGAACGCTATACCCAAACAAAGAAGCGTAGACTAGTAAGAGGAATCTGCACCCAGTTAGTCTCCCATATCTTCACTGGTAGGAGGTGCAGCTAAACCTATAACTGCTAAACACCAAAGCTCAAAAAACATACATCCCTCATGAATAGTCAATTCCCTTTACCGCAAGGGATGGGACAGGAGAATGACATCCTTTCCTCAATAAAGAGGGATCCTCCAAGGGCTTTAGTCCCCAAACAGAGCTTTCATATGCTTAGGTGTCGCTTCACCTAGGATCAAATTTAAAAGAACTCGCACACCCAGGATACTGCAAGTATTCAACCTAGACCACTCCAATGCCCATCCAATTCAATTAGATGTCATACCACCATCCATCTTGTAAATTACTCCCTAACCACCATTAATACTGCTGATTTTCACCTCATTGCAGCACACATGATAGTAAAACAAGTCTTGACATGCAGCTTTACTGTGCGGCGACAGTACTTCATTCTCTTTTCTGTAATCATGATGAAGAGGTTTCTATTAGGGGCTTTAGAATCTGATCATCACTACAGCGAGGGATAAGCACACCTCTGCTGCTGTAATTGCCTAAATAATGGACTAAAAGTTCTCCAGGCAAACTTGCACTTAGTGTACTCTGTACCCACTATAGTCTTGACATATACAGAGGATGTTATGCATGTCAGCAGCTGCACTATCAATCCTCTGAGACCTCTGAACCATTATGCCTGACAGGAAGTCCATATTTCGCTTATTTTTCATTGTTCTTACTAATGTTGCAGACATTTAACACTAAAACTTGCACTTCGTGTACTCTTCACCCACTATAGCCTTGACATATACAGAGGATGTTATGCATGTCAGCAGCTGCACTGTCAATCCTCTGAGAGCTCTGAAGCATTATTTCTGATAGGAAGTCCATAATTAGCTTACTTCACATTGTTCATACCAATTGTTGCAGACATTTAACATACTTCATCAGAGTATAGCTTTCGGCCATGTGTATTCTATGAGGTCCACATGCATTTTCAGATGTATATTTTAGAACACATTGCTCCCTACAGTCCAGGCTAGCACATAACATAGCTTTAAATAGAGTGCACACAGCTTACAAAATCCTACGCAGCTAGCATGAATTTACTTGTGAACTATTTTGCTAATTAAAAAGAAACAAAAAATCAAAAAACTACAAAGAAAGGTTAACCAGTAAAATGCACATCAAAAATCATCAGTTAGAAGTGCCACTCACACTTTGTTCAGAAATAAAGTAAAAATAAAGATTCATATTGAATTATCACCATTAGATAACCTCATCAATTAGCATCTCATGTGTTCATTTACAACTGTCATATTCCTTATCATTGCCCTTCCTCTTCCTAAAAAGCCTATTAGGTGGGAAGCCCAATCAAAAACAGATATTAGCCGTTATAGTGTTCTTTTCAGACTTAATATACTGAGCTGGACCACATCAGAAAAGCTTTTCTGCAATAGCTGCTATTGTAGCTTAAAGAAATTCATACCAAACGAGCAAATACTGGTGCAACCAACACTGTGAATTCAATCTATTCGGAGAAGGCACTAAAATGTTGACAAAGCTCCCACCACTGCATGTCAAGCACTACCAAGAAAAAGAGAAGAAACAACTCAAAATAAGGCATATCGAATTGCGGTCATATGATAAATGATTTAGCCTTGCCCCCAAGCTACATATGGAAACTGTATAACCAGGAAACTGCACCTCTGTACAGTACAAGACTTGCATTACAACACGCAAGGACACTTGTGACATCCATGGGTACAAAACCTTCACACACAAAGTAAACAATCTAAATCGGCACTGGTTCTTCAGCGGTTACAGACTTGGGGATCACATCAAGTTCATCCTTTGGACTGTGGATTGTAACATTGTCAGGCAGTGGAATAGCAGGACCCTGTTTGCCCTTCGGATCCCAATCAAGCATTATCTTCACCTTTATACCTAAAACACCCTGAAACATAAAATAACATGTTAACAAATTTGCTGAGAAATCCACTATACTATGGCAAATCTTACATTAAGTCAGAAGTACGTACAAGGCAAAGGAAATAAAAATAAAATTGAAGCATGTATTTCCCATATGAACATTAAATGCAGCAGTGTCAATAACAAAGGCATAACATTAAAAAAGGGATACCTGTCGTAACAGTACATGCCGGACAGCAGAGTCAATGTACAAGTTCACTGGGTGACCAGATGAAATCATATACCCATCTTTGAACTTCATTGACTTGGCACGCTGTGCCCTCAGCTTACCACTGACAATCACCTGAGAAAAACATGAAATAACAAAAGTACGACATGAGCAGTGCAACCGATTTCCAGCATCTTTCTCATATGCCATTTTTCAGGTGAGTAGTCAAGCCTACCTCACAGCCCTTCGCTCCACTCTCCATCACAAACCTTAGCACACCATAACAAGCCCTAAATCACAATACCAAGTTGAATGTGAGCTTCTGGTTCAACTCCAACAAGCACATATCTGGAATCAGGAAGCATACCTTCGGACAGCCAATCCTCCTAACAACTTGTAGCGAAGTGATTCTGCTTGTGCGATGGCACATAATCCACGATTGTTAACCTTCTCCGCATAAAGCTCAACAGTGCCTTCTGGAAAATTGAATCTCTTCTGCACAAGAGAGGTTAATTCCCTTATCCTACGTCCTTTATCCCCTGTGAGCATGATATATGACACGAGATTGAATATAATTCTCAGTCCGCATCCAGGTTTATAGACGAGTATTGCTCGTAAAATTCATCATAGCATTCTGATTCACACAAGAAAATCCATACCAATTGACTTACTAGATCTACAAGCAGCCACTGAAAAACAAACGTAGAAAGATCTTTCCCATCATTCTTATGGACGCAACAACATGAAGGCTCAAGACCCATCCAAATGTCCCCAAACTAAGAGACATGTGATCCCAACAAAATACCAGAAAAATGGCTATATGTTGGCCAGATTAAAATTAATAGAATCCAGACAGCTAGGTTGGGATGCATCATTCACCTGCACATACCCAGTCAAGGACTTACCAAGTACATTTTGGGTCCTTGTGGCCCGAATGATAATTTCAGTTCTCATGGGAGTTACTCGGACCTCAACACCAGAGTATCCGTCCTCAGCCAGTTCCCGGGTGAGAACCTCATTTAGCTCAGCGAAAAAAACTCCATCTGCGACAAACTGTTTGAAGCCACGGAAAAGCACATTGATAAACGATATATCCAACTGGCAGAATGAATAATCAACAAAAACAATGCTAACAGAATGAGCATGCTAACGAAATAACTAAGAGCCAAAAAGCAGTGGATACTGGGAAAACCAAGATCTATTGATTGACTACAGATTAAGCCAAAAAAAAATACCTTGCGCTTCTTACTCATCTGCTGTGACGCCATGGTTGCTAACGGGAAAACCTCAAGCTCCCGTAGATACGATCCGTGAAAGGGATGAACCTTGCGCTCACTGTCTTACGTTGCCCTACACAACCTCTAATTGTTATTTTCATCTTCCTTGTGAAATGCCCTTTCAGAGCTATAGCGGACATGTCTCGCCCGGCCATATGTGAACATGAAATCGAATAACAAATTTAAGATTTTTTTTTTAGCAACAACAAGAAACTTTAAAATTGTGGAGGGGGTGTGGTTTAAGTGGTTACCACACTTGGAATCACAGGCAGTGTGCCAAAGCTCAAGTTCCACTTGCCCTTGATGTCTAAGCCAACCTCTCTAACACAATGGACAGTAGGGGGCGTGTGTGTTGTTTCTTCAAAATTAAAAGCATGATTGGGAGAGCAAATCATAAGGTTAAACTTTCAAAAAGAAAAAAACTCTAGAATGAGCTCAAACTTAGAGTTCGGTCTTATATATAGCCCCTAGAAAGTGGAGGATAAGGGGGATCCCCGTGGTGTGTGTGTTGTTCATTTTAATATTTCAAGTATAACTTGAAGAATAATAGGTTGATGATCGAACTTCCAAAAAAAAAAAGAAAGAAAGTTTATAATGGTTGTATGGAAAGTTTACAAAGCTTGATATCCTTAGCTCTTAGAATGAGGAATCCATATCATATATAATTTATAATCTCATATATAATTTCTAACTTTGAAAATAGAGATTTGAGAATATGTAAACGATTACTTGCAAATATTTATGTTCTTCTACACAAGTCCATTCGATATTTTCTAAGGAAAATACAAGAAAGCTTTCGCCGATTTTCCTCATTATCCTATTTATTGAGATTCTATGTAACATTTTTCCTCTAATGAAGTCTCAAAAGTGGTGCCAAGCAATTGACTTCCCCTTTTGAAAGTGCTTAATGCATAGAAAAACCATTTTAGATTATGAAGATATGCCTAATTTATTCCCATGTTTTTTCACTCTTGAGAAGGTGACCCATTTTACATTGCTTCTAGTGCATTTTTTACCCAATGGATGTTCAATGATATAATCTAGACCACATGCGAGAGTATGACTTGTGACTCTCCACCCAACTTGCTATTATATAGATCTTTGGACTAATGATGGGCTCTAACTAGAGTTTATATATGCATGTGCAATCACCATCATTGCTTTAGCATCTTCCACTAGACTCTACTAGTTTCAAGTGTACTCACCACTTGAGTTAATTCCCATAGGACTCAAATTCATTCACATTAACTTGAGTGGAAGCTTCTATAGGGCTCTAGAGAGTGTTTGGGTAAAAATGATCTTTCCATCCTCCCTGTGGGGGTCGAACTAAAGACCTTTTCCTTCTCATCTTTTAGACTTAACCATTGTGCTAAGATCATAACTTGTTTAATACTGTAGAAGTTCCTAATGTCCTTCTAATTTGAACTTTGTCAAGCTACTTTATGACATTCCCCCCCTCCTTAAAGAACATTTTCATCCTCGAAAATATGCTTCAAGGTAAGAGTATATAATTGTAGTCTCTAGAGTCCATGGTCTAAATTAAGGAACATGGTTCTCATCTCTCTAATTCGGCCCTTTTGGCAAAAGGTGATCCTATCCCATATTAAATCTGAAAAGAGGGGAATTTGTGTGTGATTTGAACCCTAACCAAATCATTGCATTTGATAAATTGCATCTAGTGCAAAGTGTGGAAAAAATGATAAGGGTGGATTAAACATCCCCACTCCATTCATTGTCTCGTTATGTGGGGAATGGGCACCCATAGCATAAACATGTGAACTAAGTGGATTCTAAACATCATAGCCAAATTTCTATCATTGATCCATTTCAAGACTTGGAAACTCACATGAAATTAAGTTAGCCTTGATCTGGATGAATGAAGTTTTACCATGGTTGAACAAAACATCTAGCTTATATGTTTCCACTATAGTCTATACTGAATCAACATCCACTTACCTCTTTCTCTTCTAGAGGATTATTGTGTCCAATATGGGCTTTAGGGTCTAGGTAAAATGTAGGAAAGTTTTGTTCTCTTCACATTTGGGAAAAACAGATTCTATATGAACTTTGCAGCTTTCCAAACTTAGGACACTTTCTCAAAGACTTGAACTTGAGCTTGAGCATCCATCGTCTTTAAGTAGGAAATCTCATACCACCATACTCACTTTGATGCTAATTTAAAACTTGATGTTTTGGACCTTCAAGTCCACATCGACATGATTGTGTAGTGACTTTTGCTTAAATGATCCTCCTGGAGTTCAAAACTTTGAACTGGAAATCAAACATTGTGTCTATACATAATTATTTGAACCTTTGTGCTATACAAAACCTTGCTCCAAGACTAGACTTTTCATGCTTTCAATGGAAAGCATACAAGCCTACTTCTTTGGTCTTGAAACTTAAGTAACAAGCTCGTTTAAACTTAAACTCTCAATTCTTTATTAATCACTTGATCCCTTTTAGCCTCTTTTATTCCTCATCTTGAAAAAATCTTCCAAGTCCTACCTACGATTCTTTAGTTAAGAGGGAAAACTTCTACTCCTCGTGTTTTCATAAGTTTATTGTGAGAACTTGGATAAACTTTATCCAAGCCTTAGAGTTTTAGCAAAATACTAGTTTCGATCACAGCACTTGGATAATCATGTTCAAAGGCTTACCGTTTTTTTATTGATAAGGCAAAGATGGCAAAGACTTAGTATTGATCTTGACGTCTTCTAATGCAAATGATCATGTCATAAATGTTTGTCCTTAAATGGTTGCAAAGGATTAAAAAAAGAAAGAGGCAAGAATGGTTGTTGCAGAGGCCTCTACACCTTAGAAAAAAATTGATTAACCTTATTCATAATGAAGAATGGGCATTTACTAATATTTGCAACTTTGAACATGCTAAATCCACCCTTATTATTCATTCATTACTGTGCACATTTATCAGTTTATCAAAGTGCAAAGATAGATGGTCTTTTGAACCATTTGGGCAGGGATCCCAACATAGAGATGAGACATGTTCTTCCAGTTTTAGAACATGAGGCTTGGGGGTTGCCTACAGTATTTATATAGCTCTATTTTTTAGGATGAAAATATTTTTCCAAGGGGGGGAACAATTAAGTAAAGTAATTCTATGATCTAAGGGTCTGGCCAGTTCAGAAAGATCTGAAATCGGACACCGTTTGGTCACCTATTTGTATGACCAAAGATCTCGAGACTAGACACGTAGCAAAATCATGTGCTCTTAAACAAGTAAGCCACTTAGCTTAGTGGTTAAGTCTCAAGGGTGTGAAGGAATATGTCTTGGGTTCAATCCCCATGGGGTACATGGGGAGAGTATTTTGCCCAAAGAGATCTAGAGGCTTCCAAAAGCATCCACTTGAGTTAACTCCAATTAACTGGGACACTTGGCACACATGCAGTTACATGGGTGACACATGGGTGGTTAGAATCTACCTACCCAAGAAGGAAGTCCCTTGGAGAGATCTATATATAGAGGCATATGGTTGGGAGGAGAGTCATCTCTTTATCACATGGTGGTGGTCGTAATCTTCATTCTTTTGCAGATGACTCGGATTGATATTTCAATTTGCTATCTCTTAGATGAGCAGGTATATGCATTGCCAAGGTTTCAAGCATTGTAAAGTTGATAAGTGCATCATTCGTTACTTGAGTGGTACTTGTCAACTTGGATTATTTTATCCCAAAGGGGGGATCATTACCACTAGATTTACATGATTTTTTTTTGTACTCGGATTGGGTTGGTTGCTATGACACTCATGTGTCCACCTGTGTTTTTTGCTTATGTTTGTTAGCTCATGCATATCTTGGTTGATCAAGAAGAAGTCTACTATGGCCACTTCTAGCTGCGAGTTTGAGTATAGGGTAGCTTTCACAATGATTTGTGTGTGTGTGTGTGTGTGGCGCTCAAACACCTTTTGGCTGATTTGGGTGTTGGTTAGTCTTCTGCCACCACCACCTTTACTGATAGTTAGAGTGCTACGGGAGTTGCAAGGAACCCTGACTTCCATACACACATAAAGCACATTGAGATGCACTATCATTATGTAAGGGAGAGACTCTCTAATGAAGATATCAATTTGGCGTATGTGCCCACATAAAATAATATTGTAGATCTTTCTAGAAAGGCTCTCTCGAGGGATAAGTTTGAAGGTTTTCGCAACGCTTTGGGCTTACTTCCTTTTGTGGATGGATTTTATACATGAATGCCAACTCCTTGTTCACCATGTCACTCCCAAGGGGGATTTGTTGATATATTTTGGTAGTGATGTGTGTGAACACACTTAGGATCCTCCGGGCACTTTTTTCCCCCTAGATTGTATAGATGCTTATAATCCTAATTATTTCACTTATCTTTGTACATTCACTTGGTAATACATTCATTATTGTGTTGTTCTCCAAGATTATTCTTCTTCATTATGTTGTTGTCAAGCTTCTTCTTCCTTGTGTTGTTTGTGTGCTTCGACAGACCTCAAACTCCAACACTAACTCATTTCGAAAAAGATTAGGATTAGTTAGCTTGAATAGCTAAACAAATTAGACATAAAAAATCATGGATGTTTTGTGTAGAACCCATTTAACCTTCAAAGATGTTAAATTTAAGTCGAATCATCTATCTAACTTTGCTTCAAACAAAGCGCTTATCACAAAATTGTAATGGATAAAATACATAATTCTCTACAAGAGTTGAGAACACTCTTAAAAAGAAAACAGTTAAGAATTGCTCATAGATTTTACAATGCCCAAGAAGTTAAGGGAAGCCTTTGATAAGTGTCCTTATTCAGACAAAGTTCATTTACAATGCTTTCTTTTAGTTCATGTAAAGGTGTAAGGAACACTTTCTCCTACATTCTACACAGGAATTTAAGCCCAATCGAAAAATGTATTCCTCTATTTGGGTAATAAGTCAAGTAAATGTTGGTTGAAAGTGGATTGTGGTACAAACAACTAAATTAGATGTTTGGGTCAACTAGAGTTAATATTTATTTTCTGAAGCAAATTCAAGTGAATTTTAAGTACGTCCTCAAAGTCTTACTTTAGTTAGAAATCCCATCCCAGTTGCTTGATTCATGCACAAGTGGTGCTCAGATATGGACCAACATAACAACTCGGCCAATGATACCTTGAATCCACCCATTTGACATGTTAATGCCCATATATCATATGGTCAAAAGAGTGAGTTGGCCATGGATGTTTTCTAATCCACATCATTCATTCCATACTTTACACTCAATTCAACTTGTTAAACGCAAAGTTATATGGTGTTTTGAATCGTTTGGGAAGGGATTAGATAGAAGATTTCCCTCTATTCGTTTGGAATAAGAGGTGAATCCCACCATGGAGATGAAAATATACATCTATCATCTAGATCATGAGCTCGAGGGTATGCCTACAATAATTTATAGTTCTATTTTCAAGGACAAAAATGTTACTTATGTGCCAATGATGGGAACAATGTCATAAATTAAGGTTACTTGTGTCATAAATGATGGGAACAATGTCATAAAGTAAGGTTACTTGTGTGTCCCATCATTGAGTTGGATCTAAGATTGGACATCATTTAGTCATTCTTGTATAGGCACAAAGTCTTGAAGTTGGACTTTAGGTTCATGTGCTCTCTGAAATAGGTAAAGTATTGTGGCCTAATGGTTAAGTTGTTTGAGCCTTAGTGGAGGTCTTGGGTTGAAGTCTTGTAATCAGCAAGAAAAGTTGAGTATATTTTACTCAAGCCCAAGTGCAAGATTCTAGAAGTTTCTAACTCCAATTAATTGGGACACTTTCATCACATGTAGTTATATGGATGACCCTTGGATGGATAGTATCAACCCGCCATAGAGGGAAGACCCTTGGAGTGAGCTATATATAGAGGCAAGTTTGGGAGGAGAGTCATTTCTCTTTGTAGGTGGTGGTCCTTATTCTCTATTTCTTTATGTAACATAAGATAAGGTATGAAGATACACTTCCTTTCTACACTTGTTAGTGTTAACATGTCAAAAGATTGTCAATGAAGCGTGAAACCCATGTCCAAAACTACCAAAACTTGATAGTTGGATCCTGTTTCTTCATGTAGAAAAGTCAATTCTCATATGATTCCTGTAAGCTTTGCATCTTTGGAGATTTTACAAAAGGATTATTCAACAAGCTAAAAATCATTGAAATCGATCACTAGGGCAAAGAACAACACACATTCAAAGTTGATTTGGTACTAGGCAGTCATTAATTGGAAAGAACAACTAGACTTGCCAATTTGGATGCTCCTCAAATGATTTTGGAATATATTTTCTTCAAACTTGAGCTATGTATCTTCTATATGAACTCCATATAATATGTAGAAGTTTAACAAAAAGGATTTTAAGTAATATTTGCCACCTTAAAAGGATGAGAAAAATACCATCTAGCACAATTTCTACTTTTCTCACATATGCATTTTTTCAAGGTGTCTATGATGCCCATTTCATTGCATGGGGATGCATTCACTCATCTTAGCATGATTTAAATGAACCATCATTTGTGCATGTTCAAGAGTAATCATGTTCTAAGATGCTAATCAAAGAGCAACAACTCGAAAATATACTTCCCTAAGTAGGCTTTGATGAAGACAGTTCACTTACATGAATCCTCTTCACACTTCATACATTTTTTGCATCGCTATGATCACCTTTTTCTTTCACCTTGATACTTCAAAAGGGTGGAATCTTTTTTTATCTCTTTTGCTCCACTTTGAAGCACTTTGATGCTCCTCTTAATATCTTTTGGGCTTCCATCTTTGCCCTCTTCCTCCAAAAGAGTTCATACAAAGAGCTTATGAGCTATTGACAAGAGAACTTCCATTGCTCTACTTTGTGCATCAACAAAGGATAAAAAGTGAGTGAACAAAGCACACATTAAATCTCTTTGCAGCTAAATAGCATAGGTTGAAGCGTTGGAGAGAAAGATGCTTTTGGAGCTCATACGTAATGAGAGGAGATCATGGTTAAAGTGGTGAAGGGAGATCAGATGCTCTATTTCCTTGTGAATAGGTGATGTTGATTCCATACATCACAGATCCTTTCATCTTTAAGATCACGGTCATCAATGTTTTATGGATTATCAAATCATAGATTTTGTGTCTTTTTCCACATTGAAGCTCCACCTATAATGTTGACTTAAAAAAATCTAGAGAAAGAGCAAGAGTCTATGTCTATAGATGATCTCACATGTGCTTGGAATAGAGAGAAGATGGATCAAAGAGATTCTGAATAAATACTTTGATTATTTTCATTTGTTAAGAAATATAAGGAAAAAACTCCGATTGAGTATGATCATCCCTTAATTGCACAAAGAATAAGGGAGCTTACATTGGAATATTGTGATGCAGATAAAAAAGAAAATGGAAGCATGCATATGGGTTCTATTGTCCTGCAAATGAAGAGGAACCCTTCAAATAGTTCTATAAGAGGAGGTCCATGGACAAAATGCTCTCTAATTGAAGGAGAAGAAGTAATGTGCCTTCTAGTGTTCTCTGTATGCTTGCATGAGCCCATGAGCTCCCGCTTTGACAAACCTCCAATTGGACATTTTAAATGTGAATGGAGTTGTGTTTCATGCATGAATAGGCTTTCAGACCACTAGCAAGGAGGTTCCCACAATGTTATATTTCAATATGAGGCAAGAGATGGTTGAACTACACCTTAAGAAGTAGCATTATGAAGTGATCTTCAACCATTGCTTTTGGGACATTTGTTTGACCATCAGACTCTTATCTGATAGGTTACAAGTTCAAATACCTTGTGGATACTAGGAACTAGATGTAGGAAAGGTGGATGGATCCCACAAAGGTTGTGGGCACCTAATGGCTTCTAAAAAGGGTGCTTAAGCACTCTAGTATCTAAAAGGGTACAAAAAAGGCATGGCATGCTTTGATATTTTTGCCTAACAAAGATTGGATTGTATCTCCCAATCCATAGGTTGAATTGAGACATGTAAGGTATCATTGGAAAGCTCTCAAAATGCTTAGGTAGAAACTGATTTAGAGTTAAAGATAATGAGAATGGGTGAGAACTAGGTTCAAGATATCGAGGTTTTGAAAAAGGGTTCAAAACACCAAGGTTGAAAAAAGGAAAGGTTCAAGAGATTGTGTGAGGATGAGGACATGAATTCACACGCACCTAGATACTTCATGAGTTGATCATTGAGGACAATGATCTCTAGAAGGGAAAGAGTGTCATATTCCAAAATTGACAGGCAAGAGATGGTTCAAATAGACCCTAACAAAGGGGATTAGGAAGTAATCCTCAACAGTGGCTTTTGGGTCATGTGGTTAGCCCATTGGACTAATAGCTGCCAGGTCACAAATTCAAATCCCATATGGATACAACACCCAGATTCCAACTTCTTACCTCTTTCATCAGTCCATATTCCATTTTTTATTAAGGACCACATTAATGTTGATTTATTGTTGCTATTCAAGTGTAGAGGGAAATGAAATTTTTATGCTTTCGTGAAACATAACTTCAATTGTAGTTGTTGGAGTTAGATGTCTGTGGAAGCACGCGAACAGCACAAGGAAGAAGAAGAAGCTTGGAGCACAACACACAATACTGTATACTCAGCCTCACAATTAGAAGTGGCCACAGTAGGTTGCTTCTTGCTTAACCAAGATATACATGAGCTACCAAGAATGAAGCAAAAACCACTGGTGGACACATGAGTGTCATAGTAGCCAACCCAATCACTGTCAGAAAAAGCATGCAAATCTGGCAGTAGTGATCCCTCTTTGGGATAAAACAATCCAAGTAGTCGGGTACCACTCAAGTAGCGAAAGATGTGCTTAACCACATGCCAATGATTGACACCTGGGCAATGCATAAACCTGCTCATCTATGAGATAGCAAACTGAATATATGGCCGAGTAATGCATAAATAAATCAAGCATCCAACAGCCTGCTGATACGGAACAACATCAAATGCATCTCCAACATCATGAAGACTCAATCGTAAACCTATCTCCATAGAAGTGGCAATAGGCTTGCAGTCTTCAAGGCCAAAACGCTGCAATAATGTGTCAATATATTTAGTTTGACTCAAAGCCATTCCACCATCAACTTACATAAACTGAAGGCCCAAATAGTGATGCAAATGCCCCAAATCAGACATCTCAAATGAGGCATGCAAATCAGCCTTAAAATTAGCAATATGCATGTCATGAGGACCAGTGAGCAACATGTCATCAACATACACCACAATGATCAGAAGCACATCATTAGCACCCTTAACATATAAGGTGCTTTCAGTTGGACTGTTCTCAAAACCATTTGCAATGAGATAGGCATGTATCTTTTCATACCAGGCACATCGTGCTTGCTTTAAGCCATATAATGCCTTCTTTAAACTGCACACCTGGTTTTCATGCCCTTTTTGCACAAAGCCACAAGGAAGCCTAGCCTCATACCTGTCAACTGTTCCATCAGGTTTACGCTTCAACTTGTATACCCACTTAGTGCCAATGGCCTTCTTGCCAGGAGGCAAGTCACATAAAGACCAGGTACCATTTTTCATGATAGCATCATATTCAGATTGCATTGCAGCCATCCAATGTTCAGAATTTTGTGCTTCATCAAACAAAACAGGTTTAGTCTCATCACAGAGACTAGGGGCAGCCATAAGATAGCAATCTGATGCAAAAGAGGCACTATGAGAGCCTGACTGAGACTGATATGACAGAGGTGCATCTAATTTGTTGTCACGCAAAGGCTGCACCAACCATGTTGGCATAGTTTTTGCCTGCTCAATATCAACTCTCTCATCAACAAGTGCATCATGTAAATCTGCATCAGAAATGGAATGATCTACATCATCACATGAAACCTGCAAAGGCTGAGAAGTTGCCTCATTAGAACTAGCACTAGACTGACCACCTATAAAAAGAGGCAGCAAAGTATCATACATGTCTTTGGAGCTAACACATGTCTCCTTAGTACATGAAAGCAATGAGTGAATAGCATCTTCCAGAAAAACAACATCACGGCTAACTAGAATGCGTTTAATCTGTGGATGATAGAGACGATAGCCTTTACTTTCAAAACTAAATCCAACAAAAATACATTTTACTTCTTTATCATCCAATTTTCTACGATGTTGTTCAGGCACTAATGCATATGCCAGACAACCAAAAACACGAAGATGAGCAACAGGTGGCTTGCAACCATGCCAAGCCTCATATGGAGTGATAGACTGCAATGCTTTAGTGGGACACTTGTTAAGTACATATGCTGCACACATGACAACCTCAAGCCAGAAACTATGTGGTAAAGCCTGACTCTTGACCATACACCTCGCCATCTCCATGAGTGCCCAGTTCTTTCGTTCAGCAACTCCATTCTATTGAGGTGTATACGGCAGTGTACACTGATGTTTTGTCCCACGTTCAGCCAGAAATGCATTAAAGTCAGAAGACATATATCCCCCCCTCTCGATTAGAACTAAGGGTGCCCATTTTACATGCTGACAGATTTTCAGCTAAAACAAGAAACTGTTTGAAGTAGATAAACACTTCAGACTGTGCCTTCAATGGATATACCCATGCATGTCTAGAAAAATCATCGATGAAAGTCACGAAGTAAAGATAGTTCCCAAAAGAAGGTGTCTACATAGGACCACGGACATCACTATGTACAAGCTGCAATTTCTGAGTAGCACGAACTGAACCATCTTTTGGAAAGGAAGAACGCTGCATTTTGCCCAAAATACAGCCTTCACAAACATGTTTTCCAGGTGCCTCAAGTTTGGGAAAAGAGGACACCATTTCAGATTTTTGTAGAGGTAGCAAACTAGCTCTGCAAAAATCTGAAATGGTGTCCTCTTTGCCCAAACTTGAGGACACCATTTTAGATTTCTGCAGGCCCATTCTTCTTCCTGCACAAGATTAGCACTCTGTTTTCGGTGTAGAGGCCTCTGCAACAACCATTCCGACCTCTTTCTTCTTTGCCTCTCTAGCAGCCAATTTTGGATTGTTCTTAATGACATGATCATTTGATTTAGAGTATTTGTAAAACAATTTCTGCTTTTCTGATTTCTTCTCATCTTTGTCTTCCTTCATCAAATGTGCAGCATTTGCAGATTTCTGCTTACTAATAGAAGAGCTCCATTTTCCTTTGCCCTTCTGACTAGCCAGGAAAGCTTGGTCTGCAACACGCATAATAGACCTCTTTTGCCTAGACTGGTCTTCCTACAACAAAACAAAAACTAACTCTTCAAATGTTAAGGCATTTGGATTGCCTTTCATCATCAAACGAAGAGTAGAAGCAAAACTCTGATATGAGTCCGGAAGACCATTCATAACAGTATGCACAAGTGAACTGTTAGGAAGGACTTCATCTGCAGAAATCAACTGCTCCTTCAAATCCTTGATCTTTGTTAGAAAATTGTCCATAGAATCACCTTCATTCATGTGCTCACTCTTCCAACTGTTTTTGGAGGTAAGCAACACGAGCCTCATTCGTAGCCTGATACAATGTGGTAAGTGTATCCCAAGCATCCTTAGCTATTCTGCAAGAGTGAATGTGAGGAATAATGGCATGTTTGATAGATAAAGCTATCAATTCATGTGCCTAAGCATCTCTGCCATCCCAACGAATTTGTTCTGTAGTAGGTGCAACGAAAACAACATCGCAAATAGGAATCTGTAGAATATCATCATCTTCCACACCTTCTATATCAGCTTCAGTACCTGCAGTTGTAACAATTGCACGTGTGATAGGACATTTTTCAACACCGTGCACAATGTTCCACAATCCTTTTGCAACCAATACATGTCGCATCATATAAGCCCATAATGTGTAGTTGGTACCATCCAACTTATCCTCCACAACCAACATACGGAATACATCACTACTTTTAGCCATGGCCGTTAACTAAAATACCTTGATGCAAAAAATTGATCGTATCTCAAAAAATTGAACAGAACTGCCCAGATAAATTTTGCTAAACCTGTAGCAGACTTTGAGACGCTTATATTGGCGAACCAAAACTGGTATATACCTTTGGCACAAAAAGACAAAATAGCATGCACAAGTGCAGCAATAGTGCATTCGAAGGTAATCGCACAACAAAGCTGTTTTGATCTCTGAAACACCCTGAGTATGCTCACCAAATTTCATGCGATTCTGAGACTACAATCGAAGAGGTGTCGATGATGCCCTAGATGAAGCGACGACCTGCTCTGATACCAATTGTTGGAGTTGGACGTCTGCGAAAGCATGCAAACAACACAAGGAAGAAGAAGAAGCTTGGAGCACAACACAAAGTACTAAATGTATTACCAAAGAGGGAAAAAAGTATCCAGCGGTCCTAGAGTGTTCACACACATCACTACCTAAATATATCAACAGTAGTTCCATCTATTGTGATATGGCTTAAAGAATAAATTTTAATGTAGAATCAATAAAGAATGGAAGTGTGTAGCTAGGTTGTAGATCTTTGATGATAAAAGACTAAATAGAAAGAGAGAATATACCAACCAGACCAAATAGTTTATAGAACTTATCAACAAATAATGATGAAGAATATTATGAGATATGAACAACAATCCTTTCAATCAATCGTACTATTGTTGCTCACATAAGTTCTTTAGGTTTTATAACTATATATGTTGTACACATAATACATGTAATTGATAATTAATCCTTTTTTCATAGGTATGTATCTAATAATCTCCCACCAAAAGCCAAAATGTTCATGTGCATACGATGAGAGATTAAAAATAATTAAAAAGGGTAGTTTAAGTATACATGCTAAATCATTCCACTTGATGGGTAAGGTATAAAAGTAGTGCCAAAAATGTTTTTGGCCAAATTCAGAACCTAAAACCATCATGTACTTGTATCAGGTGCCACCTGTGAACCATAGACGGTGTTCAAAATCATCAAGTTCTAGAGCATTCGTATTGCATCTTTCAAGTTGACTTGATTATGGAGTGATTGGGTTTTTGAGATCTAGGGATATATGGGGTCCTTATTCATAGCCTTAAACATATGGCATCCAAGTATGGGACATATGGCATCCCTTAGTTTTGCATGGGCACATGGCATCCCTTAGTTTTCATGGACATATGGCATCCATGTGGGTTTGATTCCATGCACCCAGGGCATCGATGGTTGTGGTACATATGGAATTCTTGGGGATCTAAGGATATATGGGGTCCTTATACATAGCCTTGGACATATGGAATCCAAGTGTGGAACATATGACATCCCTTAGTTTTCATGGACATATGGCATCCATGTGGATCGATGGTTGTGGGACATATGAAATCCTTGGGGATTTAGGGATATATGGGATCCCTAAACATATAGGGTTTACATCATGGGGTAGGTAGTGTTTTGTATAGCTTTGTCCTTTGATCTTTCTTTGTTTGATGAGGAGCTTTTGTGATCCATTCATGAGGTTTTTATGTATTGTATTCTCCTCTTTTGTCTTGTCCATTGTGGTTGCTTTGGTTGTTGTAGAAGCCTTTTCCTCCTTATGTTAACATATCTTGAACTTTTCCTTGAGCGTAATGCCATAAGCTTGAGAGAATACTTCCATTAGGTCTCTTTTGTTGAGTAACTTGAGATAAAATAGAATGCATGTGCTCTACCATCCCATCAAAGTTGCTCTACAACAGGTGCAACAAGAACCACTAGATGACTAGGAAATTCAAAACCGTCATCTTCAACACCATCTACATCACCTTCAATCATTGTATGTGTAGCTGTAATAAGATGTTTTTCAACATCTTGCACAACATTCCACAAGACTTTTGGTACCAATACATGATACATCATATATCCCCACAAATGGATATTTAGTGTCATCGAACTTATCCTCAATAGCACTTGTACTGGCAAATGGAGACCTATATATATTGACAAAAAGGACAAAAATTTTTGCACAATTGCTGCAATAGTGTGTTCAAAAGGCTGAAACAAGCTCAAATCAAAGTTTTGATGCCACAAAACAAAGCAATTTTGAGCTCCTAATCACCCCAAGTATGGTCACTAATTTTCATGTGATTTGGAGGCTATGATCAAAGGGGTGTTGATGACACCCTAGATGAAGTGGCAACCTATTCTGTTACGAATTGTTGGAGTTTGATGTCTATAGGAGCACATGAACAACACAAGGAATAGGAAGAAACTTGGAGCACAACACAATATTGAATGTATTACCAAGTGAATGTACAAACATATGTGACCCATTAGGGTTATAAATATATTTATAAGCTAGGGGAAAAACCTCTTAAAGAGGGAAAAAGTGCCCTGATGGTCCTATGTGCATTCATATATACTAGTATTGAAATATATAAAGAGTGATGAATCTATTAATCACGTCTTTGAATTTTTCTTGAAGCAAAAATGTATCAAGCGACAAGCCACACAACCTCATACTCCATTTCAAAATGAGTTTGTAGAAAGGAGGATTCAGAGCGTCATGGAGATGGCTAGAACTATGCTACATAGCAAGGACTTACCTTTTAAATTTTGGGTTGAAGATGTGCACACTGCCATGCATATTCTCAATCAAGGTTTTACAAGTGCACTCCACAATAGAACATATTTTGAGGCTTACTTTGGAAGAAATCCTAATGCGAACTATTTTAGAGATTTTGGCAATGATGCATTGGTCCATGTGTCAAAATAAGAATGGCATAAACTATCTTCCAAGTTCAAGAAACATATATTCATTGGATAGAGTGAATAAGCCAAGGCATATAGACTATATGATATGGACAATCATTCAATCACCATCTCAAAGGATGTTGTTTTTTATGAGTCTTCTAAGTACTCCACCAAAGATCCAAGTTCAATTTATACTCCATCCATCTACACTTTAGAGGGGGGACACAACTATTTCAAAGAACAATTTAAAATGAAGTACTTCAAAATGATCTAGAAGCTCCCAAAGGCTTCTTGAGAAGCAACAAAAAGAGCAAAACCATTATAACAATTATGCACTCATGCATCAAATTCAACAAACTCCAAAATCTTCTACATTCAAAGAAGCTCAAGGCCAACCTGAATAAGAAGAAGCAATGCAATTTGACATGGATGCAATTCACAAAAACAAGACTTGGGCACTTGTACCTAAGCCTTCATATAATCAAGTCATAGTAGTCAAATGATTTTACAAAATTAAGTACAAATAATATGGGACTTTTGATAAGTACAAAGCACTACCAATAACCAAAGGAAATAAACAAAAGCATGGGATGGACTACGAGGAAACCCACAACAAGGTTTACAACCATTCTAGTAATTCTTGCACTAAGCCTCATTTTCGATGGCCCATCTATCAACTTGACATGAAAAGTGCTTTCTTAAATGGGTCTCTTTGATAAGAAGTATATGTGGAACAACATAAAGGTTTCCAAATCAAAGTTAAAGAAGATCATGTCTACAAGTTACATAAAGCACTCCAGGGACTCAAGCAAGCCCCACGGGCCAACTATGAGAAGATTCATAAGTTCTTTGAAGACAAAGGATTTCATGGAAGTTCTACCAATTCCAATATCTAAATCTATCAAAAAGAATATTTAGTTGCCATCATCATTCTCTATGTTGATGAATTAATCTTAAGAGGATTAGATGATGATCGCATCAAATTTATCATTCAACAAATTCATCTTGAGTATTCTATGACAATAATTGATTTGTTTCACTACACCCTTGGCATGGAAATTTGGTAGTTAAAGGTAATGATCTTTTTATTACGTAAGAAGTATTGTGCTTATCTACTTTCCAAATATAAGATGGAACAATGTCGCACAATCTCTACATCTCTTGATCCCAATATCAAGCTCACACTAGAAGACACATCACTACTTATGGACATGCATGATTATTGACAAGTAATTGGCTCTTTTCTATTCTTAGTCAACACTAAACCTCACATTGCATATGTAGTTGGTGTTCTTAGTCAGTTTGCACATTATTCTTGTTAGACACACTAGCAAGCTTCTCACAGATTACCACTACCTTACCTTCACACCACCATGGACTTTGGCACATAGGGGGCATTGATCTTATCGAATATTTTGATTCGGATTTGGCTGGTGGTGTTGATTCTTGATGCTCCACCTTTGGCTTTATATTCCCTTGGCTTAGGACACATCTATTAGGCAAGTAAGAAGCAGCTTAAGATTGCTCTTTCATCCATACATGCCAAATATTGAGCATCTTGTTTTCCAACATGTGATGCCATATGGATTTGATGACTATTATCTAGCATTGGTATTTTGCAAGATGAATATACATATAAATATACATATGCATATGCATATACATATACATATACATATACATAAAATATAGATCTACATATACATATACAATTTACCTTTTAAAGCATTTAAATATACATATACTTATATTTATACATGTATACATATGCATATACATATACACATACATATACATATACACATACATATACATATACATATACATATACATATACACATACATATACATATACACATACATATACATATACATATACATATAAATGCAAATATACATATACATATACATATGTATATGCATATGCATATGGATATACATATACATATGTGTATACATATACATATACATATCCATATCCATATCCATATACATATACATATACATATACATATACATATCCATATCCATATCCATATACATATACATATACATATACATATCCATATACATATACATATACATATACATATCCATATACATATACATATACATATACATATACATATACATATACATATACATATACATATACATATACATATACATATACATATACATATACATATACATATACATATACATATACATATACATATACATATACATATACATATACATATACATATACATATACATATACATATACATATACATATACATATACATATACATATACATATACATATACATATACATATACATATACATATACATATACATATACATATACATATACATATACATATACATATACATATACATATACATATACATATACATATACATATACATATACATATACATATACATATACATATACATATACATATCCATATACATATACATATACATATACATATACATATACATATACATATACAGATATATATCCATATCCATATGCATATGCATATACATATACATATACATATACATACACACACACACACACATACATATATATATATATATATATATATATATATATATATATATATATATATATATATATATATATATATATATATATATATATATATATATATATATATATATATGCATATACATATACATATGCATATACATATACATATACATATACATATACATATACATATACATATA
The DNA here is from genome assembly GCA_020310875.1 of Ceratopteris richardii. Classification (NCBI taxonomy): domain Eukaryota; kingdom Viridiplantae; phylum Streptophyta; class Polypodiopsida; order Polypodiales; family Pteridaceae; genus Ceratopteris; species Ceratopteris richardii. Next base: position 148,091,047 of record CM035411.1, on the reverse strand, counting down.
CATATACATATACATATGCATATACATATACATATACATATACATATCCATATACATATACATATACATATCCATATCCATATACATATACATATACATATACATATACATATACATATACATATACATATACATATACATATACATATACATATACATATACATATACATATACATATTGTAAAAGTGTTTACCGTCGTATTAACTATCACTGGAACAAGACTACCAATGGGTTTTTGGGATGGTCAGGGGTGTGTAATACAGAGGACCTATATGTATTTTACCCATTCAATTCGTTAATATAGTGAATTCTACACTAACTTACTCAGACAATTCTGACGGACTTAACTTCCAATCTCCTCAACAAGTACACCACAGAAATACAATAGTCACGGCAATCGAAATACGTGGTTTTCTTAATGATTATTAATGTGCTATCACCATTAACCTTATACTTCACCAACAAATCACAAAATATCAACAAAATCACCACAGTTTCTCAATACCGGACATTGAAAGAACAATATAGTAGTCTGGACGAACTACACTGGAGTCGATCCACAGGCACACCACCCAGATGCACGGTCCGGCGATGCTCTACCTCTCTCTTCCATGCGCTTTTTCATTATGAAAAGGTTCCAACGATTGGGCTAAATCCTTTCGATGTGCATCTTTTCCCAATTACAATTCCCACTAAATATAATTACATTCCTTCTGACGACCTAACACTTGGCATGCACGGTGGACTTGAACCCAGAAGTTTGAATTACAAAAAAAACTAAGAGTCATCAATAATGCCCTGAATATACATGGTGCGAGCTAGTTTAAATGTACGGGATATCTTCTGCTTCAAAGATTCTAGCATTTCTTGTAGGATATGAGGTTGTACTAAATGAGCATCAGTCCGCATAGAGCTAGAAGCAATAACTTGCGATAACAAAATTTCACTCTGATTATGCAAAAATGCTTCTTGCAAATAAAACTCGTTTGCCAGAGTTGTATCTCTGCGTAACTTGGCTTCAGCTATTTCTACATCAATACGTGACAACCTATCCTGCTGAATGCCAAGTTGCTTCTCCCTGCGTTCCAACTCTTGTTGTTGAAATTGCATAGTCTTGAAAAAATCTTGACGTTCTTTTTGTATAGCTTCAATTTCCTTCTTTAACCTTGCAGTTCGTCCAATTTCTTCATCCAAAACTTGACCTTTATGAAATAGCTCCTTTGTAACCTTCTTTAGTTCTATTTCAGCTTGCAATGCTCTGTCAGCCAACACCTGATAAACCTATTCTACCGTGATGAATCTGGTGCGAGTGGTGTCTAACACAGAACCTAAAGCTTTTGTGGCATCCTCCTTATCCATCACTACTTGTTTGAGTTGAGCAATCTCGACATCTCTAGCCGCAATAATATCATCTTTCTATGTTATCTGTCCTTGTAATATTGTAACCTGTTCCTATAATAGATTTGCATCTACCTTGACCAACAGAATTTCTTCTTGTAGTGGCATGATGTCGGCTTCCAAGAAGTCTACCTTTGCTTGGTATTCGGTACGGAGGGATTGATGAGCATCATGTAGTTGTTGAGGGAGTTGCTTGGATAGGTGGAGGATAAAATCGCCAATTTGAGCTAACTGGGCAAATGAATCGGGTACTATAAAGGTTGATACAGGTCGAGAGGGGTTAATAGAAATGGTGGCTAAAGAGGAAGGTGGGGAGTAATACGGAGAAGAGGGAATAGATTGAGAATGGGAGATGGCCACTGAATGATTAGGTGAAGGGGGAGGACTAGGAGGTAAGGGAACCCTAGACGGGGAAGGGGGAGGTGTTGCTATATGTGCGGTATGAGTACCTTGAATCGTATCCTTTGGTGAGAAGGGAGGCATAGTGGAATCCACAGTATTTGGTTGAGCGTGCGGATGGACAAGAGGCTCCTCAATCTGTGTTTGTTCATATTATGAAGAGTTTCCGCAACTATGTCTGATGCTTTATCAGGAACCTCTTGCTGTTGCTGATCGACCGTAGCAAGGGGTTGAACATCTTCGATGACAGTGTCTTTATCAGTTTGACCTTTAGGTGAGGGTGGGGTGGAAGATACTTGCACGGATGAGGTTGTGTCTTGCAAGAGTGCTTTGCCAGAAGAGACTTGTGCTTGACTCTGCGAAGGACTGATTTTCCTACGTTTTTCTCAAAAGAATTGAAGAAGATCTTCATTATCATCAATGACGCCCATGACTTGCTTTGATTCTTTGTGGAAGAGGAGGGTATTCATCGGAGGAGGCTGAACAGGTTGAACAACAGGAAGGAGAAAGGAGAGAAGATGAGGAAGACGGGTCCGAGGAATATCACCTTTGGCTATCTGTCACGAGATCACTTGACACTCACGGTGGATTCACCAGAAGAAGAATAACACCCAATTAACTGATTCTCGGGTAGTAGCGTCAATCATAGAATAAAAGGGACGAGATATACCATACGTACATTTTTGTAGGTTGAGAGCAAATACCAAAAATTGGAGTGCAGAGCATTCAGGTTTGGGTCAGCAGAGGATAGCAAACTCATTAGAAGACTGTCCAGGAAATAACTGCTTCATCGTTGCCATAGGAAGCAGGGGAACATCCACACATTCGTCTTGGGGTAGATGGAATCCTTTAGCAACAGTGTTAAAAGTGACAACGGTGCGTGGATTTAGGCAAGCAATAGGCCAACAGGTCTCCATTTGGGGGGTATTGGCAATGGTTGTAATGACTTGGGCGAAGTAGGGATGACATTCAATCGAATGCCAAGGCAACTTGGCAAACGCCAACAACCCGTGAATACACAGAGAATCACTGAGGTCGAAGGATAGACCAACATGAAAAGTGGTGATATTGGCAAGAGCTTCCATGGCAATGGACAAAAGTCAAATATGCAACATGATAAGAAAAATACACAGCGCGTAAGAACACAATAACGAAAAAGAGGAAGAAAACCCCAGTTAAGTAAAACGCAAGGTGGAAGCACGGGTAGAAAATGCAATCATCACCAGTGGAGGGAAACATGCATGCATAATGACAACATAAGCGCATTAAGGAATTCCCAAGCGTGGAGTGCGGTGGTGAATCATGAATAAGTAATCAAAACGGGAAGATTATGGTCAGGTGGTCAACCGAAACGCGTGTAAAGTAAACCGTGGTCAAGTGACAAAACAAACATGATCCGGATGAATATAAAACCAGCACAATGCTACAACGAAGGAGACGGTCTACAATACGGACAAAGTTTTGACCCATTGATGGCTTTAGGGAGCAGAGTACCAGTTAAAGTGGACAACCAAAAAGTAGCTAGCTCGAGCTTATCTGCAATACGGTAGGGACTAAACCAATGAAGCTTGAACTTGCCAGTCGAACGATTAGACTTAGCATTGTAAAAAAGAACTAATTGTCCTTTGGTAAAGAAGGGAGTCCTGAGGAATTGATCATGGGTCTTAGCTTGCCATAGTTGCACTCCTTGAAGCACCAGAAAACTTTCAAGACATTGTTCATCCACAGACCGCAACACATCCAACCAGAAAGGAAAGGACTCTTCAAGTAATAACTTATGGTCCAATACCACCCGTAAACTAGGAACCACCAATTCCATAGGCGCAATTGCCTCAAGACCATATGCCAATTTAAAAGGTGTACTTCCGATAGCAACTTTATTAGTAGTGCGGTAAGCCCATAGGACCGAAGGAAGGAATTGATCTCAATGCTCCGGACATTCCAACACAAGCTTCTTGATTAGAAACAATCTCCAAGGGAAGGCCGAAAACATCGCTCATCAAACATTTGGTGACCACCGAAGAAGTTGCTGATCATAAAGCCCAGGCTTCGACCCATTGAGTAGCATAGTCAGTACAGGTAAGAATATACCAATGATTGGTAACCGTAGCAGAAGGCATAATGGGACTAATGAAATCCAATCCCCACTTTTGAAAAGGCTCAAGAGGAAGAACAGCCTGAAGCGGAAAATGATGCCATTGTAAAGGTTGCCCAGATCGTTGGAAAGCATCACGCTATTGGACATGAGTAGCAATATCACGGTGCATAGTAGGCCACCATAATCCACTCTACAAAATTTTCCGGTATGTAAGGTCGACCAAAAATGGCCATCAGACGGAGTAGAATGAGCCATTTGAATGACAGAAGAAACTTCATGTGGTGGGATACATCACAAAAGCGTGCCAGATGGGTCCATATAATACGATTGTCCCACACTTATCTGAAATTGACAACTGTACATGGCCAATTTACGACGAGAAGACGTGGAAGTATCACTCAAGGAACAACCACTGGTTAGAAAAATCATAAGGGTATCATAGTACGATGGTGCCACAGGGAGCACTTGGGGATCATCATGAACCGAATTAGTTGCATAGATAGCTGGAGTGGTATCATCAATACCACCGAGGACCTCACCAGAATCCTGTGGAGATAGAAAATTAGCAAGAGCATGCGTTGACCCCAGGCGATGTACCACCTCATGATCAAATTCTTGCAGCAACAACACCCACCTGACTAATCTGCCCCCTAAATGTTGCTGTCGTACAAGATAAACTAGAGCTGCATGATCCACATGAAAGGTAAATGGGCATCCTAGTAAATAGTGCCAGAATTTTTTCACCGAATAAACTAAGCCAAGACATTCACATTCAGTTAGAGAATAATTCCTTTTAGCAGCGGCTAATCGTCGACTAGCATAATAAATAGGGCAAAACCACTTGTCCTGTTGCTGCATTAACACACTGCTGATTGCAATGTCAAATGCATCCACAAAGACATGGAACGGGAGTTGCCAGTTCGGTGCTTGTAGAATAGGAGCCTGTGTTAAGAGCGTCTTCAGACAATCAAATGAAAGTTGGCATTCCTCAGTCCATGCAAACTGTCGAGGATTGCTAGTAATCAGCCGATTAAGTGGTATCACCACGTGAGCGAGCCACCAAAGATGTCATCCATGCCAGCGTATTTGTCCAAGGAATCTCATAACTTCTTTTGGTGTCGTAGGGGCAGGTGCATTCAACACTACGTTCACTTTATCAGGATCCACTTGAATGCCGTGTTGTGAAATAATATGACCAAGCAATTTGCCACCAAAAACTGAAAAGACTGATTTGTTGAGATTCAAGCACAAATGGAACTTCGACACTTAGAAAACTAGCAACGTAGGTGATAGAGGTGAGCTGATGCATCACTAGATAACAAAAAATCATCCAAATACACCCGAATAAATGTAGTTAAGTAGGGAGAAAAGATTTCTTGCATGCATCTTTGAAAGGTACTGGGAGCATTGCGGAGAGCAAACCACATCACTGTACAAGCATATTTGCCCCAATTCGTAATAAATGAAGTCTTCTAAATATCCATTTCAGCCATGCACACTTGATTATAGCCGCTATAACCATCCAAAAAGGAATACATTTCGCATCCAGCAACATCATCTAGCATCGTATCCAAAAAGGGAAGTGGAAAGGGATCAGACACCGTAGCTGCATTCAACTTCCAGTAATCCATGCAAATGCGTAATTGCTTGTTCTTCTTTGGGACAATGACAATAGGAGAGATCCATTGAGCATGCTCAATGGGAATAATGAAGCCTACTTTCAACAACCGATCCAATTCAGGCTTCACTTGAGCAGCATAGTTAGGATTCATTTGGTAACTGGGTTGTTTAATTGGTCGCACATCCGATTTTAGCATCACACGGTGGTGGTAGATACGAGGGCCCAATCCTTTCATATCACGATAATCCCATGCGAATACATCAACAAATTCTTTCAGCAGTTGTAGTAAATCATCTTGAAAGGTTTCCGGTAACCTAGCCTTAAGCTTAACCGACGGCGGATTAGCCTCATCTCCCAAATTACAAGTCATTAGTTGATCTTCCGGTACATAGAACTATCGACGCATGGCAATATCCTCAGATGGATTGAATAATTGCTGGAGATTTGCGGCATCCAAGACCTGATCCATAACTGGATTCACTCCTTTGGTAAGCGGAACTACCCTACAAGCAACCAGAGTCTAATTATCCACAATGGCTTGTAAATCAATGGTAGCCAATGCTAGCAAATCCTGCTTAGCATTTAGGAAAGCTTCTTCTTCATCATCTGAAAGTCCATCCAATATATGCATGGGTTCGGCCATGTAAGGTCGAGCATGAAGGTCACAAGGCTTCATATCATCCAAAGGTACCACATATTTCCGATTATTGCTTTTGAAAATCAGTTCGTGTGTAGACCAATCATGTAACACTTTTGCTTGTTTCAACCAGGGCCTCCCGAATAGTAAGTTGCAATCCAGACTTGATTTAGTTAATTCCAAAAGAACAAAATTCATTTTGAGCACTGCTCCCTGGAGGGTAATGGGTATATCATGCACCAAACCCATTGGATGTACCCTAGATTGATCAGCCATTGTTACAAAAAATTGGACGTGTTCAATCTGAGTCCATCCTAACCTTCTACAAAGTGCGGCTGTAGCAATATTCACACATGAGCCTCTATCAATTAATACTTGTGTAATTTTTTGGTTTTTATACCATACCATAATTAAAGGAACAGCATGGTCCACCGTAGAATCAAGTTCGAGACTGATAGTATATGTATATGTATATGTATATGTATATGTATATGTATCCCCTATACGAAGTCCCTTGTGCGGCCTTAGGAGCTCGGTTTTCTACCTTGAGGATATCGTTGCGGAGCTCTCGAGAAGGAGAGCGCGTTGTGGTGCATCGCCATCGAAATACTTCACTGGTATGAGAGCAGTTCGAGGCAAAAGCCTTGTTCCTTTTGTGCGAGCGAAGCGAGCACCCCCCCAGGCTTTCGACCAAGGCGGCGACCAAGGCATAGACCTTGGCATACCTTGTCATCCGAGTCATCGAAGTCACTATTAGCGCCATTGGCTGCATGCGAGGGAGGACCTCAACGATCAAGGAATATAGAGGTTCCCGATACTTCCCGGGAGGTCACCCATCCCGGTACTGTTCCCCCCAGAGCTCACTTAACCGTGGCAATCTCTTGACACTAAGCTACACCCTTGTGGTGTCTGAAGAAGGGGAAAGACTAAGGTTGACATTACTTTGAACAAGTTTTGGTCCCTCAAAGCTTCATTCTTTGCTTTCAAAGCCTATTTCTGAAGCAATTTTGGGGTGTCTTTTGGAGCCAGTTTGTAGTACTTTTGCACATAGTTCTCTTCACATAGGTCGAATAACATCAAGAAGGGTGTACTTTGTACTTCTCCGACAATAAATATCAACCTTTCAGGTTGTTCTTTCAACCACACTCATAAAACTACAGGTTTCTCGAGATGTTTTCAATTTTGGTGGGAGCAGCCGCTGCATATTTATGCAGGTTTTTGAGCCTAAAACATCAGAGTTTAAAGAAACTTGCAGGTGTTATTGGCTAGTTTTTGGGTTGTGCATTCAGCCTTTTATTATCATTTTGCTGCATATATTGAACACATACACACCATGTACGCTTATGTGGATACCGTATATGTACGTCCATGTGGCCATTGATATAGCGGTTATGTTTTTGCATAAAGCCTTTGACGTTTGATAAAGAGGGTCGTGGTGAGGTTTTCTTACTAGGAGACACCCAGATGTTGGGGTCTTTTCGGTGATGCAGGTGGAAGATTTACCCAGCCTCGCCATAGGAGATGTATGATAGTTGTTCATAGGTACTCGATAAGCCTAGTTGGCTTCTATTTGGTAACTGATTATGCGCAGTGGAGTCAGTGATTCACTATGTAGGAAAACATGTCAATACTTGCAGTTTTATGATATTTTGACACTGGTCATACGCTCATTTTGCAGAGGATACTCTGGCAAAATTTTTCCAGATTTCTAGTTTTGTCAATTATACAGTGGGTCTACCATCATGGCATTAGAGGTCTCAGGCACATCCGGTGGATCAGGGTCTAGTGCTAGTGTTCCAAGGAGGAGCTATAACTTGTAGGGCAAAGAACATTTTGAGATTCGAAAATTTGATGGCACAAACTTTTCTCTATGGAAGAATCAGATTAAAGATGTGCTGATTCAAAGGAGGCAATGGACGCCAGTAAATGGAATTTCAAAGAAGCCTACTCACATGGATGAAGATGATTGGGATGAGTTAGATGAAATGGCCAGGTCTACCATTCCCTTGCACCTGGCAGATAATGTTTACTTTACAGTATTAGACAGTGAAAGTGTAGAGGAGCTTTGGAAGAAGTTATGCAATACATATGAAAGAGACAACATCAAATAAATTCTATCTGATGAGAAAATTATATGACCTTCATATGAAGGACACAGATAGTGTTGTTGCTCATCTAAATCAGTTTGATGCTATATTCTCTTAGTTACAGGCTCAGAAAATGGATATGGATAATGAAATGAAAGCAGTATTGTTGTTATGCACCTTGCCATCATCATGGGATACATTTTGCACAGTTATTAGCAATAGTGCACCTGGTGGTAAACTCGTCTATGATGACATATGTGGACCACTCTTGAGTGAGGAGATTCGCAGAAAATCTATGGTTCACACTCTGAGTGGAGATGCATATAATGTTCGTGATTCTTACCAAGGAAAGAATCAACATGGCAGGAGCAAGAACAAGGAAAAGAATGATCAATGGAATAAGAGTAGAAGTAAATCAAGGAAGAGGGATATCAAATTCCATTATTGTCATAAGAAAGGACACATGAAGAAAGACGGTTATGCATTAAAGAATGCTAAAGGTAAAGGACAGAATGTTGATGGGCATGTGAAACAGTTACTTGCACCATCTACTTCGACTGTGAAGATTGAAGAAATTAATGCTATTTCTTATGATGCTGATGTGTTGAAACTTGATAGTATTGTGCCAATTGAGGCTCTTATGGCTGATTCTCTTTCCCACACTTGGTTGCTAGATTTTGGTGCTTCTTTTCATGTGACACCACATAGAGAATGGTTCTCTAATCATGCAGAAAAGTCTCTTGATACCATGAGACTTGATGACTCTTACAAGTGTGATGTTGTGGGGATTGGAGATGTGGTTGTGCAGTTCATTGATGGTTCAAAATTTACTATGCATAATGTAATCCATGTACCTCAGTTATCATGCAGTTTGATGTTAGTTGGTCAACTTGATACATATACATATACATATACATATACATATACATATACATATACATATACATATACATACACATATACATACACATATACATACACATATACATATACATATACATATACATATACATATACATATACATATACATATACATATACATATACATATACATATACATATACATATACATATACATATACATATACATATACATATACATATACATATACATATACATATACATATACAATACATATACATATACATATACATATACATATACATATACATATACATATACATATACATATACATATACATATACATATACATATGCATATACATATACATATACATATGCATATCCATATGCATATGCATATGCATATACATATACATATACATATACATGTACATATACATATACATATACATATACATATACATATACATATACATATACATATACATATACATATACATATACATATACATATACATATACATATACATATACATATACATATACATATACATATACATATACATATACATATACATATACATACACATATACATATACATATACATATACATATACATATACATATACATACACATACACATATACATATACATATACATATACATATACATATACATATACATATACATATACATATACATATACATATACATACACATATACATATACATATACATATACATATACATATACATATACATACACATACACATATACATATACATATAGATATACATACACATATACATACACATATACATATACATATACATATACATATAGATATACATAAACATATACATATACATGTACATATACATATGCATATACATAACCATATATGTATACGTGTATGTGTATGTGTATGTGTACATGGACGTGTACATGTATGCGTACGTGTATGTGTATGTGTTCGTGTACGTGTACATGTTCATGTATGTGTGTGTGTGCATGTGTATGTTTGAGTGTGCATGTACATGTGCATGTGTGTGTGTATGTGTGCATGTATGTGTACATGTATGTGTATGTGTATACATGTACATGTACATGTGTACATGTATAGACCTACACGTACACGTACACATCCACGTACAGGTACACATCCATACATATTCATATACATATACATATACATAAACATATACCTATACATATACATATACATATACATATACATATACATATACATATACATATACATATACATATACATATACATATACATATACATATACATATACATATACATATACATATACATATACATATACATATACATATACATATACATATACATATACATATACATATACATATACATATACATATACATATACATATACATATACATATACATATACATATACATATACATATACATATACATATACATATACATTTAGGTATACATATACATATATGTATACGTTAGAGTTTTAGCAATCTCAAGTGTGGAAATTCATGCTAAATTGAAGTGCCACATCACTCACACATCTCGGTAGGATATACAACCAATTTTCCATGAATTCTCTCAGCTTATTACTCAACTAATTGATGGAGAAAGTCATGATCATTTGGAGGGCATTTTTTAATTCAAATTTACAACTACCTCTTTGAGCATTATATAAGCAAACACATGGAGCAAAGTCATGGCCATCCTCCTCTACCATTTGAGCACTTGTATGCTCTCATTAGGAGGGTTTACTCCAGGCCTAAGCTATTCCCTAGCTTAAGCAAGCCCCTTGCTTGTTGGAATATTCTCATAGGAAGTGATCTTTGATCATCCATATCGCTTTGTGTAGTTATCCGATTCATTTGCAAGATAGCTCATTTTGTTCATATGATTGCAAGATTTCTTTTGGATATAATCTTATTATTAAGTGTTCATTATCTTTGATTATTTTGAGCTTGAAAGCTCTCCAGTCCGATCTCTATATATTCACAAAGTGTATGTGTGTAGGAAGGTACACATAGGTGCAAGCTGCCTATTTGGACAATTTTTGGTGTGTATTGTGGAAGGAGATTGATACCCCTCAAATTCTCCAAATTTAGTGATCTTTGGCTTGTTGGAAAGTGCATAGTGTTTTTTCGTATTGCGCAAAATTTCATAGGTGCACTCTTCAGGTCCAGAGAGAAATTCAGTTTTTTGTGGACTATGGTAGTGAACTGTTTAGTCCTAGGAAGGGCCTATCATTCTTCTACTGCAATTAGGAGTGGATATGCTCCATCAGTGGTACTAGAGCTTATCATTGAACATTGAGGACATCAAAATGAGGCCTTGAAGTTGCTTGAGAGCCAAGGATTGAATCAAAGACCAGGAGGGTATGAAGAAGGATTTGACTCAAGGGGGAGCTTCTATCATCATCAAAGGTTCAAGACAAGTGTAGGCTCTTGTGGGAAGGTAACATATCACTCTTTCTCACATCTATCACAATCCAAGGAGGGATTAGGAGCCACTTTATAGTCTCATACACAATGGGAGACTATAATACTCAGATTGAGAAGCTTGAAAAGAGCAATTACCAACCTTGGAAGTTTAGAATCTCTAACTTCTTCATGGGAAAGGGTCTTTGGGAGTTGGTTAGTGGTATTGAGGTGAAGGCATACATAGATCCACATACACCTATTGAGAATCAAAGGAGACCCATTAGAGAGTGCAAAGAAAGGGATGGGAGAGTCATCTTCATTCTATCTCAACACATAAGCAACTCCATGATGGGTCATATCCAAGACCTAGATACTTCCAAGAAGGTTTGGGAGTGTTTAGAAAGGTTTTACTCTACCTCTACAAAGGCTAGAAAAATTTAGCTCAAGAATGAGCTCAAAAACCTTATGAAGTCATCAAATCAGAGTATTGATGACTTCATCCAACAGAGGTGGTTCAAGAGGAAGAGGTAAAACTATCAACAAGGAAGCCAAAACTTTCAAGGGAGTCAATCAAGACAAGATGAAGGTCAATCATCAAGAGGAAGAGGAAGAGGAAGAGATAGAGGAGGAAGACATGGAGGTAGAGGCTACTTCTACTCAAATGGATGCTTCAATTGTGGGAAGCAAAGAACTATGCTAAAGATTGTTGGCAAAAGCAAGGTGGGAACAATTACAAAGGGCAAGGTAATTATGCTAACTCATCAACCAATTCGGAAAATGAGCATTTGTCAGCTATGAGGCATAGTAGTGAAGGCCAACCACATGATGATGTGTGGTATATAGATAGTGATTGTAGTAACCACATGTCCGGTAAAGAGGAGTACTTCAACAATCTTCAAGCACCGAAGCAAAGAGGTTTTGTGGAGATAAGGGACAACATAGAGCATGAGAGACAACAAATGGGAGATGTGAAGCTTGAAGGCAACCACAAAGTAGAGAACTATTTGAGGTATCGCATGTTCCTACTAGTACAAAGAACTTAATCTCTATTGGATAGATGGTTGAAAAGGGATACCAAGTCAAGTTCAACCACAAAGGATGCTTTATTGAAGACCCAAGGAATGGATTTGAGATGATAGCCAAAGGAAAGAAGGAAGGGAGGATGTTCACTCTTGACATTGGCAAAGGACGAAGAAACAAGGCAATGTTCATCGCCTATGGAGACAAGAAGATTGGAGACTTGGATTTGTGGCACAAAGGGTGTGGTCACATCAACATTCAAAGGTTGAAAGACATGGAGAAGAGGCAATTGGTAAGAGGTTTAACACATTTTTCATTACAAACGTTGCATGAGATGTGTGAAGCTTTTCAACTAGGCAAGCCTAGTAGGCAGCCCTTCAAGAAGAGTGGATATGTAGCACATGGTGTGTTAGACCTTGTGCACACAGAGTGTGAGGGCCAAACAAAGAGCCCTCTCTTGCAGGTAATAGGTACTTTGTAACCTTCATAGATGACTACTCAAGAAAAGTATGGTTGTATTGTATAAAGCAAAAATCCGATGTGTTTGATGTGTTCAAAAGATTCAAGGCACAAGTTGAAAAGGAGACATGTTGCTACATCAAAATCCTAAGATCAGATGGAGGGGGGATACTTCTCCCATGCCTTTTGTGATTTCTTGTAGGGCCAAGGAATAAGGAGGCAAATCACTTGCAACTATATTCCCCAAAAAATGGGGTGGCAGAGAGGAAGAATATGTATATTGCTGAAATTGCTAGGAGTATGTTAAATGTAATGAATGTGCCTTTAACATATTGGGCAGATGTTGTATCTACTGATGTGTAGTTGATGAATAGGTGTCCCACATCAGGGATACATGACATGACACCTGAGGAGGCATGGAGTGGAAGGAAACTAGACCTTTCACACATTAGAAATCTTTGGTTGTGTATGTTACACACATGTGCCACAAGAGTTAAGAGGTAAGATGGATGCAAGGGCTGAAAGATGTATGTTTATTGCTTATGCTATTGAGAAAAAAGGTTACAAGTGCTACAAACCTAATACAAAGGAGTTAAAGGTATCTAGAGATGTAGTGTTTGATGAACTCAAACCATGGTATGCTTCCAAAGTTCCATTGTAGGATGAAGACATTGAAGAGGCAAAGAGGAGATATGAAGCTAGGTTTCAAGATAGCTTGGAAATCAGTGGTCCAAACATACAAAGAAGTTCAAGCATGGATTCAACCCATCAATCAGTGGGCCAAAGACAGCAAGGAGTGGCAAGAAACTATGGAAGAAGAGTACAAAGCCCTTGAAGACTACAACACATGGAGTCTAGTTCCAAGACAAGAATGGATGAAGATAATTGGCAACAACTGGGTCTATAAAGTGAAGAGAAATTTTGATGTTCAATTGTTAGGTACAAAGCAAGGCTTGTGGCAAAGGGATTTGCTCAATCCTATGGGATTGACTATGAAGAAACATTCAGCCCAGTTGCAAAGATGACCACAATTAGGGAAATAATTGGGATTTCCATATCTAGGAGGTGTCCAATATATCAAGTGGATGTAAAGAATGATTTTCTTAATGGTGATTTGCAAGAAACAGTCTACATGACTCAACCATTAGGGTTTGAGAACCCTAAATATTCAAATTTTGTTTGTAAACTTAGAAAAGCATTGTATGGTTTAAATCAAGCTCCTAGGGCATGGAATCAAAGGCTTGTGGAGTATTTGTGCAGGTGTGGATACAAGCCAAGTGATGCAGATCCTTCCTTATACCTCAAGAAGGAAGGAGGACTAGTTGTCTATGTATGCATATATGTGGATGACTTGATTATAACAGGAAGTGATGATGCAAGTATCACATGGATCAAGGCCAAGGTTGGAAATGAATTCAAGATTTTAGATCTTGGAGTTCTTAAATATTTTCTTGGGATTGAAGTTATTTATGTAGAAAATGGTATTTACCTTCTCAAAGGAAATACTTGCTAGATGTACTTTATAAGTATGGTATGAGTGGATGTAAGCCATTCACACAACTTGTGGATCCAACCACTAAGTTAGTGTAGCCTAAGGACAACTTCTTGAAGATATTTCAGCATAAAGAAGCATAATTGGAAGCCAAAAGTATGCTACCATCACAGGACTTGACTTGTGTTATGTTGTAGGAGTTGTTTCTCAATTTTTGAATTCACCAATTGATGTTCATATAAATGCAACCAAGGGAGTGCTTAGGTACATGAAGCATACTATCAATCAAGGGTTTTACTACCTTTATAGATGGATTACAACCTCAAGGCTTTAGTGATGCGGATTGGGCTGGTTCAAAGGAGGACAGAAGGAGCACATCTGGCTATGTCTTCATGCTAGATGAAAGAGTCATCTCATGGATCTCCAAAAAGCAACCAACAGTTGCATTATCATCTACTAAGGCTAAGTATAGATCATTAGAACTTGCTACATGTGAGATCATGTGGCTCAAGAAGCTCTTCAAAGACTTGGATGTGAAGGTCAAAGAGTTTGCTTTATTTGGAGTTAACATGTAAAACATTCATCTAGCAAGCAACCCTATTTTTCATGCAAGAAGCAAGCACATAGAGATCCATCATCACTTCCTCAAAGAGAAGGTACTAGAAAAAGAAGTGGATATCAAGTACATCAACACCAAGGAGCAACTAGCAGATATCATGACGGAGTTTATGGATGCAAGCAAGTTGGAGAAGTTCAAGATCAACCTCAACTTGAAGTAGATCAATGGAGACTAACACTTAAGCTTGAGGGGGAGTGTTAGAATTTTAGCAATCTCAAGTGTGGGAACTCATGCTAAATTGAAGTGCCACATCACTAAAACTTTTTGATAGGATATACCACTTTTCCATGAATTCTCTTAGCTCATTACTCGACTAATTGATGGAGAATAGTCGGGATCATTTGGAGGGCATTTTTGAATTCAAATTTACAACTACCTCTTTGAGCATTATATAAGCAAACACATATACATATACGTATACATATACGCATACATATATGTATACATATACGTATACATACACATATACATATACGTATACATATAATGTATATGTATACATATACGTATACATATACATATACATATACATATACATATACATATACATATACATATACATATACATATACATATACATATACATATACATATACATATACATATACATATACATATACATATACATATACATATACATATACGTAAACATATACGTATACATATACGTATACATATACGCATACATATATGTATACATATACGTATCCATATACATAATGTATATGTATATGTATACATATACATATACGTATGTATACATATACGTATACATATATATAATGTGTATGTATAATGTATACGTATACATATCATGTATACATATACATATACGTATACATATACATATACATATACGTACACATATCTGTATACATATACATATACATATACATATATGTATGTATATACATATACATATACATATACATATACATATACATATACATATACATATACATATACATATACATATACATATACATATACATATACATACATTTACATATACATATATATATATATATATACATTCCTAAACACAATCTATAAAGTATTTGCCAACAAAATCAATCGACATATGCAGTTCATTATCAAGCACGAGTAGAAGGGATTTATCCATTGTAGATACATCATGGACACTCTTGTATCATTCTGGGAAGGAATACAAGTATCTTGCATTGGGTACCAAGGTTTTGTATTTTTCAAATTGACTTTGAAATAGTATATGATAGAATCTCTTGGGACATTGTACTACATGCCTTACAAGAATGCAGATTTGGGCCTTTTTTCATTTGCTTAGTTAAGTGCATACTTACAAATGCATCAAACAAAGTGGTGGTTAATGGGTGCTTATCGAACCAATAATTCTACGGAAATCTATTAGAAAAGTTTGCATGTTGGCCCCACTTCTTTATGCCATTGCGACTGATCGTTTGGGTTGGCTACTTCATGAAGATTATTTGAAAGGGAACTTGTGAGGCATAGCTCTGTGGAGTGAGCATGAAGATATGGTTCTACAAACTTATGTTGATGACACCAATGCTACCATTTGCAATAAGAAAAACCATTGAAGACCTTTTGGTCAGAATTGGTGAACTATTGCAGGCCCAATGGCTCTTTCAACAATCATAGTAAAACCTTGGTTAAATCCTTTGTGGATTTGCTACTTGAGTTCATTATAGAGGCTGGATGTCAATATATTGTGGATGGAGAGACCATCAAGCTACCTAGGATGCCATTTGGGCTTCAATGTGTCCCCCAACACTAGGTGAAGCTAGATAATTGAGAACTCTAAGAGAAAGTTCAAGTTTTAGGAGCTATCCCATCCCAATTTACCTACAAAAATATTGCTCCACAACCACTCTATAGATCCTATGATCATCTACCACTTATCTCACTTCATTCTATTAAAGATGTAGCTTGGCAAGCTCAAATCAATTCTCCTCAAATTTATCTAGGGGGATAATGAGTAGAAGGAATGTCTTCCCAAATTCAAATATACTAGTTGCTTTTTCCCTAAAATTGATTGGAGCTTAGGCCTCTTGGATGTGGAACAAATCGCTAAGAAAATGGTGGCTAAGTGGATGTACAGGTCTTTTGATCCTTTGATGTTTGGATAGCCCTCCTCAAGCATTACATATTAAGAAGCCATCCCTATAAATACTTAGCTTGGTTAAGTTTTGACCTTTTTACAATATGCATCATTAATCAAGATTTCCAATGTAAAGGAGCGACCTTTTTTATATGTGGATTTGGTGCATGGCAAAAACTCAAAAGGGGCTCTTTTTTCCCCTCTTGCCAATGGATTGCCCCCATTGACATGAACATTTGGTTCAATTCTATAAAACCTCCCCTTGATAGGAAGTTCTTCAAAACAAGCCACAAGCTCATGAAGAAAGGTATGATAGACTATAAAGACATTTTGGATAACACAATGTAGGTGAAAAGTTATGAGACCCTCCATTTTGAGATCCACCTATCACATAGAGCCTATCTTGTTCTTCGACAACATCTTAATCAGAAAAATCTCACCAACAAGATGGCGAGGGATCAGAAAGAATATTTCCTCAAGTAACTTGATGGCTAGAACGAGAGTGGTCACCAATCTTAACAAAATCTTGCAACTACAATGGTCTTATCGCTTCCATATTCTCTAGTCATTGTCCCTATGTCATAAAGAGGCCATCTTTGCCTAACTTCTTTTACATCAAGGAATCTCGTGTGGAAGTAGACTCTGTAAATTCAAACACCCACTAGCCATTTTGTAAGCAAAACCATCCCCACCTATTTGCAAACTGCAACCATGCAAAGACTTATTAGAATTGGCTCTACATTGGGTGGCTCCCTTGGAAAAAAACTCCCTTCTATTGGAAGGAAATCCTACTTGGAGAAAATTCATTCATAGATACTCTTCTGTGTGTTGAGAATATGAGAGTGCATCTTTTGTATCTAAGAGAAACTCCATTTCTAGTTCATTTCCATTTCATATTATATTCAAATCCCTTTGTATTTGAGTACCTTTCCATTTGATTCTACCTCTGTATTCATTCTCCTTCAAGGGGAATTATCCCACATATGTACTTTGGAGAGCCCACTCCAACTCTATATAAGGATGGCCTCTCCCCCCATTTGTACTTGGTTAGAAGCTTGAGGAGCTTACTCCATGCTTTTGGCAAGCTCACTCTAATCCATGTGAGTTTTTCCATTTCATGGTCTACTCACTTTTGAGTCTCACACTCTTTCATTTGTGAGTACACTCTTTCTTTTATTTTGCTTCCTTGTGTGTACTCTCTACATGGTATTAGAGCACTACGTGGATACCTTGGTGAATTGCTTGGTAGTGATTTTGTGGTGATGGTGCTTGAGTGTTGGTGGTTTTGCTCTCTCCTCATTAAGAGAAGTTTTTTCCATCAAGTTTTACTCTTTAGGGCCTTATATGCCCGTTTTCCCACCCTCAAACCCTTCTTCATCAGTTTACCCCCATTTTCCCACCATCCCACGCCACCATCCCACCCTCTTTGTGGCATTATTAAGTGGTTCTTCCACTATTGTAATCTTTATGTGGAGACTCTACACTGTGTTGTCATGTGACATGGCATTTCTAGCAATAGATCTCAGATTTTGTAGTGTTTCTAGACACACTTTTTCATTCCATATAATGATGGTGTTGAATCGGTAATGTGAAGTGTTCATCAACACTTCGTTCATTGTCACACTGAAAGCATTTTTCTCTCTCATCTCCTGCGTATCCATTTGCACCAGCTTGGAGGTCTTCTTTTGAGGCTTTCATGTTCACATTTGATGTGTGAGCTACCTTTTGCGTCATTATTCAAACCATGGACTAGCATGGATTGTCTGTTGTTGCAATGTGATTTTGACATAATCGAACCACTCCGAATAGATAGGTGTCGTATGCCAAGGTTGCGATACAAGAAGCTTTTCATTGCCTTGTAAAGCCAAGTATTGGGCCTACTTCTGAGGAGCCTCAGGATCAACCTTCACACATTTTGGAGCTTGAAAAATTGAGAGGCTAACAAACTATGTCTGAGAACTCTGTATCTGCTCAGATTCCACTTTTTGGCTAGCGACATGCATGCTGGTAGGAGATTAGCATGGTGCAATACTATGATAGAGAAGCAAGAGATGATGCCACAAAAATCGGTGCAAATGACATCATAAATGATGTATAGAACAACGTTCGTTGACCTGTTGCACCTTTTCTTTTCGGTTGGTGTTTTTATTATTTTGTATTTTTAGTGATAACATTAATGATTATGTCATTCAGTTGCTTATTCACATGAATTGATCTGGATGAGCACAGATCTTCGTTTTTTTCACAAGAGCATGCTATATTGCATTTGATAGATCAAACTATTTGTGCATATCGATATTTCGATGGGAAAGTTGGATGATCTTATTAGAACCACACAATCAACAATAGTGGCTCCATTTGGCACTACCTTGTATAGTCTCCGAGGGTATTTTTTGACCTTCAAATTAAAGCGTACCTATTAGTAAGGGATTTGTATCTTTCCCAAGGGTGCAACCATCACCATTTGGCACTCCTAAAAGGATTTCATTGTATTTTCCAAGGGTCTTAGCCCTCTCTCTCAAGGACATCATTAGGCACTAAGTGCCCCATCTTTGTACAACAAAAGAAGAAGATATTGTATGTGACCATTTGTGGAATGAAGGCTAGTCGAAGCCCACCCATGAGCTTTCTCAAGTCCCTAAGCCTACTCTAACACTAGCTTGTGTGAATCAAGCTACTTTAAGCCCTCTCTCTACGTCGACTCATCTCATTTTTTGTGCCAAGGCTACTCTAAGCCTTCCATTTTCTTCTCCAAGTTTGTGGATATTTTCAAGTGGTATTTTTTTTTACACAATGTGTCTTTAGCATGGGTTATTAAACACTTTCAAAATGCCAATTTTCCACTTGAAGGCATAGATGAATGTGCTTTTTAGCACTTCTCCATGTGCTCTCTTGTCAAAGAAGTGTTTTTCAACACTTGGCACGTAATTTTGCAAACTTCAAGCACAAGTTCAATTGTTCAAACTTTCAAGATCATCCCCAATTTTACAATGTCCAAAAAAGAAGCAAGTTTGTCATCTATGGCAAGTTATTTACCTTCTTTTATGCCCATGTTTATGCCTAAGGAAGAATGTTTAGACAACCAAAACTATAATCTATGCAAAGATATAATGCATGCATAATTATACACAAATCTTCTCCATGAAGTTGTAGACAAGTCAGAACCTACACCTGATAATGCCAAAGATTTAGAGTCTTGGAATATTTGGAATGTCAAGGACAAAAGAGCATTAGGTCAAATTGTTCTAGCATGTGGTGAATTGACAAAGGGTCTTATCACTTACTCTAAGACTTCTAAAGAAGCTTGGGACACACTAGAAAGTCTATATGAAGATAAAAATTCTTCCAAGATTATGCTTTAGAGGCCGAGTTTCACAATCTTACTATTCTATCTCAAGACACCATCACAAAGGTGATAGCGCAATTTGAAGATTATCAACAAAAGTTGTCACTTTGTGGACAAAAGATTTCAAGTGAAGACATGGCCATAAGATTACTTAACAAACCCGAGGTCCTATGAAACCTTTGTGTTTACTCTTTACAATAGAGTTCAGGAACTCACTTGGGAAGAAGTAAGAAGACTTTTTCTTCTCCATGACTCTAGGCAAAAGACTCAAGCTACACAAGAAAAAACTATGAAGGCCAAAGATACTTTCCACAAGACTAAAGGTAAAAACGGCACTTAAGAGTCTAAGGACAAGGACAAGAAGAAACTTTACTTGCAACTTTTGTGGCAAACCTAGGCACATAAAAAAGTATTGCTTTAAGAAGAATAACAAGGACAAGTCCAAGTCTACTACAAAGACACAACATCAAACTCATTGCACAAGTGAATACTTGTTTCTTACAACTGAACACAAGGAACTTTTTCACATCCACTCCTAGCAAAGAATGGATTCTTTTGAGAGTGGGGCTTCATCACACATGCACAGTAACAAAGAAGACTTTCATGAGTTTCAAGAACAGAAAGGCCAAGTTTATCTTGGACCATTGAGATCCAAGGAAGAGGCAAAGTTCAAGTCACAAATTGAGAAGGTGAGACCAAGTCACTTAAATATGTTTTTTTAATGTACCAAGCCTTTGTAAGAACCTTCTCTTAGTGAAGGCCATTACTAAGTGCAACATGACAATGCAATTTGAGAATGACAAAGTTCAAGTCATCGATTGAGAATCCAAAGAAGTCATAGCTCAAGGATTCAAAGACAAAGGTCTCTACAAAATTTCAAGTTTCATGGCCAAAGATTCAAGCTTTAGCTTATGGTATTTTTGATTTGGACACGCCTCTTACTTAGAAAATATCTCTTCAAGTCATCTTGTCAAGGGTTTACCCAGGATCACACAAGTGGAGTTGAACTAGCCAGCATGTGCTAAGTAGACATTTACCCCTTTGCCTCTATAAGCATCCATTTCTTCATCTAAACCATTAGCATTAGTCCATGTCGATCTTTGTGAACCTATGCATACACCATCCCTAAGTGGGTCACTTTACTTCTTCTTGATAGTAGATGACTTCACTAGGTACATGGGTTTATTCACTAAAACATAAAGAGGATGCACTTTCTTGTTGGTGCAAAAGAGTCCAAGCCTACATACTTGGATAATTAGCATGTATCTCATATAGTCACATATGACTATTCACTTGTAAAAGTCAATTACCTTTTATCCTTGTAAAAGTGAATATGATAAATTCACTAACCCCATAGGGAGTAAGCAGGAATCAAATCTCAAACCGTTGATGGAAAATAGATGAGAGAATAAAGCCTAAATTCTAGGACTCACTTTATGGTGAGAATTTGAATATGAATTCAAAGCTTGGCTCCAACTTCAACTATAAAAGTGAGTCAAATACTCGCATGAAAAAGCCCCGATTAGAGAGATCAATTGAAAGAGATTTGTGTGAATAGGGAGCTCATTCTATAGCCACTTCACTACCCTCACATTATGCAATCATACACTGCAAATGTTGTTGTATCTCTATGTGATTTAATACATACACATTGATCATATCTCTACTTCACTTCTCTGCTATGACCATCTTAGAACAGTGAACTTCTTAGAGCTTGTTCTCAGTGCATAGTTGATCATTTGATGTGATTTAAAGTGCTATAGATAAACCATATTGTTTATCTCATAGCTACAAAGTTTCATTAGCATTGCTTTTCTCAATCTTGATATATCTTCATATTTTTGCTCACTAGTTTGCATACTGTAGCACCCAAAAGTAAATGTCAGGATAGACCCCCTAACTTGCTAAGCATCATTCTCAGTGTAAAATTGATCTTTTTTATTGAAATAACTTATGATTGGTAGCTATCTAAGTTAATTAGATACTACTAAAAGGAATTTGGCTAATTGCTAGTAGGTTGAGAGCACTGTTCATTTTACTGAACATGTGCAGACACCAAAATAGAAAGTCTAAGCTCTTGGTTGAACTTTCTACTCATCTCTTTTGATCCATTGATTAGAGGATCATGCTCCAAAGTAGATAGGTGATTATTTATGATCATTAGGAAGCTCAAGGGGCCTACTACACTCTCCAAAACTTGTTCTTGGCTGGTGTGAAGTAGGGTTTTGTAGCACCACTTCATCTTTGGAATCTATCCACCATCTCCTCCAACAGTGGTATCAGAGCAACAACAAGCAAGATGGCAGATGGATTTCCATCATTCATTGACAAATTGGACATGAGCAACTATCCAGCATGGTCTCTAAGGATGCAAGCATATCTCCAAGGAAGAAGCTTATATGGATACGTCTCTCGAGATGAGGAAATGCCAATATTCAGAAGCAAACATCAACCTACAAGAGAAGAGCAAGAAAGGCTAACTACATGGTGTGCCAAGGACGCTCTAGCCAGGTCTTGTATACTTAACTCAATATTTGATTTCTTATTATCTCACATTAGGAATTGCAAGACCTCCCAAGAGACTTAAGAAGTACTTTCCTCATACTTCTCATCAAATACAAGGGCTAGGAAGAACAAGCTATGGATGGAGTTCACAAACTTGAAGAAACAACCAAAGAAAAACATCATTCTCAGTGTACAATTGATCTTTTTTATTAAAACAACTTATTATTGCTAGCTATCTAAGACTACTAAAAAGGAATTTGGCTATTTGCTAGCATGTTGAGAGCACTACTCATATTACTAAACATGTGTAGAGACCAAAATAGCAAGTCTGGGCTCTTGGTTGAACTTTCTACTCAATCTCAAGGGGCCTACTACACTCTCCACAAATTGTTCTTGGTTGGTGTGAAGCAGGGTTTTGCAGCACCACCATCTCTGGAATCTATCCACCATCTCCTCCTATATTTCCAATTTCAAGGAGGAGGCAAAAAGAGTTCAATAATACTTTCCAAGTTCTTTAAAGACCCTCAAATCAGATGGAGATAGTTACTTTGTCAACCATAGCTTCTCCAAGTATTTGAAGCAACAAGGTATTAAGTATCAATCAAACCAAGATACTCAAAATGGTATCACTCTTCAAAGGATTCGAGGTATGATCCACATGGCCAAAACTATGCTTCATCAAAAGAAACTTCCACTAAAGTTTTGGGGTGAAGCTATACATACAACAATACACATTCTTAATAGAGGGTTCTCACATGTTTTGAAGAACCAAAATCCATTTGATGCTTACTTTCAAAAGAAGCAGAATCTGAGCTATTTCAGAGTCTTTAGTAGTGATGCCTATATGCAAGTCCTTGATGGTGATAGGCCTATGTAATACATTTTAATCAATTACAACAACCATCAAAAGGCATATAAACTTTATGACCCTAACATTCACATAGTTACAATTACAAGAGACTTCACTTTTGAGGAATACTCTAAGTGTTCATCCCTTTTACATTCTTCTCAAGATCTAGATCCTTCTAGTTCCTCTTCAGAAGGGGACCATTCCACTACAGGATAGTCACACTATGTGGAGCACGCTCTCTATGTACATGACTTTCCAGATCATGGTGTCACTCTAGCACAATCATGAGTATCAATGTGAGGAGATCCACCTCATAATTGTCAATCCAAAAAGACATGAGGGTAGTATGATGACCATGAGTTAGTGAGAGTACAAACATGTGAGTGAGAAACACACAAACATGTAGACACATACACAAACACGGCAAGACAAAGAGATGGAGCAATGGAATCTCTATTAGCCAAAAAAATATGATTACAATATCTTTTGTTCACTTCAATTCCCAAAAAAATGCTCTCCCAAAAATGAGCTATCTAGCTATTTTTATAGTTTTTCACTAGCGTTGGCCCTATCTAGACTTAGTGTCTAGCCTAGTTAAAAATTAGGTTCCTAAGCTATTTTGGAGGCTCAAAAGAGCTCTAAAAATTACAAAAATTGATATGTACCTATCCCTTTTTAGTCATTCAAGAGCTTCAATTTCAAATGTATATTGACCTTCCTTAGTGGTTCATCCCCCAGGTACTGGTATGGCCTCATATGGGTCCCTGAAGGTTTCTTCCACAGGGATTTCAACACCCTCTTTGGGTTTGGGTTCCACTATTGGAGACAAGAGTCATTCATATTGTAGTAATCATGCTTGAAGTTTTTCATATCTATTTTTGGAGGGTCTCTAGTTCCTGTGTGTTTTGTGGAAGAAGGATTGCCTGTGGTAGCTCTGTGCTAGGTTTATGAATCCAAAAAGTTATCATGCTCTTCTAGTAGTATGCAGATGCTATCTGAAGGGACAACTTGAAACCATGTTGGACTTACAGTTGTTATGGGAGTTCCTTCCATGGAAACTTCTAGGTTGTCTTGATTTTGCTATTGAAGCCTCTTATTCTCCTCCATTGCTATTGACATGTGTCATCGTAGAAGGCCTAAGTTCCTTCGTAGTTTGGCATTCCTTGCATTTTGTTTGCAAAATGTCTCCAAGTTTTGGACTGGTTCTACATCCACTCTTTGTACCTTGGTATTTAGTCCATCATACGCTTGTTGGAGGTTAAGGTACTCGACTTGTAGTTGATGATTATCTTCTTCTAGTGCGCTCATTCTGGTTTGTAATTGTCGAGACTCATCTATGAGAACCAAATTTCTTCCTTCTAATTGTTGATATTCCTCTTAGATCTCAGCTACACACTAAATCAATGTATTAAATATGTTACATACAAATGTAGATGCAGAAGTGATAGGGGTGAATGCAGTGGGAGTGGGAGGGAGTACGGGAGTCATGAATGCTATGCCTAATAGCGGTGATGTTGGTGAAGGGGGGATAGAGGATTGTGGAAGTGTGGCAGGAGGGGGTGGTGATGTGGGTGGTGATATGTCCATATGATTGGACAGTGTCATGCATTTTGATTCTACCATGAAAGTAGGGATGGTAGGTGTGGTGCACGTGGCGTGTGTGAAAAGTAATGTTACAAAAGGGTTTGGACCCATAGATAGTGATGCAGAAGGTCAAGCGAGGGCTTCCATGAGGGTAAACGAGAATGGTGGTAGTGTGGTAACAATGGTAGATGGTCGAAGGGTAGAGTAATAAGGATTGACAATGAATGGAATTCGGTATGAGTGGTGGCAGGGAAGCCTAGACTTACTTCTATGGGGTGGGGATGACCTATTGCACTGTTTACAATAGGATGGGCAATGACGGGTTCTTGAAGTTTAGTCATGGTGGTGTAGAGAGGCTTAGTAATGGAGGAAAATAGGTTGGATTGGGAGATGGGTTCATGGAAGCTAAAAGATGATGTGGAGGCGATGGGTTCGGTATGGGGTGGGGAATGGGGAGGGGTCTGGTAGATGGGTTCTCTAGTTTCCATGGTGGTGGTTTCAATGGTGGTATGGACATCATTAGTGGTGGGAGGGGAGGGGGGTTGTTGAGGTGAGATCGGAGATGTTTGAACAATTGTTTCTGCTGTTAGATCAATAGTCACAGTTGAGGTAGCCTCTTGCATTGTGGTTGCTTCATGTTTAGATATCAGAATCAGAATGTTTTTGCTAGTGCAATTCTCGTGTCTCCACACACCTGTGATCATAGCAAGGTCTAGGTTTTTGTAGCATGTTGTAAACTGCTTCAGTGACTCCCAATGATTCAGTCAGAAGTTGGAGTGTTTTGGTAAAGTGTGGTTCCACTCCTTCCTCATTGAGAATCTGTTCAATCAATGCTCTACTTCTACTCAAGGAGAGGCGGTATATTTCTTGCACACTCATAATAGTGTTGTAAATCCTTCGTAATTGTGCAATGTAAGTAGATTCACCCATAGCTTCTCCTTGCCGCTCATCCTACTGTTCTTCCTTGTCCTCTTCATCTTCTTCTTCTTGTTCTTCTCCTCTGACCGGCTCTTGTTGTCCTTCTTGTTGTTGTTTCTGCTGCTCACCTTCTTGTTCTTCTCCCGATTCAAGATTGACCTCCTGAAGGATTCTTTCAAAATTTGGATGACTCAACTCTTCCAAGAGAACTACTATGGAGAATTTTAGATCCGATGGCACTGGTGGGAAAATCAAATTGGATCCATCTATGCTTCCCCTTGGTATTCTAAGCATAAAGGGCTGGACTACTCTTTGTGGCATAGGAGATAGATGATTCTAATGAGGGTGCAATAGCCATGTAATATGGGCTTCTATGGCCACCTCTTGCATGCCTGATGAATTTGATCAATAATACAATGTGGAAGATTGATCATCATGTTCTATGTGTCAGTAAGATGAAAGCTAAACCAAACCTTTTTATGGGTCATTGTGAATCTCTCTTGGCCTGAGAACGTGAAATCTTGCATGCACATTCTCAAGTGCATTGCGATATTGGGAGTTATAGCCACCATGTCTTTGAGCTTTGTCAGATTCCGATTCTTCATATTTTTTAGGAGCAATCTGTAATAAATTAAGTTTGTGATCTAATTGGTTCAGACAGATCTGAAATCGGACTCCGTTTGGTCACCTGTATGTGTGGCCAAAGATCTCGAGTCTAGACTTATTGGTAGGTCATTTACTCTTGTAACCAAGTAATCCACTTAGCCTAGTGGTTAAGACTCAAGGGTGTGAAGGAGGAGGTCTTGGGTTCTACCCCCATGGGGTACATGGGGAGAGTGTTTTTGCCTAAAGAGCTCTATAACCTTCTAGAAGCATCCACTTGAGTTAACTTTGGCATTATTCTAGCACTCTCAGCTAGAATCAAGTAGACCTCGACGGACCAAATCATCAGGGATGATTTCTTGTGATATTCTTGCATAGTTCTTTTGATTTTGTTGCACGCACCACTTGCATTAGGAATACTAAGTTAGTAAGTTTAATAACACTTTGTGTGCGATGGAGGGGACTTCTAGCCACGTCTCGCTTACGAGTACTACTAGTGCGTCAATGTATGTTTCCATTCCTATATTAGTAACATCCTCATTCATGACTAAACCACCAATAGTTTCACGTACATTGCATTCATCTGCACCTATCGTTTCAAATATTAGTCATGCGTTTGATGCATCAAAAATAGAATCGACGATTGTAGCATTAGACGTTGAGGATTCTACGAGAAAAGGGGAAACAAACACTACCTTAAACGAGAGGAAATATATGGAAGGTAGGATGTTGTTAGTTGAGCAAAGACTTGGACGCTTGTCCAATATTCCGGATGAGGTTGCAGAACTCCTTCAATCTGTTGATGGAATCCAAGATCACCCTAAGGCCATTCTAAACTTACTTCAGACGCCTAGGGATATCAATAAGGCTACTTTGGGTAGTCACACAGATACGATTGCAACTTCACCAATATCTATTAGGATGGAAAAGGATAAGGGATTATCCTCTCCCCATATAGACATGTTTCCCCTAACAAGAAGTATGAGCCGTCTTAGTTTGGTATCTTCTACTCCCTTGTTTACTAATTTGGTGGTATCTTCTACTCCCTTGTTTACTAATTTGGTAGGGATGTCAAGAAGTCATAACCGCCCAATGGATTTTTCCTTAGGAAAGGAGATCCATCCTCCTTACTTCTCTGGAGAGGATAAGGATAGGAATAAAGATGCGATTTTGACCTTCTTGGAGAAGTGAAATGATGTCCACGAACTCAAACATACCCCTAATCATGTGAGAATAGTAGAAACAAGCTTATCACTAGGACCCAAGGCTTATACTTGGTGGATGAGTCTCTCTAAGACTCACAAGAAACCTACTACCTGGGTTGAATTTTCTCGCCTCTTCAAGAAAGAGTTTCTCCCCGAGAATGAGGAGGAACGCAACTAGGAGGCGTGGGATAAAATTCAACAAAAAGGTAGACCGTTATCAGTTTATATTTCAGAATACCGAGATGTTATTTTGAAATTAAAAAACTTAGATGACTTTCATCATCTTCGCGGTTTTGTCAGAGGACTTAATCAGTGAATTCGAAATGAAGTCAAAAGACATGAACCTAAATCCCTGGAAGAGGCGATTAAGGTTGCCCAAATTTATGAGGATAACTCACCTCTAGATGTCCCACAAGAAAATAGTTATTCTCAAAAGAATAACATTAATCGCAAGGGCAAAGGGGCAAGATCGAATGAAAGGGTGCCTAAAAAACCTCGTATTTTTAGACACGTACTTTCTCTAGAAGATAATGTTAAAGCACAAAAAGAAAATTTGTGCTTTAAGTGTCTCAAGCTAGGACATCGTAGTCGTGCCTGTCCAGTTGGAAGAGAAAGTAACGGAAAGGGTAAGCAGTAGATACATCTGATTCAAACTTTGGACTTGGATATAAGTTCAAGTGCAAAGAAGGTTGAGATGATGCACTGCGATAGTACCCATAAATGCTAGATCTCCAAAAACATGTGGCAACCTTAAGAGTTTGTTCCAAAGGGCACACCATCCGGATAATGGTGGATGACTTTGCTACGCATAATTTTATTAATTATGTGTTAATGAAAAAACTAGCTCTTCCTCAGAAACCATCTCCTCATAAATATATTGTTTCCATGATGCACGGCCAAGACACCCGTGTTTGGGACAGAATGATATCTAATTTGGAATTAGAAATCCAAGGATTTAAAGACACTTTCAACTTCCAAATAATGAACATGGACCGGGTAGATCTGGTATTAGGGAGAGAGTGTCTATGGAGTTTAGGACCTTCATTGACTAGGTGTTATTTTACTAACACTTTGGAATTCCAGCGCGACGGTGTAGTGTATAAAATCAAGGGCGAGCATGATGTTCCAAGTATCCCTTTGATTTCATATACTGAACTTAAGAAACTTGTAAATATTGAAGCCAGGACTCAAGCTTTTCTTGTCCTTGGCACTGACATAATAGATTCTGATAATATACATCAAGTTTCTTATGTCTCGTCTTTTATTCCTCGTGAAGTTCATACTAAATTTAACAATTTAATGAAGGAGTTTAAAAATGTATTCCCTAAGGAACTACCCCATGGCTTGATACCCTCTCGTGGAAACATCAATCACAATATAGATCTGTTTCTGGGTACCAATCCAAAATCTCAAAACCCATACTGCCTCCCTTATGTCCAGAATCGGGAAGTTGAGAATCAGATTCAAGACTATTTGGATAAAGGATTTATCTGCCCAAGCTAGTCTCCTTGGGCAGCACCCATCCTTCTAGTAAAAAAGAAAGATGGAACTATGAGGTTGTGCGTAGATTATAGGGCATTAAACAATCTTACTATAAAGAATAAGTATCCCATGCCACTGGTTGAAGATCTTTTCGACAGCCTTGAGGGAGCTAAAGTCTTTTCTAAGATTGATTTACGATAACTAGAATCAAAGATGATGATATTCCCAAGACAACCTTCAAACAAACTATGGTCACTATGAGTTTCTAGTGATGTCGTTCGGGTTGACAAACGCACTTGCAACATTTATGACTTTAATGAATCAAGTGCTTAAGATGTACTTGGGAAAATTTGTGTAGATTTTCTCGATGATATTTTGATCTACAACAAAGATCATGAAAGTCACTTAGAGCACTTGGAAAAAGTTTTTCAACTTCTTCGCGATAACAAACTTTATGGTAAAGAGTCAAAATCTGAATTCTTTACTCCAAAAGTAAAGTAGTTAGGCCATATTATTTCCGTGGAAGGAATCAAAGTTGACCCTGAAAAGGTCCAAGCGATTCTTGAATGGCCTGAGCCCAAGACGATTCGAGAACTACAAAGTTTTCTCGGATTGGCAGGATATTATCGGAAGTTTGTGGCTGGATATGCCAAGATTGCAGTACCTTTGATGGATCAACTCAAAGGGAAGCATCATAAGATAAATTGGAAAGAGGAACAAGAAAAGAGTTTTCAAGAACGTAAACTTGCTTTAGCTTCGGCCCTAGTTCTACAAATTGTAGATCCGAACAAGCCTTTCCAATTAGAAACAAATGCAAGTTCATCTGCAATAGGAGCAGTACTAAGCCAAGACGGTCGACCAATAGCTTTCGATAGTAGAAAGCTAAGTCCTACTCAGCAAAACTACTCTACCTATGAGCGAGAGATGTTTGCTATTATAAATGCTCTGAAGAAATGGCACCAGTACCTATATGGATCAAAGTTAACCATAGTCTTTGATCAAGAGAGCATCAAGTGGTTTGCAAACTTACCAGATCTGAGAGGTAGAAAAGCAAGGGTTGAACAGTTACAAGAGTTCGATTTTGAACTGAGGTACAGAAAAGGAAAGTTCAATGCAGTGGCAGACGCCTTTAGTCGGATGCCTATGTTGAACAACCTAATTTTTGTACAAATTCAAAGTGAATTTATTTCAACTTTGAAAGGAAGCTGCAAAGAAGATCCAAGCTACAGTCAAGCGTGGAAAGCAGTTGAACAGAATGAAGCAGGTACTTCTGAGAGAAATTTTAAACACTATTCTCTCCAAGATGAATACTTGCTTTATGAAGGTAAGGTTTGTGTTCCAAGTATGCCGGACATACGAAATCAAGTACTTTTTGAATGCCATGATGCTCGAAGTGCAGGACATCCTCAACCGAACCTATGAGTTACTTAAACAATATTTTTACTTGCTTAGTTTACATTGAGATGTGCAAAACTATGTATCCAAGTGCCATAAATGTCAAGTCAATAAATTTGAATGACTTAAAGTTGGAGGATTGTTGCATCCCTTGGAAATTCGCAAAGGAAAGTGGGAAAGTATTTCCATGGATTTCATTTCTGGATTACCCCCCACTCATAAAGGCTTTGATTCAGTTTAGGTTGTAGTTGATCGATTGACTAAACTTGCTCAATTTATTCCAGTCAAGACTTTTTATAAGACTCCAAAACTTGCAAAAATATTTGTAAATCAACTTTATAGACTCTATGATCTTCCAGTAGACATAGTTTTTGATAGAGATGCTCGATTTACAAGTCATTTTTGGCGAGCAATCTTTAGTAGACTTGAAACTAAACTAAGTTTAAGTACAGCTGAACATCCCCAGACGGATGGACAGACAGAGAAAGTCAATCAAATTTTGGAAGACATACTCAGAGCTTATGTCACTTCCAAACAAGCTGATTGGGAAGACTATCTTCCTTTAGCTGAGTTTGCCTATAGCAGTGCCAAGAATTCATCAAATGAATTTAGTCCATTCATGTTGATGTATGGGTTCCAGCCTAGGTCTCCGTATGCAGTAGGACTTCAAAATGAATGAGTTCAAACAGCTCAAGAATTCCTTTAAGACATGAACTTTAAACTCAAGTTAGCAAAAGAAAACTTAAAGAAAGCTCAAGATCGTGCAAAGGCATATGCCGATCCGAAGCGAAGAGATGTTACTTTTCACGTTGGCGATCAAGTTTATCTTCGTATTCTTGAAAGATCAGAAAAGTTCAAGATTGGTCAATGTGCTTTGTCGCCTAGATATTGCGGTCCTTTTCCAATCACCAAGAAAGTTGGTTTGTGGGCTTATGAATTGCAACTTCTAGATGATAGTCGGATTCATCCAGTGTTCCATGTTAGTCGTCTTAGGAAGAGTTTGACAGATTCAGATAATCTAGTTGGACAACAGGTTATACTTCCTATTCTAGTAAGTGAAACAATTCCTCATGAACCTGAAAGGATACTTCGCACCCGAGATAAACGTACAAGAAGTCACTTGTATGAAGAATTCTTAGTAAAATGGAAGGATGGAACTGAAGAAAATTCAACATGGAAAAAAGTTTCCATAATCCAGCAACATTTTCCAACTTTCCAGTTTTAAGTTGGTCCCAAATAAAGAAGGTTTTCTACTTTCAAGTTTTAAGTGGATAAACCGATCATGTTCTTCAAGATCTAGAATATGATAAGGTCTTTTACTTTCAAGTTCTAAGTAAATAACCTGTTTGAATGAATGCATGTTCTTCAAGTTTTAGAACATGAGGCTTGGGGGTTGCCTACAGTATGTATAGCTCTAATTTTCGAGGACGAAAATATTTTCCAAGGGGGAAGAATGTAATAAAGTAAGTCTGTGATCTAAGGATCCGATTGGTTCAGACAAATCTGAAATCGGACTCCGTTTGGTCATCCATATGTGTGGCCAAAGATCTCGAGTCTAGACTTACTAGTAGGTCATTTACTCTTGTAACCAAGTAATCCACTTAGCCTAGTGGTTAAGACTCAAGGGTGTGAAGGAGGAGTTCTTGGGTTCAACCCCCATGGGATACATGGGGAGAGTGTTTTGCCCAAAGAGCTCTAGAACCTTCTAGAAGCATCCACTTGAGTTAACTCTAGCTAACTGAGACACTTGGCACACATGTAGTTACATGGCTGACACTTGGATGATTAGTATCGACCTGCCCATGCAGGTTGTCCCTTGGAGAGAGCTATATATAGAGGCATATGGTTGGGAGGAGATTCATTCATTCAAGAGCATTTCATGTGGCTACGCTGTTGCACAATCCTTCTTTCTTGGTGGGAATATCCATACCTCTCATATCTAGGGCTTCTTGCACTAAGTTATTGGTAAGATGAATCACTTCAACTCATTTCCATGCCTTAGTGATGGAACTATGAAGGTGTTTGAAGCTCTAGGGTCTCGGGTAGGAGTTAACAAGTCGATGAGGTAAAAACACCACATGAAATCCAATCTTGATAGTATGGCAGCAAAGTATTCTACCAAGCCCACTTTTTGCCACATCCCCCTTAATTCTACTGCATTTTGTAACTTCTCAAATTCTCTAGTAAAGAAGTCATACTTTCCCCATGTGTTGTTGTACTCAAGTTCGACTTCCCACATGCATGTGCCTTCTCCTAATGGTCCTTCCATCTCACTGAACCAATGTGAGTTCTTACTAGCTCCAGTCATGTGGCCCATTGGAGGATCCTGTATAGGAATGCACTGCTAGCATCTCTTCTAGTTGTTCTTTAGGCTCATATGATATGGGAAGCTCTCTATGTCAAGAATTTGATAAGTAGTCCCAACTTGCAAACTCGCTCTTGCTATATATGCCATTGTGCTAGCGATTATAGTCGCACATGAACCTACTAGAAGTAAGAAGATCACATTAGCATTGCATTAGAAACTAGATGACGCCTTGTCCCCTTTACAATACCAAAATGACATTCATTATGGTTAGTAAGTTAGTAATGGTCAATGTGGTACAGATGTGAGTGCATGTTAAGTGCTTAGTCACTTCCCTAGATGCTTACTCTGGATGTAAAATGTACTCAGAATGCATCTATCCTTATGCAAGGGGATATTTACATGGTTGGGTTAGGGGGTTTGTTACAAATTTTGACTTGCCAAATTTCCCTTATGTGGTTACATTGTTTGTTATTGATGACCTTAAAAGTTTTCTGAGATAATTCTATTGGGATTTGGGGCTTTTAGGTACCCATTTCCAAGTAGTCCTAGGTAGGAGTTGATGTGGTGATAATAGATGCCCTTTGTGAAGTGTGTGAAGTGAGTGCCTATGAGTATCGATTCAAGCATGTGAGCCTATGTGTAACTAACTTAGCGCGTAAGTAGTTCTCAAGCACCCAGATTTGTCATCTTTTGGGGTCTACCTTCATCGATTGCTTTGGTATCCAAATAGAAACAAGTAGTTGAGGTTGGCTTCTATAGCCTTCAACTTTGGTTTTCCATGATTGCATTGTATGTTTTGTACATATTGGGGATTCTACTTAGGGAGTTGGGGATTGCTCACTCTTGAGTACCCATATTTGCTTCACTCTGGTTGTTGCCTTGTTTTGAACTGGCTTCTGATAATAAAATTTGGTGGTCTCCTTCATCTGCTTCTTAGGCTTCCTTACTTGTTGTGCCTTGATTATCTTTGGAAAAGAAGGGAGTTCCATGTTGTCTTTGATTCTGTTAGTGAGATCAGCATCCCTGTGCATCATAGAGCTTTGGACAAGAACATAATCATTATTTTCATGTGTGCACTTGGAAGGCTAGGAGTGGGTGCCTTTCCTAGTGCCTTGAGTGTTTGATCTGTTAGTCCTATTATGATCCTTTGCTTGTTCACCCAAACTTGAAGAAGTCCACTTCTTAGGTTTAAGTTCACCGCATGGTCATAGATCCAATCTTGATCTAATATGAGAGGTTCCATAAGGTCCTCATCTTGACACACTAGTACCTTTACTGTCATTGGGACATCATAAATGGAGATGGGAAGTTCCACTTCACCAAGGCAAGAGGTTTTCACTCCTCCCAATCCTATGAGATAAGCTTCAATAGGATGGATGTTTAATTGCAAGTTTTGATAGTAAGAAAATATCACTGCACTAGTGACGGCACCTGAGTCTATCAAGGCTCTCACAGTCCTTGTACTCATTCCTTGTCCTATATCTAGGGTTACAAAAGGACATCTATATATGATTTCATGAAGGGTTCCACTCATCATTTGGCACATAGCCATGTGGTATCTTGGTGCCTCATAAGCATATTGTCTTGGTTGATCTCCATGCACAAGTAGTGCATAAAAATGGACCCACATAGCAAATTAGTTGGAGAGTCTTAGGATCCACCTACTTCATATGTTATGCTATGGATGTGTAGCTCTCACATAGCAAAACATTGAATTAGACATGGATGTTTTAATCCACCCTTGTCATTTTGTCCATACTTCACAATTGATTTAGTGTTTCATGTGCAAAGTTAAGTAATATTAGAATGATTTGGGTAGAGATTAGCCCACAAGTGGATTCCCTTCTTTTCAGATCCATTATGGGATAGAATCCCCTTCTAACAAAGAGCCAAATCTGAGAGATGAAGATTGTGATCTATGGGAATGATCATGGGGCATGGGGGAATACTCCACATATTATACATACACACATTTTTTAGGATGAAAATGTAAAAGGGGGGAAGAATGTTGTATAACTATGGGTCAAGTGGCCAAAGACATGTGTTTTGAGGGTCCAAAACCACTTGGAGAACCCTTGGAGTCTATTGGGAAGCCCTTGGGAAAGTGCCTCCAAGAGTATGGTTTGAGCCCTTGATATTTATTTACTCCCAATTGAAGGGTCTTGACCTAAGGGTATGGTATTTAACCCTTAGGGAGTCCTCTCAAGTCTTGAGACTTGTACGTACAAGCTAGGAGAAATCCTTTTAGAATCCATGTGAGGGCCATGTGATTCCGTGTGATTTCCAAGGCTAGAAGGCCTGATATTAGAATCCATGTGGAGAGGACACTTGGCAAGCTCTCCTCACATTTCCTCCCTTGGCCTTGAGATATATATATATATGGGTGGAGTTGGCTGGGTGGATATGCACATTTCTCACCCCTTGGGAGCCTAGTCTTGTTAGGATATTATTCTCCCCTTGGGAGCCTAGTCTTATTAGGATGTTATTCTTTTAGTCTTGCTAGACCTATTGTTTTACAAAAATTGCTAATGTGATATGTTCTTCTCTCATTCCATACATTTACCATCAGACAAACTCTTCTAAATATGCTTATGGTTATTTAGTTTACTTGCCATCTATACAAATATAACAAATAGACTATTAGATCAACTTAAAATTCTGAATATTATTAAATCTTTAAATGCTATTCTAATTCACAAAAGCAATAATAAAAAGTAAGACTCATAAATAAAATGATAGGTACTTAAATACATATTTAAGTAGACATATAAATACATAGATCATTAAGTGTATGGATAGATAGATCAATACATAGATAAATAAATGAATAGATAGATAGATGAATAATTGAATGGATAGACAATTGAATAAATATCTAGATAGATACATAGATCAATGAATAAGTGCATGGATTGATAGATTAATATATAAATAAATATAGATAGATAGATCTATATATAAATAATTAAATGAATAGATAGATAGATTAATAATTGAATGGATAGATAACTCAATCGATACATGGATACATAGATAGAAGAATAAGTGCATGGATAGATAGATGCATATCTAGATAAATATAGATAAATATATAAATATATAGATAAACAAATGAGTATAATTGAATGGATTGATAAATGAATAGATTCAGAGATGAATATATATAAATAGATAGGTAGATATATTGATACATAAATAGATAAATAAATAAATGAACAAATATATAGAAAAAAATAGATAAGTATGGTAGCTAGATAAGTCTATATACACTCCCTATGCTATTGAGAGAGTAGAAATTGAGGCAGCGATTCAAACAATCTCAATAGATCTAGTGCTCATAGTCCTATACTATTGTAAGAGTAAGAATCGATGTAGTGAGACAAACAATCACAATAATGGTTTATTTTAAATTTGATTCATCAAAGTATACAAGTAAGAAACACTTTCGTGAGTCGAAAATGTATACTTATGATGATTAAAAAACATAAAAACCAATCACATGATTACAAATCATACGTATGTAAGAGATGCATATGCAAATCATAACATATTCCTAACACACAATAAACATAACAATAAACTAGAAAATAAATGAAAAAAATCAAAACTAAATGATATGGTGAGGAAAGTAGCTTGATGAATTCTATGGTAGTAGTAAAGCTCTATCAACTTGCTAGAAAGCACTTGTGCAATGAGATTTTTGATCGAATGAGAAAAATATATATTTTTTCCTTAGAAAACGATTTTCTATCGAAAGCGCTTTCAATCAAAATGCTTTTCAATTGAAAGCGCTTTCTATCGAATAGATTTTCAATTAAAAAAAATCCTTTCTAATTTTTTATTTGGGATTATTCAAAATTCCCCAAATGAACAAAAAAATTGATATTTTTATATTATTTGATCAAATAAATGCACCATAGTTATCTATTAAGAAAGATCCATTATCTCTTGTTTTTCAAAACACCAACAAACCTAATCCAATAACATCTACTATCAATGCGCAATACAAGAAAACATGCACAAGATGTTTTAATTGTGGCAAACACCATCATACTAAAGTGTCGTATGCACGTCAACAATAATAGACATTAAATTGGATAAGAACATAATATAGATTATTTTGATCCCACTTGGACCAAAGACCTTGAAAAGGATCTTGACACTATGGATAACAAAAATTAAATTCATTCATTGCTTTCTATGAAATGAAATATCACCGATAGGATTGTTTCTGTTTTGCATGATG
This sequence comes from Ceratopteris richardii, assembly GCA_020310875.1. NCBI lineage: Eukaryota > Viridiplantae > Streptophyta > Polypodiopsida > Polypodiales > Pteridaceae > Ceratopteris > Ceratopteris richardii. The sequence goes on along the minus strand of CM035411.1, from coordinate 148,053,383 downwards.
ATGGTAGTTGACATAATTCTATTTCTCAATCTTTAATTAATAAATTTGAATTAGATATGAAGTAAGAAATTTTCTAATTTGTATAGGTTCTTATAATGATGTTTGATATTCTCTAGTTGCTTTACTTCTTTACAATCATATGATCTCATATTAAGAATATTTTTTTGTCATAAATATAAATATTTTTTTGTCATAAATATAAATCCACGCATTGAATATAAAATGCATACTACAATTATTGAATATAAAGGACAATGCATCTCTTTTTTCAAAAGAAAACGTTCAAATATTTTCTCTAATAAGTCATATGCAAACAAATCATATAGTTCAAAAAGATCATAATTCTTGTACTGCAATTATTCCTAATATTAAGGAACATAATAGAACACTATCACATGCACACAAAACATTCCTAGCTTCTGTAATGGATGGTTTATTTCTAATTGTTCATCACAATTACCACCTCCTATAGGGGATTTAGACCATATTATTGACCTTAATCTTCGTAGTGCTCCCCTAAGGCACTCTAGGCATGGATGCTTGCATATAGAAAAGCAAAAAGATAAGCAAAAAACTTACTTGAAGAAGTAGTCATAAGGCCTATCAAGTTTCTTTCTCTTCCTCGTGCTATTTGCATGCTTTTGTAGTCCTCAAACTCCAATAAAATTGGTGTTATATCCATCTCAAATTCAAAAAGTTTGTGATGGTATAGGATGAGAAAGGGTTACAAAGCAATTTCAAAAGTATGGTACTAATTTCTATAATAAACTAAAGTAATGAGATTTGGGTTGCATAGATCTTATCATGTAGAAAATTATCTTCTCTTTTGACTAAAAATATCTCATATTCATTTGATTATTATAAACATATTCATGGAAACGCCTTATGAAGTAGGAAAGCAAACTTTTCATTTCACTGACAATGGGTTTAACAATATATGGATAGATGCAAGGAGACTTCAAACATATATGGTACAATAATATGGTATTAAAGAAAATGAATGCTTATGTCTTCTAAAATTTAAGATAAAACTTGATAAGCCTTGAATTCAAAGGCGTGAAACAAAAGAAATAAGTAGTATTGCACTAATAGAGCTTTGGACTATAGACTCAGTAAACTCGATAGAATTTCCTTCAAAGTACAATAAAAAATGCATTTATAATAGTCAAGGCATGCTCAAGACGTTCCATCTAAAAGCTATAAAAGTATTAAAGTGGTTGTTTTCATAAAAAGAGATTCTAGATGTTAAAAATTGTTGATTGTTAAATATTATGAGTGGAATTTGAGTGGATATTTATGGACTCTTGAATGCATTTTTTATGTAAGTGGGCATGTAAATTCTATGTATCCTTGTCTATAATGCATGCAAAGTCCAAGTAAAAGAGGTTTCATAGTTTGAGGTGACACTCGACAAGCTCCTTCCAAAAAATATATAAATGTATTTGATTTCTCATCTTCACTCATGATTTGGGAACCTATACTTTTAATAAAATTGATGAATGTGCACTATGTACATTGCATGCAGAGCTTAGAATCATAGATAAGTTAGTTTGTTTTCATTTAGATTATGTAGTCCATTAAATATACAAATCTCATAGATGAATGTATAAAAATTTTTGAATCTTTTCTCTGGAAAATGGGATTCCATGGTGATGATATATTTAGGTAGTGATGTGTGTGAACACACTAGGACCATCGGGGCACTTTTTTCCCTCCTTAGGAGGCTTTTTTCCCCGGCTTGTATATACGCCTATTGCCCTAATAGGCTACTTATCTTTGTACATTCTAGTGGTAATACATTCAATATTGTGTGTTGTGCTCCAAGCTTCTTCTTCTTCCTTGTGTTGTTCGCGTGCTCCCGTAGACATCTAACTGCAACAATTGGTATCAGAGAAGGTCGCCGCTTCATCTAGGGCATTGTCTACACCTCTCCAGTTGCAATCTCAGAATCCCACGAAATTTGGTAAGCATACTCAAAGTGTTTCAAAGATCGAAACTACTTCGCTTTGTGGTGCCGAAATCACGATTTGAGCTCGTTTTGGCCTTCGAATGCACTATCGTAGTGCTTGTGCAGGCTATTTTGTCTTTTTGTGCCGAAGATATATATCAGTTTCGGTTCACCAGTATAAGCTTCTCAAAGTCTATTACACGTTTAGCAGAATTCCTGTTGGCAGTTCTATTCTAAAAACATTTGCAATGTGGAACCAACTTGGAATTTGATGAATGTTCATGAATAATCAAGTGTTCCATATAGACTATAGGTAGCAGCTAGATAGACAACATCATACATTTGTGTTCTTTTTCATTTGTCTCTTTGTCGTAGAAAGGCCTTGCCTTTTTTTATGCATTTGAGTGTCTCTTTTTATGCATCTTCTCTTATATGTTTGCCTCTACTTTTCTATTCTCTACCTTCTCAAGCCTTGCAAGCATTTCTTGAGTAAGAGGTGCCTGATATAACCTTACCCTACAATTTCTAATGTAGTTCAATAGAACATCACCATCAAGAGTAGCCAAACTAACTAATTCGTTTGAAGATACATGGTTGAACATGAGTCTTCCATGGCCTCTCTTTTGAAGCTTCTTCATATGTTGCTTGAGAGTGTAAACTAGGTCAAAATCTCATACATGCAGATATTTATTTTGTATGTGTGCATCATAGTAGGATTTATATTGCTCCTTTGTAGTATAGATTCTTGTAACTGCATTAAGATGCATCTCGTGCAGTTTTCAAAGTTCAAGCACTAATAAGGAGAGTTTGTGGCTAATCCACTGGAAATCACATGTAATTCTTAGGCTAGGAACTAGGAAATTGATGGGAAGTATGGAATTTTGTCTGTAGACAATGTTCAATGGTGTTGCCCCTATTGAAGACTTATAAGCCACATGGTATGCTCAATCAACATGATATATTTGTCTATCCCAATTAGACCTTCTATTGTTGACAATTTTGTAAGCAATATGCAAAATAATTTGTTGGAAATATTTGGTTGTTAGTTATCTTGAAGATAATATGGTGCGTACTTCTTATGCACAACTAAGGATTCCTCTTACAAGCTCTTAATCACTTCATTAATGAAAATGTGTTTGAAGCTGACAAAAAAGTCTGGTTCTAGGTCAATTAGTTGGCAATGTCAAGGGGGAGAGTTCCACACCAAAGTCCACTCACAAGTTGAAGAGCTAACAAGGATGTAAGGTCAAACCACAAGGCACATTCAGATTTGAATACCAACAAGGTCCCTTGGTGATACTCAACATCATAAATTGCTATGGATACCCAAAGCCTTTTTAGGACATGCAAAGCCGAAAGATACATATCCTAGAAGGCACTAGCATTGTATTTACCGACGCACAAAAATAAGGGTCGAACATCATAAGGGAAGGCAAAGAATGCTCCCACATGCACCTCTATGTCACACACCATTAGTCTAACATATCTAGATACCTAAACAACTTATAGTGGCACAATATCATCAAGATCAAATCTAGATTCGCAAAACCCACTTTTCTAAATGAGCACTTGAAGGCCATAAACTAGTCAAACAATTTATACTCCTAAAACTATGACTTACTTATAGGAAAATCCACTCTCTACCTTTCTACATTCCCAAGGTTTACCCTTCTTTTTCATGTAAGCATATTTGTCTTCCACTTTTAATCAAGCATTTTTGCACCTACAAAGTATGAATCCACATAGTTCTAGGCATGACTTTAAAGATTAAATCTCTATCGAACATACCCTCAAAGTAACAACTTGAGTTATTATGGTACAAAGTCCAATGCACTCTAAAAGCATGAGGCCTATCAATTCAAAAACTACAAGCAGAAGATGAAAGAATTATTCGAGTGGTGAAAAGACTAATCGAACCACAAAAGGATGACACAAAATACAAGATTGGCACCAAATACTTCCAATTTGTAAAATTTAATATGCATAGAAATTATCAATTTGTTTTTTGTTATCATAAGTTATGATTTTTATTCGAATGAATCTTATTCAAACCTTAACAATTTTTTTTCACTAATTATCTATGGATAAATCACAAATTTTATGGAATGCTTTACGATATAGCATGGACCAATCTACAACATGGGAAGCATTCAAAAAAAAGGTCAAAGAATATTTTTTATCCCCTCAATTTTAGTTAAATGCTAGAAGAGCTTGGACTATTATTTCATTGAGGAAAGATGAAAATGTTTCAACTTTTATGGAATGCTTTTGGAAATGTATCCTCGTTCAACGTCTTGAATAAGTTCTTGAAGATACATTACAACACAAATATCAAGATGGTTTAGAGATGAGAATTGAACAAAACTTAAAAGAATACGTTCTACAAGTTTACATGAAGCAATATTTTTGCTCACATTGTTGGAAGGGAATTCGCTTAATCAGTGAACTACACTCTTCCATCAAGAATACATTTTCCAAAAAATGACCCTTCCAAATTATCCCTTGTACTTCTTTATAATGTGCATCTAAAGTGTCTATCTAGGTTGCATTATTCATTATTTGGTAATTTGATTATTTGTGAATAATTACATAATTTTATGGTAGACCCTTATTATTCGATTGAATCATTCGATTCCACATCAACTTCTTCGGATAGGAGCAAATAGTTTCAGCACAGTGATTTGGCAATTTTTCAATCGGAAACCTTTTTTATAAAAAATCTTTCAATAAAAAAAGCTTTTGATTGAACAGCTTTCTTCAAAAACCATCTCAATCCAAAAAGATTCATTCAAATATTTTTAATCAAACAATGCCCTGAGAAGTGTACTTCATCAAAGTTACTTTGGTTTTTGCAATCTTATAGTGTTGTACAAAGAACAAGTTATAGACTCTTGTTAAAAATATTTAGGATTTTAGGATTAAAAAATAAAGAAAAAAATTGATTTGTTTGTTTAAAATTGTGAGTTGAAAACTATTCTGATCGTTTTACTCAACATTGATTCTTACTTCACAATAGTATGTGTATGTGTATGTGCATGTATGATTGCGAGTGAAAATCTATTGTGAATCAACATTGATTCTTACTTCACAATAGAATGTGTATGTGTATGTGCGTGTATGATTGTGAATGAAAATCTATTATGATTTTTTGGATCAACATTGATTCTTACTTCACAATAATTCATATATGATTGTGAATGAAAATCCATTGTGACATGTTGGAAAATGTTTTATCTTCTTTTTTATAATTCAAGCACTAAGAATGTGCTAATAAGTCAACCAGATCTTTCTAGGTCTTTAGATGGCTTTCTCTTGTAGACTTATTAACACATTTTGAGATCCCTTGAATGGTAAAGGGATCCAAGAAAGTTTTCATCCAATTGAGCAAAACTTTTTATGCGACATCCTCTTCAAAATAGTATGTGTATGTGCATGTGTGTGTTTGATTGTGAATTAAAATCTATTTTGATTGCCTAATTAAACATTGATTCTTACTTCACAATATTATGTGTATGTGTATGTTCATGTATGATTGTGATTGTACGACTCAACATTGATTATTACTTCACAGTAGTATGTGTAAGTGTATGTGCACATATGATTGTGAATTAAAATATATTGTGACTATTTGACTCAACATTGATTCTTACTTCACATTAGTATGTGTAAGTGTATGTGCGCATATGATTATGAGTTAAAATCTATTGTGATTTTATAATCAACATGAATTCTTACTTTATAATAATATATGTATGCGTATATGCATGTATGATTGTGAGTTAAGATCTATTCTGATTGTGTGATTTACAGCAATGATAAAAATTGATTATATCAAGAAGTATAAATATAAATAGATAAGTATTAAAAACTTTAAGAGAGATTTAGAAAAGCTTTTATATATTTTAAGATATGTATTTATTTGAATGTATATCTTATTTGATATTGCTTTATGTTTTCTTTTTGTATATAAAGTCTTCATTAAAGCAATCATTATGGGAAAGGGAAAAGAATGATCATATGTGCTTATTCATCAAGAGGGTAAAATGGTCTCCTCAATACATTGCAAATGTTGTGGACATCATTATGAAGTCAATGCAACTAGAATAAAAGAGCATCTTTTTAGTGCGTGTAATAATGTTGTAGGATGATCTAATCAAGATAGTGATATATGGGTACATTTTGCAAGTTATTCAAACAAATATAAATACCAAGGGATCACATCAAATATATTTAAAATCATGAATAGTTCATAGTACTTTTGAAGTAGTCAAAGTGTAGAGCAACAACGAGTAGATGTATCAATGACAACAGAGGATGCTTGTGATATTTCTACTCAAGTATCACAAATTGATTTCAAGAATAATCAGGGTATGTCTACTCCTTTTTCTCTAGAGACATCAAGAAAAGGTGGACGAGGTGAATCTAGCAAAAATGTTGGATTTAATAATGTGTCACCTAATATTTTTTGTGCTTAATCACAAAACATAATACATGTAGCTTTTGAAAAGTAAGATTGTCTTTAGCTTCATCTTAAATGGACTCAATCATTTTTAGCATGTGTAATTCCTTTCAATGTTATTCATAATCCTATGTTTAATGAATTTTTTATGTTAACTACATGAAAAGGATTCACCATGCCAGATCACAATAAATTGTGAATAAAATATGTAGATAAAGTGAAGAATCGTATTGAATCTATTTTAAAATAAACAGTGCTTGATTATGTACCCATGCATGGATGCACAATAGCACTAGATGGATGGAAAAGTTGTCAAAAGAAACCATTGATTAATTTCATGGTTATAGGTCCAAAGGGAAGCATGTTTTTGGAACCATTTGATACTTGTCTTAAGGGGATAAGTTCACCTTTCATTGTAAAGATATATTAACATGCTATATCTTGCATGGGAAGTCCCAAGAATGTCATTGCGATAGTGATTGATAATGCATCCAATTTTGAAAGTGGTGGAACTGCAATGCAAATCTAGGATGAAGACATTACTTGGGATGACCGATGTGTATGAGAATTATGCTTCTTTTGGCATGTGAAAATGCATGAGAAATTGGGGGAACTATCACAAAGAGAAGATGAATTGTCAACTAGATCCTTATGAAGAAATTCACTCCTAGCCTTCTGGTATGTAGATAATTGCATATGTCATGGTAAAAGCCACGATTTTCAAAGTATGCTACATTTTCAGAGCTGTTTATTTCTTCAAAATGACTCAATAAATTCCAACTATTCATCATTTTCTTTATATCAATCCATTATAAATGTTGTCTTCGATGTTGGAGTTTTAGGTCTGCAGAAGCACGCGAACAACACAAGGGAATAAGAAGAAGCTTGGAGCACAACACACAGTATAGAATGTATTACCACTAGAATCAAAGATAAGTAGCCTGTTAGGGCAATAGGCGTATATACAAGCGGGGGGGGGGGGGGGGGGGGGAACCTCCTAAAGAGGGAAAAAGGTGCCCTGGTGGTCCTAGTGTGTTCACACACATCACTACCTAAATATATCAACAAATCCCCCCTGGGAGTGATGCAATGAACAAGGAGCTAGCACTCATGTATAAGGAAGTGCCAAACTATGTGGAATCAATCCACAAAAGGAAGTAACCCAAATCTAAAGCTTCAAACTTCTCCCTAGGCAGAGCCTTTGTGAAAAGGTCTGCAATGTTCTCCTGCGTGGACATATATGCCAAGCTGATATCTCTAGCTGAGAACCTTTCCTTGACATAATGATAATGCACCTCAATGTGCTTAGTGCGAGCATGGAACACATGGTTCTTCGCAATTGCAAATGCGCTCTGACTGTTAGTGAAGATGGTGGTGATAGAAGACTGAACAACACCCAAATCAGCCATAATGCATCTGAGCCACACACACTCAACAGTCGTTGTGAAAGTTGCCCTATACTCAGCCTCACAATTGGAAGTGGCCATAGTAGGCCGCTTCTTGCTCAACCAAGATATGCATGCGCTACCAAGCATGAAGCAAAAACCACTAGTGGACACACATGTGTCATAGCAACTAGCCCAGTCAGAGTCAGAAAAAGCATGTAAATTTGGCAGTAGTGATCCCCCTTAGGATAAAACAATCCAAGTAGTCGAGTACCACTCAAGTAGCCAAAGATGCGCTTAACCATCTCCCAATGCTTGACACTTGGGCAATGATTAAACCTGCTCATTTGCGAGACAACAAATTGAATATCTAGTCAAGTAATGCATAAGTAAATCAAGCATCCAACAGCCTGCTAATAGAGACAACACCAAATGCATCTCCAGTGTCATGAAGACTCAATCGTAAACTTGTCTAGAGTGGCAATAGGTTTGCAATCTTCAAGGCCAAAATGCTCTAATAATATATCAACATATTTCTTTTGACACAAAGCTATTCCACCATCAACTTACATAAATTGGATGCCCAAATAATGATGCAAATGCCCGAAATTTGACACCTCAAATGAGGCATGCAGATCAGCCTTAAAATCAGCAATATCCTTCTCATGAGGACGAATGAGCAGCATGTCATCAACATACACAACAATGATCAGAAGCACATCATTAGCATGCTTAACATATAAGGTGCTTGCAGTTTGACTGTTCTCAAAACCATGTGCAATCAAATAGGCATGTATCTTTTCATACCAAGCACATGGTGCTTCCTTTAAACCATATAATGCCTTCTTTAACCTACACACCTGGTTTTCATGCCATTTCTACACAAAGCCACGGGGCTGAAAAACATGCACTTATTCATGCAAATCACCATTCAAGAATGCAGTTTTAATGTCCAACACATTCCAACCATGATGAAAGAAATGACTTTTCAAAGATAAAAAAAAAAATCCATAGATTACATGAGATGTGAAGAAGAGACCGATGACTAGCACCTCAAATGATTTTGAGATGATGGCTGGGCATGTGAGGTGTAAATATTATTCATGAAGTAATGTATAAGTTTTGAGCTTGAATGGAGAACACTAATTACTTTGTCGATAATAAGTTAAGGATTTGAGTGTGCACATACCATATTAGAGATATCTTCTTTTATTTATACATATTATTATATTCAAATAAGATATTTAAAGTTTTTTATTTATATTCAGATTGGAAAGAGGTTGGAAGATAAAATCAAAGTCCTTTCTGATTGGACTGTAATGGAACTCAACTTTTTTTGTCATAGATCTTGTACTACCTGAGGACAAGAGTGTACACATAACCCATTTTTCATTCTCAAAATCTTTTGTCTACCTCAAGGTTTCATGCACATGCAATAAATTAAAATCGTAAAAATTTTTTATCTCAATATGATGTATAGATTGTACATTCATTGGTTTTTGCCTTGGCTTTATTACAATTTTAGAATTTCTAGATTTTTATTTTTTCTATTATGCAGATGGGGTTGTTCTTATCATGTTAAATGAGATTTTGATTAATCATTTTTTTTAAGCCAATTTATGTTTTTAGGAGTTATGTGCATGATTTTTATATTTATAGCTATTATTTTCAACCTTAAATAGATCCTGCTCACTTGAAAAACTTGAAACTACTATAAAAGGAAGATCTATTGCTCTCATTTCTCACTTTTGTAACTAACAAGAGCTAGAAGCACTCCTTGAGCTAGAACACACTAGCAATCACGTTTCATATATGTGAAATGGTCGCGTCCACCTCTACTACCCTTCTGACCAAAAATCCTAAACTCTTCGTAGAGTTCTTAGAATCAACCGAGTACAAAGATCAAACGCATTTGTATGACCTTGTATCTAGAGTCCCATATCTTAATGTGACAATCAAACTCAATTATGATGTGCTTGAGGAAATCATAAACTTCCTTTAGTTCTATATTGTGCTACTCAATATATATCCCAATTGAAGCGCCTTAAGTGCTTCATGGAAATTGTTGAGCATGCAAGGCCTCTATTGGATGAAACATTTCCATTAATAAAACACTACAACAAAAAAAAAGAGGATGGTAACTAGGTACCTTTCTTACATTGCCACAACATTTTCATCATCAATTAGGAGCCTGATCCTACACCCATGGATCTCCCCAACCTTGTCACAAGGGGGTTTTTTCATGAGAAAAATGAGCCTCAACCAGAGGCTATTAAATTAGACAAAGAGATGGGAGTAGTTTAATGAGAGTTCCTAGGTAGTGTGGAGGAGAAATTGTGTGAGAAATCAAACATGGAAGAGCATGCACCATCAAACCTCAACCCCTTTGAGCCCATAATACCTGAGGTTGAAATTGAATATTTCTCCATCGTTCATGTGAATGTTTGTGTATAAGCTTGCTGACATAAGATGGTGTTACAAAATGCGAGAAAGCCCATTAGTCCACTCCATTTTTATAAAATCATATTTTATCCTTCAAATATGTAAGTGTGCAACTTTGACAAAATATGGGATACAAAATCATTTAGTGTTCTTCATTATGGACACTTAAAAGGTGAAAAACACACAAATAACAAGTATTAAAAATTCAAGTGGGTGGATGGAGAGGAAATGGGGTTCTTAGACATGGAAATGCATATTACTCACTTGGAGTCTTTGTTAAACCGTATGCAAATTTTTTTAAAGAGGAAATTTGATCGAAGCCTTATATCCCTTATAGCTTGAATTTGATTGAAAAAATGATTGTACGAGTAAAAGGGCATATTACCAATGGGACCCCCCATATCCCACAAAGCATGTGTTAAACTACCCAAAGGCAACATTTGGAAAACACTACTCGAAGGCAACTAGTTTAAATCTACCAAAAGGTGATACACCAACCTAGGGCCCTCAACTGTCCTGCCATAGGGAGGGGTTGAACCCTCACCCCCGCCTCAAGGGGCGAACAACCCAACCAAACAGCCTAGCATGCAAAGACAACTATATGCAATTTTGAATATAAATATGGTCTCTTTATTTAAAACATGAATAAGACTTTCCTCTCTACATGAAGATAGCACATTAGATTTTCAAGCATCACATCATGTTTTATTGTTCATGCATGAGTACATGCCATTTAAGCATATAACATTTTATTGTCCATTCCAATCTTCACAAATTTAAGTTCAAATATGAGAATGAACTCTTAAATGCGAGTAGATTTAGTACTTTGATATTATGATTTCATATTGCTTGCAACATGAAAGATCATAAAATCAATCGAGCTATTAGAAAATTATGCACTAAGTAGTATGTTGTCTTTTCTTCATCCTCATACTTTTTATGAGTTTCCTCATATTGGTTGCATATTCTTCGTTGTCTTCAATTCAAGAATGGCTGCCTCATACTCTTTAGCTTGCTCTATCTTTGCACTATATTCTTGTTAGAAATGTTACTAAAGTTCTCATAATGAACTATATAGATAATAACATATCTAAGTAATCTGATACAATCACCTCCAACAAAACATATCAATTGCATAGGAATTGAGAAATTAGATGATGATCGATAAGTAGACAAGGTTGATAGACTCGTCCATCACACCATATGTCAATGTGTTGAAGACCCTGTTACCTCACCAACTCCATTTCCAACATAATGGGCTTACTTTTTCTTCTTTTTAATGCAGAATGTTGGTCATTTAGAATGATGTGGGGATGATGGATTCTCTTCTTAGCAATAGGTCCTCAGTTTTTGAAATTTCCAAAATCAAAGCAATCGAACTTCAAGAACCCTAGCAAAAAAAAAAAGAGCTGCGAGGAAGGAATAAAAACAATATGTTTCAAAGGAGATGTGTTATTTTTTATAATGCTTTGAGGGAGTAATACTTTGTACTCTAGTGATAAGAACAAGAAAGTAATGCTCACGTTTAATTAATAGAAGTATTTCCAAAATACAAATTATCAATAAGTATCTCTTCATAGAAAAATATTTGCAGAAAATATCATGCTACATCCAAAATTTTTGTACTGCAAAAATGGCATAAAATATGGCAAAAAAAGATATATCTTACAAGGCCCAAAAGTGAGCTGTAAGTTTCCCTAATGCTCCTTTACTACACTAGATTATGCTCAACTTGAAGCATTACGTTGAAGTGAGTCAAATTATGTCAGATTTATTGTTATATTTGGTTAAGTACCCAAATTAATATATCATTCATTCGGTTATGTCATATGCTTTAGTGTTCATCTAACCTCTCTCTCTCTCTCTCTCTCTTTGATTCTTTTCATCCTTGAGTTTTAGCTACATAGTATGTGCATGTATGCTTTCATGCCTACATGCCTACATGCAACCCTTTATGCTTTCATGCGTGCATGCATCCCTTTATATGCTATGCGTACGTCCTAACAATTGATTCAAGTCAGGAGTGAAATGATTTAATGAAAGTTCAATTGACAATATGAAAGGCTTCCACTTCTCATCTCCTCTTAGACATGTGAGATATAAGTTGCTTACATTCCAACTTAAAGTTGAATATTTATGTGTGCAAACCTTTACACTATAGACTGAGATCTGATCAATTCTTCGATCATCTAGATTGCACATGTTTTAGTAGTCTCTCAACACTTGTTTACATATGAATTTTCCTACACAAAATTCTCTCAACCTGATTACAATTGGACTCTCAAAACTTGACCATAGATGCATTAACTACGGACTTAGACACACACAAAAGGATTTCACAAATGATTGAGCACAGAAGGAGAGAGATGGAAAACATCGAGGCACTACTTCTTCAAAACTTCTCTATTCTGAACAAAAACTACATCTAATGGATATATGTCACTCAACTCCTAATTTTCTCTTCTACATCTCATCTATATATCATCTTTCATGTCTATCATGACTATATACAAGTGTATATATACATATGAGTGTGGATTCGTCATTACATCAAAGTATTTTTGAAGTATTTACAAAACTATTTCACATGTGTATGTAGAACATCTGTTCCTAAACTTCCACTTCACTTCATGCTTTAGGATTTAATCTTTACTTCAAGTATTCATTCCTAAACTTCATGTAATCATCAATTGTTGATTGTCTTGCTCCAACAAAAAGTTTCTTCGTAGTCAATGCCATATTGTTGCACATACCTTTTGGGAACCAATCTAACCTTGTAGCGATCAATGCTACCATCTGACTTTCTTTTAATCTTGTAAACCCACTTTCTACCAATGGCATTTTCCCCTTTTGGTAATCCACATAACTCCCAAGTACCATTCCTATGTATGGAATCCACTTCTGGTTGCACACATCCAATGTGGATCATCACATGCATCTTTAAAAGTAAATCCACAAGATTACTTGATCCATGGTGAGAGCTTGAGCTTGTTCTACCAAGTAAAGTTCTGTCCTACAAAGTTTGTTTCAGCCACTTTGGCATACTTTGTGCACTCTTGATATACATGCATTCATTATGTAATGCATCGTCAACATGCAAATCATGCATGGGCTGAATTTCATGCTCATTTTCAGATATATTTTGTCGCAAATATTCAGCCATATTTTGCTGGTAATTTCCAGCAGCTCCAACCATTTTTGTCTCAAAAATTTCATCCATGTTTGGGGGAAAATTCTTTCCATTTTTAGCTCTAATTTCCATGTGAGATTCTTACACAAGTTCAATGCATGGACTATGTCTTCCTCAAATTACTAGGTAAGCATTTGAGAGTATGGTGGTCTATATATAACTTCAAGTTTTACCATAAAATAGTGCCCCCAAACTTGAAGTGCATGCACCACTACATACAGGTCTTGTTTGTGCATAGAGTTATCATGTTGTGAACTTGCAAGCTTCTTGGTTTTAGAAGGTATTGGTCTACAATCTTGGATAAGCATAATCCCTATGGAAAATTTGCTAGCATCAATTCTTAGGTTAAAAGATTTTTGTGGATAAATCACTTTTGAGTATAGGATCAATCAAAATAGCTTGTCTCACTACTTCGATAACATCCTATTAGTCTTGATTCCATAAAAAATGCATCCTTTCTTGAAGAAAATTTATTACACAAATTTTTGTATATGAATAAGATGCTATAATCGCATGGTGAAATCCAAAAGGTGCCCTCATATTGTGGAGTAGGCTATCCTAAAATCAATCGTTTTAGGATCCATTAGGATTCCATCAATCAAATTATATGCCCTATGTACTCTATCTCTTTAAAGAGTATGTCTTTTTTGCTTTGACATAGAGTTGGTTTTCTTTAAGTTTTTTCAAAATTGTTATCAAATGCACTTCTTGTTTATTTATAGACTTACTATGAACTAGCATATCATCAAGAAAATCAACTACAAGCTTACCGATAAATGGTTTTAACACATCATCCATTAGCACCATAAAATTAGTTGGTGCATTGTTAAGGCCAAATCAAATCATTAAATACTCTCAATGATAAAATTTTGTTCTGAATGCTATTATATATACACACACACACACACACACACACACACACACACACACACACATATATATATATATATATATATATATATATATATGCATACACACACACACACACACACACACATATATATATATATATATATATATATATATATATATATATATATATATATATATATATATATATATATATATATATATATATATATATATTCTTTGACTATAATCTGATGGTACCCACTTTTCAGATCTCTCTTGTTGAATACAATTACATCACCTAGATAATCAAGAATATCATCTATTGTGAGCATTGTATACCTATGTTGTAGAGTCAATATACATTATGAATAACCCACATATCTTTTTTAGAAGTAGAATCAGAGAAAAATGGATGAATAGCTAAGGTGTAATCATCCTTTTTTCTCAAATACTCATCCACCACCTTTTGGAATTCATTCTCCTCATGAAGTCTCATTCAAATTTGTAGCCAAGTTATCACACTAGCTCTTGATACCCACTCTCTTTGATGTTTCGTGTTCTTGTAAGGAGATAAATTAGATGGTGGTTCCTACTTAAATAAGTATTGGGGCTTCAATCTCACTTTTGTTCAAAGTGCTTGAGCATCACACTTACAACTTGTACACAATGGAACCATGTTTGGAACTATCCTATATGAATAAACCAAATAAAGAAGAAAGAAAAATTCACCCTTGAGAAACTTGATTGTGGTCACCAACCACATACGTTGGAGTTATATATCTCCATGGATCAGGACCCACCCTCCTTTGTTCTCAAGTTAACAAATATGAGAAGAAAAGTCAATGATTGTTTGTTTCCTCATATGCCACTGTTTACTTAAGACTGAGTTGCAATGAGCCACTCTAGCTATTTCAAAATCCAATATGTCATTATAAGACTATATCCAAACGTGAAAGTATGACCACTTGTTGGTCCCACAACTCTATTATGCCCATCATTAAACTCCACTATGTAGTTATAATGTCATCACAAGTTTCTAAGTGTAGTCATCTACCAAGTCAATAAGTAATAACATTATGGGTTGAGCTTGTGTCAAACTGCACCTTGATAGGTTTTGTTTCCAAAGCTTCTCTCATAGAAATGATATCAATGTTAGAGAATCAATACCCCTTCTATGCCAGTGGTGAAAGGACAACAAAACGATCCCAGGAAAGCCAAAAATAGATTTTTAATTTGTTATGTTTTTTATTCTATCATCCCTCCAACATTCTAATGTAAATGGGTGTAGGACCAATAGAAAGTTCATTGCTTTGTTCAATGACTTCATGATACAAACGTTTCGTTATTTTATTTGCTTTTATAGCTCGTTCAAGACTGTCATTTGAAAATTGACCTATATTTTTTGTCCAACAGTCCGATGACTGGTTAAAACATGTCATCCTATTTTTTGGAATATTATAGGATCGTCCCTCCACCTTTCTGATGTAAATGGGTGTAGGATCATTAGAAAGTTGATTGCTTTATCAATTCCTTCATGATACACTATTTTTTGTTATTTTATTTACTTTTGTATTCAATCATGTTTATCACTCAATAATTCATGTTAAGGATTTTAGAAAATTTTTACCCCCTTCAAGTGAATTGTAGTATTTACAAAACTATTGCACATGTGTATGTAGAACACCTCTTCCTGAACTTCCACTTCACTTCATGCTTTAGGCTTTTATCTTTACTTCAAGTCTTCATTCCTAAACTTCATGTAATTATCAATTGATGATTGTCTTGCTCCAACAAAAAAGTTTCCTCATAGTCAATGCCATATTGTTGCACATACCTTTTGGCAACCAATCTAACCTTGTAGCAATCAATGCTTCCATCTTACTTTCTTTTAATCCTTTAAACCCACTTTCTACCAATGGAATTTTTCCCTTTTGGTAATGCACATAACTCCCAAGTACCATTCCTATGTATGGAATCCACTTCTGATTGCACAACACTCATCCAATGTGGATCATCACATGCATCTTCAAAAGTAAGTGGCTCTTCATTAAATGCTATTGCAATAAGAGAATAATCCACAAAATCACTTGATGCATGGTGAGAGCTTGACCTTGTTCTACCAAATAAAGGTGCACTCAACTTTCTGTCCTGCAAAGTTTGTTTCAGCCACTTTGGCATACTTTGTGCACTCTTGATAGGCATGCATATATTATATAATGCATCGTCAACATGTAAATCATGCATGGGCTGAATTTCATGCTCATTTTCAGATATATTTTGTCGCAAATATTCAACCATATTTCACTAGTAATTTCCAGCAACTCCAACCGTTTTTGTCTGAAAAATTTCAGCCATGTTTGGGGGGAAATTCTTTCCATTTTTAGCTCTAATTTCCATGTGAGATTCTTACACAAGTTCAATGCATGGACTATGTCTTCCTCAAATTACTACATAAGTATGTGAGAGTATGGTGGTCTATATATAACTTTAAGTTTTACCATAAAATAGTGCCTCCAAACTTGAAGTGCATGCACCACTACATACAGGTCTTGTTTGTGCATAGAGCTATTATGTTGTGAACTTGCAAGCTTCTTCGTTTTAGAAGGTATTGGTCTACAATCTTGGATAAGCATGATCCCTATGGAAAATTTGCTAGCATCAATTCTTAAGTTAAAAGATTTTTGTGGATAAATCACTTTTGAGTATAGGATCAATCAAAATAGTTTGTCTCACTACTTCAATAACATCCTATTATTCTTGATTCCATAAAAAATGCACCCTTTCTTGAAGAAAATTTATTACTCCATCTCTTTAAAGAGTATGTCTTTTTTGCATTGACATATAGTTGGTTTTCTTTAATTTTGTTCAAAATTGTTATCAAATGCACTTCTTGTTTATTTATAAACTTACTATGAACTAACATATCATCAAGAAAATCAACTACAAGCTTACCGATAAATGGTTTTAACACATCATCCATTAGCACCATAAAATTAGTTGGTGCATTATTAAGGCCAAATCAAATCATTAAATACTCAATGATAAAAGTTTGTTCTAAATGCTATTCTACACACACACACACACACACACACACACACACATATATATATATATATATATATATATATATATATATATATATATATATATATATATATATATATATATATATATATATATATATATGCGTGTGTGCGTGTATGTATATGTATATATATATATATATATATATATATATTCTTTGACTATAATCTGATGGTACCCACTTTTCAGATCTTTCTTGTTGAATACAATTGCATCAACTAGATAATCAATAATATCATCTATTGTGAGCATTGTATACCTATGTTGTAGAGTCAACATACATTATGAATAACCCACATATCTGTTTTAGAAGTAAAATCAAAGAAAAATGGATTAATAGCTAAGGTGTAATCATCAAAACTCATCCACCGCCTTTTGGAATTCATTCTCCTCATGAAGTCTCATTCAAATTGGTAGCCAAGCTATCACACTGGCTCTTGATACCCACTCTCTTTGATGTTTCGTGTTCTTGTAAGGAGATAAATTAGATGGTAGTTCCTACTTAAATAAGTATTGGGGCTTCAATCTCACTTTTTTTCAAAGTGCTTGAGCATCACACTTACAACTTCTACACAATGGAACCATCTTTGGAACTATCCTAGATGAATAAACCAAATATAGAAGAAAGAAAAATTCACCCTTGAGAAACTTGATTGTGGTCACCAACCACATACGTTGGAGTTATAGATCTCCATGGATCAGGACCCACCCTCCTTTGTTCTCAAGTTAACAAATATGAGAAGAAAAGTCAATGATTGTTTGTTTCCTCATATGCCACTGTTTACTTAAGACTGAGTTGCAATGAGCCACTCTAGCTATTTCAAAATCCAGTATGTCATTATAAGACTATATCCAAACGTGGAAGTATGACCACTTGTTGGTCCCACAACTCTATTCTACCCATCATTAAACTCCACTATGTAGTTATAATGTCATCACAAGTTTCTAAGTGTAGTCATCTACCAAGTCAATAAGTAATAACATTATGGGTTGAGTTTGTGTCAAACTTCACCTTCATAGGTTTTGTTTCCAAAGCTTCTCTCATAGAAATGATATCAATGTTAGAGAATC
Organism: Ceratopteris richardii; assembly: GCA_020310875.1. Taxonomy (NCBI): domain Eukaryota; kingdom Viridiplantae; phylum Streptophyta; class Polypodiopsida; order Polypodiales; family Pteridaceae; genus Ceratopteris; species Ceratopteris richardii. The sequence goes on along the minus strand of CM035411.1, from coordinate 148,034,952 downwards.
AATACCCCTTCTATGCCAGTGGTGAAAGGACAACATTTGATCCATAGGTATCTCTTTTGGCACGACCATGGTAATAATTGGGGGCAATGTCAAGGAAGGAGAATGTGACATAATCTCATATTCCCTTTCTATGTGTAGGTTTGGCTACCATGGATGGTTTAAGTTTCTTTTGCTTATGGTAGTATTTTAGTTTATGTTTTTTTAAACAACCATAGAATAACCCTTTTTACCTATCTTTCTCTTTCTATCATGGCATGAGCACAAACTTATTGTATAATTTCCCTAACATAATAGAGACTTTCAATATTTTTTTTCCTTGTGTATTATATTGACCATATGCACTTGCTTAGCCTCAAGTTTGGGGTTGTGGATTGACCATAGTACTAGAAAGACTCAAGAGAGACCTTCTCATCCTATTCCATGAGGACCTCTAGCCCTAGGTACTATCTCTATGGTTGTCATCATAAGCAAGAGCCATCTTTACCACCTACGCTAGATACCAATACCTCTCTTTTCTAACAAATATTTTAATGTTTATCTCAAGCATAGATAAAAAAAATCTATGGACTTGGAGAAACTCGTGGATAATATCAATAACTTTTGAGAATGAATTCCCTATATCTAATGCATACTCCATGATGATGTGTAATCAAGAACCATATGCCCAACATTATAGGGACAGAGTTGTTGTAAAAGAACGTTGTAAAATCTGCCCAAGTACATGGTTTATTCTTGTCCAACTCTATTTTATGCCACCATCTATGTGCTACATTCATAACATGATAGATGGTTTGTTGTATTTTTTGCAAGTAATTGATGATATGACATAACCCAAGGCATTGTTCCTACCTTTTGAGCCATTGGTCAACAACATCAATGATGTGGGAACTAAGAGTGTCATGATCGCATGGTGACCTCAAATCCTTTACTTTCCAGCTCACCTCTATACTAGGGATTCCTTCTCGAGACACATAAAGAGTTGTTTTTTGTACTCTTGTGTCCATATGTTTGTCATACATACATCCTTTCTAGTTTTTGGTTATCAGTACTTTGTATATGCTCAAAAATGCATGGACGTTCTCTTCTAAATTTTTCATGTTGGTCTCCATGGATTACATGCAACTCTATGGGCATGTTGATCTCATGCAGGCTAAGTGTACTTCCCCATTTTCACATGCAACTCTATGGGCATGTTGATCTCATGCAGGTTAAGTGAGAAAGGTTTAAGTCTCCATTTACTTAATTTTTTCCCATTTTATGTGTGTACAAACACTAAAAATAACAAGAAGAGAAATACTCACGATGATATGCTTGTGAAGTGAAAAAACAAACCGAAGAGGCTTTTAGTATGCAATGACTTCAAAAGTGCATATGGACAAAAACCTATACAAATTTTCAAAGCATCAATTGCATAGAAACATCTAGCAAAAAAAAATATACGAGTCATTTTAAGCACTCCACGCATTCGAATATATTGTTTCAATCATCATAAACTAATGCTTGCAAGGTAATATATACAAGAAAAAGGACCAAATTTGTTAAATTAAAAGGTAATGTATACAAGAAAAAGAACCATATTGTTTAAATTGAGACTGTAGATGTAGATTAATATCAGATTGAGAATATATAGGGGCTGAAAATAAAGCCGAATGCAAGAAGTTAAGGAAAAATCAAACATATTGATCACGCCAAGAAGTATGCGGATGCTTTCTTTGTCCATCAAGAAGAATCTTACAAAATTACATTGATGAATATTGACCTCTTGACATAATATTTACATGGGATTCTAGTGCACGCACACTAAATTTTGTTGGGATATATCAGCATGTGCTGATGAACTTCAAGGTCTAGCACATACTCCTAAAAGAACTATTAATGTAGGGCCAAGGATGTCCAAGCAAGTTGAAGCAAGATGGAAGGAGGACTTAAAGGAACTAAAGGTTGGCACACTTGTAACTATTCTCACAAAAGGTGAAAAATTTTGTAGATTAGTTTGGATTCCAAAAATCATAGATATAATAATGGATAATGCTTAAGGTAAAATAACATCACTAACAATTCATTAGTATTAACTCATTAGTATTATACCAAAAGTAGTAATGCTTTTACAATCACATACACTTTAGAGATGGTATGTGATATTAAATGCACAAGTCTAAAAAGAATAATGTTACTTGGAGTTTGTCCAGTCTTAGCTTGGATGAGGTGGATATTCTCATTTATGATTTCTTGTTGACAAAAACATGACAATTAAGGAAAGAAGAACTTTTTTTATGACAAAGACGTGACAAAAACATGTAAAAAATATGACAAAAACTCTAATATGACAAAGAAGAGGCTTCCTTAATCAAACATAATGGAATACCACATGCAAACAAAAGGATCAATATCCG